>CM074726.1:48268825-48650413 GCA_037306005.1 Rhinophrynus dorsalis | reverse complement strand
CATTTCCTCTAGCCCAGTCACACACACCCCAATCTCCTCCAGCCCTGTTTAAATGAATAGGAATTTAGGTAAATGGTATTTGTCCCCTATGATACAGTCGGTTTGCTCCTCTGTAGCTTCCCGGATAAGGCCCTATGGTCTTTTATCATTTCTGTTCATCACAATAAAGAACACGTCTCTTGGTCCCGAGCTGCTGTCAGTATCACACAAGGCTACAGCATGGACAGTGTGGAGAACCATACGTGGCAGGGCTCAGTGTGGACCCCCTCTCAGTCCTGTCAAGCTGTTCAGCAGAGCTCTGAAATCTCTCCAAGTGAGCTGTCTGCACGGGGGGAGAGTGGAACAGTAAAGGCCATCTTCCCTGGATCACACAGCCACATGGCTAACCCACACCTACAGCACATTAACCCTTTGTGTGCGCGTTGGGCACCCTTCTGACACTAAATGAATTAACCTGTCAGGCTGGTGTTTACAAATGCCAATGAGGCTCATTAATTATCACTATATAATCTCTTAACCCTTTGAGTGTCAGAGGGGTATGCAAACCATTGCATTGCAATGCATTGCCTACCCCTCTGGCGCTCAGAGGGTTAAGGACCAGAAGATGTGCAATGCATGCTAGGCAATGTGTTCCTCACCCCTCTAGTCTAGGGACAGTAACCTTTTATATACTGATTTTACATATTCTGCAAGTGTATATTAAGTCAAACGCCTATACTTCTCATACGTTATGCTAATTTTTTTCCATCTTCGCATATATACATACACCTTTTTTTTTTTTTTTAACACTTTTATATTCCTTACAGTGAGCTCCAGGATCTGTGATCAGGGAGTTCTCTGTCAGGGACAGAACTTATCAAGAACGACTCAGAGATCTAAATATGTATAGTATAGTCTGGAGGAAAGAAGAGAAAGGGGGGACATGATTGAAACCTTTAAATATGTTAAAGGACTGAACAAGGTTCAGGAGGGAAGTGTGATTAATAAGAATCTGAATACAAGAACAAGGGGGCACAATCTGAGGATAGTTGGAGGAAAAATCAAGAAAAACATTAGAAAATATTATTTCACTGAAAGAGTAGTAGAAACTTGGAACAAACTTCCAGCAGAGGTGGTTGATAAATCCACAGTAACACAGTTTAAACATGCCTGGGATAAACATGTATCTATCCTAAGATAACAATAAAGGAATACTAAAGGGCAGACTAGATGGACCAGGTGGTCTTTTTCTGCCGTCAATCTTCTATGTTTCTATGTTTCTATGACTATGAAAGCAGGCATAAGTGACACAATGTAAAAAAAAAAAAAAAAATCAATGATTGACTAGCTGGAAGGGTGGCACACCAGTGACTCCTCCAGCAAATGCTGATGGCTACGAAGCAATGGGTTGGACACCTCTGTAGCATTTAAGGGGTTAAAAGCCCCATTTAAATCAATGTGCACCAGGGGCGTAATTACAGAAAGTACAGCTACTCCGAGGCCTATTGTACTGGGGTTCCCATCTGTCCCAGGGTCCAACAGTTTTCATTTATGCCTCCGAAAACTTTTTTGATGGTGCCCCAAAAAAAGTGACTACACAGGTGCCCTCCAGTGACTAGTAATGTCACTGACTGGCACTGTAATTTCCCACATGGCACTGCTGGTTTGCACCACAATGGCCCCAGTTCGCCTTGTGTTGCTGCTTCGGACGCTGTCCAGATGTGCACAATAGACATCGTGGCTACACGGACACACTGGGAAGGACACAGACAGAGAACATTCAGCAGATCGGTTTCATTGGGGACCGAACCTCGGTGGGAACACAGAAAATCAACCTCTAAAACAAACAGTGATCATTACCAGCTTTTAATTATGAAAATGCTTCATTTTCAGGATGTGAATGAAAATAATCTGGTTATTTAGTTCTCAGAAATGTACAGTATGTACTTAAAATAAATAATTATGGGTCTAGTTAGACCATTCCTGTTGATCTCTGTTGCCAGTGTTTGGGACTGAAATAACATAGGAACGGAGACAGATACGAACCAATCGGACCTCTAAGTCAGCTCTGCTCTAGTCTGGATAAAAGTCACAGGCCATTTTTTTTATCTTCCCTCAATCACGAGGTAATTTGGTACCTTTTTATGCATCCCCCAAAGGTGCTGTTGGATTTTTTCAATCAATCTTAGTACATACTCAATCTCTCCAATCTTGGCTGTCATATTTCAATCTAATAATAGCCAGTGTAAAATGTTATATACATTAAGGATAATGTTTTGGCTTTTATCCAGTCTCCTACATATACAAACATGATACAAGATCAACAGACTATGTTTCCACATGGCTGAGATTATCTGAGGACAGGGAGCCTGTTAACTATACAACTAATAGCCTGCTACAAAAATGCTGGATTACATGACAGTGTTTCTAGTCTGGACCCTAACACGATGGGTTTTCCTGGAGCCAACGATTCATTTGCATGTAATTCAGCCTTGGAAAATTCATGATAAAAAAAACATTAAGCTTAAATTATCAGAGAACATTTGTTGATCTCCTGGAGAAGTCTGGGCCACAGACGCTTCTCCTGGACACGTCTGTGCGATTTAACATCTGGAGGTCTACAAGAAATGGCTGTTTGGAAATTGTGATCTAAATTTAATTCCGTTTCAGCTCCACTGTTGATAGACAGCAATATTCAAAAGCAGAGCTTTTTGAAAATATGAAGGTATTAGCACGGTATTAAAAAAATGGAGGTGTGAACTATTCTTTATACAGAGGTTTTGAGCCTTACATACAAAAAAAACACCTGAAGTAATTGTTACAAGCCAACTCCATCACAGGGGACAAATAATTCCAATTGGTTTAAATTGGGCTTTAAACCCTTGAATGCTAGAGATGTCTCCAACTGCTACTTCCTACCAGCCAGATACTAACATTCCATTCTCTCTCCCAACTTCCACTTCCTACAAACCCCAGATACTAACGTTCCACTCACCTTCCATCCGCCACTTCCTACTAACAAGATACGAAAATTCCATTTGCCTTCCCAACTGCCACTTCCTATCAAGGTGTACTGGCTCATTTGATTCAATTGACAAATACATAAAGGTAAATATTAGGGCTGCAACAACTAAACGATAAAATCGATAATGAGAATCGTTGCCAACAATTCTCATTATCGATTAGTTGTGCTGCCCAGCAGCCCCCCCAGCCACCATACGTTGTGAAAGGCTGAACGCCTTAATGTCTGCCAGATGCTACTGTCTTCCCACTGCCCGCACTGATGACATCTGGGGTGGAACCACGTCAAACGCGGAGACGGCGCGTGGAGCATGCTAGTATTTTCTTCCTCTGTTCTGAGGCTGGTTTAAAACTGGCGCCCAGACTGAGGAAGAAAACCCCAGCATGCACCACGCTGTGTCTCCGCGTTTGACGTGGTTCCGCCCCGGATGTCATCAGTGAGGGCAGTGGGGAGAAGGAGAAAGATGCTCCCGTGAAAGAGGTACGGGGGGAAGATGTACATGAAAGAAAGAGTTGCAAGGGGGGAGAAAGTGAGGTACAAGGGCAGGGGGGAGAAAGAGAGGTACAAAGGGGAGAAAGAGAGGTCTAAGGGGGAGAAAGAGGCACATGGGGGAGAAAAAGGCACATGGGGGAGAAAGAGAGGTCTAAGGGGGGAGAAAGAAGTACATGGGGGAGAATGAGAGGCACAAGGGGGAGAATGAGAGGCACAAGGGGGAGAATGAGAGGCACAAGGGGGAGAAAGAAGTACAAGGGGGAGAACGAGAGGAACAAAGGGGAGAAATAAGTACATGGGGGAGAAAGAGGGGCATGGGGGAGAAAGAAGTACATGGGGGAGAAAGAGAGGCACATGGGGGAGAAAGAGAGGCACAAAGGGGAGAAATAAGTACATGGGGGAGAAATAGAGGCACAAAGGGGGGAGAAAGAGAGGCACATGGGGGAGAAAGAAGTACATGGGGGAGAAAGAGAGGCACAACGGGGAGAAAGAAGTACATGGGGGAGAAAGAGAGGCACAAAGGGGAGAAAGAAGTATATGGGGGAGAAAGAGGTGCATTGGGGGGAGAAAGAAGTACATGGGGGAGAAAGAGAGGCACAAAGAGGAGAAAGAAGTACATGGGGGACAAAGAGGCACAAAGGGGAGAAAGAAGTACATGGGGGGAGAAAGAGAGGCACCAGGGGGAGAAAGAGAGGCACAAAGGGGAGAAAGAGAGGTCTAAGGGGGGAGAAAGAGGCACATGGGGGAGAAAGAGAGGTCTAAGGGGGGGGAGAAAGAGAGTCACAAGGGGGGAGAAAGAAGTACATGGGGAGAAAGAGAGGCACAAGGGGGGAGAAAGAGGTGCATGGGGGGAGAAAGAGGCACAAGGGAGGAGAAAGAAGTACACAGGGGAGAAATTAGGCAAAAGGGGAGAAAGAAGTACATGGGGGAGAGAGAGAGAGGCACAAGGGGAGAAAGAAGTACATGGGGGAGAAATGAGGCAAAAGGGGAGAAAGAAGTACATGGGGGAGAGAGAGAGAGGCACAAGGGGAGAAAGAAGTACATGGGGGAGAGAGAGAGAGGCACAAGGGGAGAAAGAAGTACATGGGGGAGAGAGAGAGGCACAAGGGGAGAAAGAAGTACATGGGGGAGAGAGAGAGGCACAAGGGGGAGAAAGAAGTACATGGGGAAGAGAGAGGCAAAAGGGGAGAAAGAAGTACATGGGAGAGAGAGAGAGGCACCAGGGGGAGAAAGAAGTACATGGGGGAGAGAGAGAGGCAAAAGGGGAGAAAGAAGTACATGGGGGAGAGAGAGGCAAAAGGGGAGAAAGAAGTACATGGGAGAGAGAGAGAGGCACCAGGGGGAGAAAGAGAGGCACAAAGGGGAGAAAGGTCTAAGGGGGGAGAAAGAGAGGCACATGGGGGAGAAAGAGAGGTCTAAGGGGGGAGAAAGAGAGGCACATGGGGGAGAAAGAGAGGTCTAAGGGGGGGAGAAAGAGTCACAAGGGGGGAGAAAGAAGTACATGGGGAGAAAGAGAGGCACAAGGGGGGAGAAAGAGGTGCATGGGGGGAGAAAGAGAGGCACAAGGGGGAGAAAGAAGTACATGGGGGAGGGAGAGAAAGGCACAAGGGGAGAAAGAAGTACATGGGGGAGAAATAAGGCAAAAGGGGAGAAAAGTACATGGGGGAGAGAGAGGCACCAGGGGGAGAAAGAAGTACATGGGGGAGAGAGAGAGGCAAAAGGGGAGAAAGAAGTACATGGGGGAGAGAGAGAGAGGCACCAGGGGGAGAAAGAAGTACATGGGGGAGAGAGAGGCACAAGGGGAGAAAGAAGTACATGGGGGAGAGAGAGGCAGAAGGGGAGAAAGAAGTACATGGGAGAGAGAGAGAGGCACCAGGGGGAGAAAGAGAGGCACAAAGGGGAGAGAGAGAGGCACAAGGGGAGAAAGAAGTACATGGGGGAGAGAGAGGCACAAGGGGAGAAAGAAGTACATGGGGGAGAGAGAGGCAAAAGGGGAGAAAGAAGTACATGGGAGAGAGAGAGAGGCACCAGGGGGAGAAAGAGAGGCACAAAGGGGAGAAAGGTCTAAGGGGGGAGAAAGAGAGGCACATGGGGGAGAAAGAGAGGTCTAAGGGGGAGAAAGAGAGGCACATGGGGGAGAAAGAGAGGTCTAAGGGGGGGAGAAAGAGTCACAAGGGGGGAGAAAGAAGTACATGGGGAGAAAGAGAGGCACAAGGGGGGAGAAAGAGGTGCATGGGGGGAGAAAGAGAGGCACAAGGGGGAGAAAGAAGTACATGGGGGAGGGAGAGAAAGGCACAAGGGGAGAAAGAGAGGCACAAAGGGGAGAAAGGTCTAAGGGGGGAGAAAGAGAGGCACATGGGGGAGAAAGAGAGGTCTAAGGGGGGAGAAAGAGAGGCACATGGGGGAGAAAGAGAGGTCTAAGGGGGGGAGAAAGAGTCACAAGGGGGGAGAAAGAAGTACATGGAGAGAAAGAGAGACACAAGGGGGGAGAAAGAGGTGCATGGGGGGAGAAAGAGAGGCACAAGGGGGAGAAAGAAGTACATGGGGGAGGGAGAGAGAGGCACAAGGGGAGAAAGAAGTACATGGGGGAGAAATAAGGCAAAAGGGGAGAGAAGTACATGGGGGAGAGAGAGGCAAAAGGGGAGAAAGAAGTACATGGGAGAGAGAGAGAGGCACCAGGGGGAGAAAGAGAGGCACAAAGGGGAGAAAGGTCTAAGGGGGGAGAAAGAGAGGCACATGGGGGAGAAAGAGAGGTCTAAGGGGGGAGAAAGAGAGGCACATGGGGGAGAAAGAGAGGTCTAAGGGGGGGAGAAAGAGTCACAAGGGGGGAGAAAGAAGTACATGGGGAGAAAGAGAGGCACAAGGGGGGAGAAAGAGGTGCATGGGGGGAGAAAGAAGTACATGGGGGAGAAAGAAGTACAAGGGGGAGAAAGAGGGGCACAAGGGGGAGAAAGAAGTACAAGGGGGAGAAAGAAGTACAAGGGGGAGAAAGAGAGGCACATGGGGGAGAAAGAGAGGCACAAGGGGGAGAAAGAAGTACATGGGGGAGAAAGAGAGGCACAAGGGGGAGAAAGAAGTACATGGGGGAGAGAGAGAGGCACAAGGGGAGAAAGAAGTACATGGGGGAGAGAGAGGCACAAGGGGAGAAAGAAGTACATGGGGGAGAGAGAGGCACAAGGGGAGAAAGAAGTACATGGGGGAGAGAGAGGCAAAAGGGGAGAAAGAAGTACATGGGGGAGAGAGAGGCACAAGGGGAGAAATAAGTACATGGGGGAGAGAGAGGCACAAGGGGAGAAAGAAGTACATGGGAGAGAGAGAGAGGCACCAGGGGGAGAAAGAAGTACATGGGAGAGAGAGAGAGAGGCACCAGGGGAAGAAAGAGAGGCACAAAGGGGAGAGAGAGAGGCACAAGGGGAGAAAGAGAGGCACAAGGGGGAGAAAGAGAGGCACAAGGGGAGAAAGAAGTACATGGGGGAGAGAGAGGCACAAGGGGAGAAAGAAGTACATGGGGGAGAGAGAGGCAAAAGGGGAGAAAGAAGTACATGGGGGAGAGAGAGAGAGGCACAAGGGGGAGAAAGAAGTACACAGGGGAGAAATGAGGCAAAAGGAGAGAAAGAAGTACATGGGGGAGAGAGAGGCAGAAGGGGAGAAAGAAGTACATGGGGGAGAGAGAGGCAGAAGGGGAGAAAGAAGTACATGGGGGAGAGAGAGGCACAAGGGGAGAAAGAAGTACATGGGGGAGAGAGAGGCAAAAGGGGAGAAAGAAGTACATGGGGGAGAGAGAGAGAGGCACAAGGGGGAGAAAGAAGTACACAGGGGAGAAATGAGGCAAAAGGAGAGAAAGAAGTACATGGGGGAGAGAGAGGCAGAAGGGGAGAAAGAAGTACATGGGAGAGAGAGAGAGGCACCAGGGGGAGAAAGAGAGGCACAAAGGGGAGAGAGAGAGGCACAAGGGGAGAAAGAAGTACATGGGGGAGAGAGAGGCACAAGGGGAGAAAGAAGTACATGGGGGAGAGAGAGGCAAAAGGGGAGAAAGAAGTACATGGGGGAGAGAGAGGCAGAAGGGGAGAAAGAAGTACATGGGAGAGAGAGAGAGGCACCAGGGGGAGAAAGAAGTACATGGGAGAGAGAGAGAGGCACCAGGGGGAGAAAGAGAGGCACAAAGGGGAGAAAGGTCTAAGGGGGGAGAAAGAGAGGCACATGGGGGAGAAAGAGAGGTCTAAGGGGGGAGAAAGAGAGGCACATGGGGGAGAAAGAGAGGTCTAAGGGGGGGAGAAAGAGTCACAAGGGGGGAGAAAGAAGTACATGGGGAGAAAGAGAGGCACAAGGGGGGAGAAAGAGGCACAAAGGGGAGAGAGAGAGGCACAAGGGGGAGAAAGAGGCACAAAGGGGAGAGAGAGAGGCACAAGGGGGAGAAAGAAGTACATGGGGGAGAGAGAGGCACAAGGGGAGAAAGAAGTACACAGGGGAGAAATGAGGCAAAAGGGGAGAAAGAAGTACATGGGGGAGAGAGAGAGAGGCACAAGGGGGAGAAAGAAGTACACAGGGGAGAAATGAGGCAAAAGGAGAGAAAGAAGTACATGGGGGAGAGAGAGGCACAAGGGGAGAAAGAAGTACATGGGGGAGAGAGAGGCAAAAGGGGAGAAAGAAGTACATGGGAGAGAGAGAGAGGCACCAGGGGGAGAAAGAAGTACATGGGGGAGAGAGAGAGGCAAAAGGGGAGAAAGAAGTACATGGGGGAGAGAGAGGCAAAAGGGGAGAAAGAAGTACATGGGGGAGAGAGAGAGGCACCAGGGGGAGAAAGAGAGGCACAAAGGGGAGAAAGGTCTAAGGGGGGAGAAAGAGAGGCACATGGGGGAGAAAGAGAGGTCTAAGGGGGGGAGAGAGTCACAAGGGGGGAGAAAGAAGTACATGGGGAGAAAGAGAGGCACAAGGGGGGAGAAAGAGGTGCATGGGGGGAGAAAGAGAGGCACAAGGGGGAGAAAGAAGTACATGGGGGAGGGAGAGAAAGGCACAAGGGGAGAAAGAAGTACATGGGGGAGAAATAAGGCAAAAGGGGAGAAAAGTACATGGGGGAGAGAGAGGCACCAGGGGGAGAAAGAAGTACATGGGGGAGAGAGAGAGGCAAAAGGGGAGAAAGAAGTACATGGGGGAGAGAGAGGCAAAAGGGGAGAAAGAAGTACATGGGGGAGAGAGAGAGAGGCACCAGGGGGAGAAAGAAGTACATGGGGGAGGGAGAGAGGCACAAGGGGGGAGAAAGAGGTGCATGGGGGGAGAAATAAGGCAAAAGGGGAGAGAAGTACATGGGGGAGAGAGAGGCAAAAGGGGAGAAAGAAGTACATGGGAGAGAGAGAGAGGCACCAGGGGGAGAAAGAGAGGCACAAAGGGGAGAAAGGTCTAAGGGGGGAGAAAGAGAGGCACATGGGGGAGAAAGAGAGGTCTAAGGGGGGAGAAAGAGAGGCACATGGGGGAGAAAGAGAGGTCTAAGGGGGGGAGAGAGTCACAAGGGGGGAGAAAGAAGTACATGGGGAGAAAGAGAGGCACAAGGGGGGAGAAAGAGGTGCATGGGGGGAGAAAGAAGTACATGGGGGAGAAAGAAGTACAAGGGGGAGAAAGAGGGGCACAAGGGGGAGAAAGAAGTACAAGGGGGAGAAAGAGAGGCACATGGGGGAGAAAGAGAGGCACAAGGGGGAGAAAGAAGTACATGGGGGAGAAAGAGAGACACAAGGGGGAGAAAGAGAGGCACAAGGGGGAGAAAGAAGTACATGGGGGAGAAATAAGGCAAAAGGGGAGAAAAGTACATGGGGGAGAGAGAGGCACCAGGGGGAGAAAGAAGTACATAGGGGAGAGAGAGGCACCAGGGGGAGAAAGAAGTACATGGGGGAGAGAGAGAGGCACAAGGAGAGAAAGAAGTACATGGGGGAGAGAGAGGCACAAGGGGAGAAAGAAGTACATGGGGGAGAGAGAGGCAAAAGGGGAGAAAGAAGTACATGGGGGAGAGAGAGGCAAAAGGGGAGAAATAAGTACATGGGGGAGAGAGAGGCACAAGGGGAGAAAGAAGTACATGGGAGAGAGAGAGAGGCACCAGGGGGAGAAAGAAGTACATGGGAGAGAGAGAGAGGCACCAGGGGGAGAAAGAGAGGCACAAAGGGGAGAGAGAGAGGCACAAAGGGGAGAGAGAGAGGCACAAGGGGAGAAAGAGAGGCACAAGGGGGAGAAAGAGAGGCACAAGGGGAGAAAGAAGTACATGGGGGAGAGAGAGGCACAAGGGGAGAAAGAAGTACATGGGGGAGAGAGAGGCAAAAGGGGAGAAAGAAGTACATGGGGGAGAGAGAGGCACAAGGGGAGAAATAAGTACATGGGGGAGAGAGAGGCACAAGGGGAGAAAGAAGTACATGGGAGAGAGAGAGAGGCACCAGGGGGAGAAAGAAGTACATGGGAGAGAGAGAGAGGCACCAGGGGGAGAAAGAGAGGCACAAAGGGGAGAGAGAGAGGCACAAAGGGGAGAGAGAGAGGCACAAGGGGAGAAAGAGAGGCACAAGGGGGAGAAAGAGAGGCACAAGGGGAGAAAGAAGTACATGGGGGAGAGAGAGGCACAAGGGGAGAAAGAAGTACATGGGGGAGAGAGAGGCAAAAGGGGAGAAAGAAGTACATGGGGGAGAGAGAGGCACAAGGGGAGAAAGAAGTACATGGGGGAGAGAGAGGCACAAGGGGAGAAAGAAGTACATGGGGGAGAGAGAGGCAAAAGGGGAGAAAGAAGTACATGGGGGAGAGAGAGAGAGGCACAAGGGGGAGAAAGAAGTACACAGGGGAGAAATGAGGCAAAAGGAGAGAAAGAAGTACATGGGGGAGAGAGAGGCAGAAGGGGAGAAAGAAGTACATGGGGGAGAGAGAGGCAGAAGGGGAGAAAGAAGTACATGGGAGAGAGAGAGAGGCACCAGGGGGAGAAAGAAGTACATGGGAGAGAGAGAGAGGCACCAGGGGGAGAAAGAGAGGCACAAAGGGGAGAGAGAGAGGCACAAGGGGAGAAAGAAGTACATGGGGGAGAGAGAGGCACAAGGGGAGAAAGAAGTACATGGGGGAGAGAGAGGCAAAAGGGGAGAAAGAAGTACATGGGGGAGAGAGAGGCAGAAGGGGAGAAAGAAGTACATGAGAGAGAGAGAGAGGCACCAGGGGGAGAAAGAAGTACATGGGAGAGAGAGAGAGGCACCAGGGGGAGAAAGAGAGGCACAAAGGGGAGAAAGGTCTAAGGGGGGAGAAAGAGAGGCACATGGGGGAGAAAGAGAGGTCTAAGGGGGGAGAAAGAGAGGCACATGGGGGAGAAAGAGAGGTCTAAGGGGGGGAGAAAGAGTCACAAGGGGGGAGAAAGAAGTACATGGGGAGAAAGAGAGGCACAAGGGGGGAGAAAGAGGCACAAAGGGGAGAGAGAGAGGCACAAGGGGGAGAAAGAGGCACAAAGGGGAGAGAGAGAGGCACAAGGGGGAGAAAGCAGTACATGGGGGAGAGAGAGGCACAAGGGGAGAAAGAAGTACACAGGGGAGAAATGAGGCAAAAGGGGAGAAAGAAGTACATGGGGGAGAGAGAGAGAGGCACAAGGGGGAGAAAGAAGTACACAGGGGAGAAATGAGGCAAAAGGAGAGAAAGAAGTACATGGGGGAGAGAGAGGCACAAGGGGAGAAAGAAGTACATGGGGGAGAGAGAGGCAAAAGGGGAGAAAGAAGTACATGGGAGAGAGAGAGAGGCACCAGGGGGAGAAAGAAGTACATGGGGGAGAGAGAGAGGCAAAAGGGGAGAAAGAAGTACATGGGGGAGAGAGAGGCAAAAGGGGAGAAAGAAGTACATGGGAGAGAGAGAGAGGCACCAGGGGGAGAAAGAGAGGCACAAAGGGGAGAAAGGTCTAAGGGGGGAGAAAGAGAGGCACATGGGGGAGAAAGAGAGGTCTAAGGAGGGAGAAAGAGAGGCACATGGGGGAGAAAGAGAGGTCTAAGGGGGGGAGAAAGAGTCACAAGGGGGGAGAAAGAAGTACATGGGGAGAAAGAGAGGCACAAGGGGGGAGAAAGAGGTGCATGGGGGGAGAAAGAGAGGCACAAGGGGGAGAAAGAAGTACATGGGGGAGGGAGAGAAAGGCACAAGGGGAGAAAGAAGTACATGGGGGAGAAATGAGGCAAAAGGAGAGAAAGAAGTACATGGGGGAGAGAGAGGCACAAGGGGAGAAAGAAGTACATGGGGGAGAGAGAGGCACAAGGGGAGAAATAAGTACATGGGGGAGAGAGAGGCACAAGGGGAGAAAGAAGTACATGGGAGAGAGAGAGAGGCACCAGGGGGAGAAAGAAGTACATGGGAGAGAGAGAGAGGCACCAGGGGGAGAAAGAGAGGCACAAAGGGGAGAGAGAGAGGCACAAGGGGAGAAAGAAGTACATGGGGGAGAGAGAGGCACAAGGGGAGAAAGAAGTACATGGGGGGAGAAAGAGAGGCACCAGGGGGAGAAAGAGAGGCACAAAGGGGAGAAAGAGAGGTCTAAGGGGGGAGAAAGAGAGGCACGTGGGGGAGAAAGAGAGGTCTAAGGGGGGGGAGAAAGAGAGTCACAAGGGGGGAGAAAGAAGTACATGGGGAGAAAGAGGCACATGGGGGAGAAAGAGAGGTCTAAGGGGGGAGAAAGAGAGGCACGTGGGGGAGAAAGAGAGGTCTAAGGGGGGGGAGAAAGAGAGTCACAAGGGGGGAGAAAGAAGTACATGGGGAGAAAGAGAGGCACAAGGGGAGAAAGAAGTACACAGGGGAGAAATGAGGCAAAAGGGGAGAAAGAAGTACATGGGGGAGAGAGAGGCACAAGGGGAGAAAGAAGTACATGGGGGAGAAAGAGACAAGGGGGGAGAAAGAAGTACAAGGGGGAGAAAGAGAGGCACAAGGGGGGAGAAAGAGAGGCACAAGGGGAGAAAGAAGTACACAGGGGAGAAATGAGGCAAAAGGGGAGAAAGAAGTACATGGGGGAGAGAGAGAGAGGCACAAGGGGGAGAAAGAAGTACACGGGGGAGAGAGAGAGAGGCACAAGGGGGAGAAAGAAGTACACAGGGGAGAAATGAGGCAAAAGGAGAGAAAGAAGTACATGGGGGAGAGAGAGGCACAAGGGGAGAAAGAAGTACATGGGGGAGAGAGAGACAAGGGGGAGAAAGAAGTACAAGGGGGAGAAAGAGAGGTGCATAGACCCATAGTAAAATAATAGCAATGACACATGTTAATGTGTAAAGTTTTTTATTCTGCTGTTTGTTTTTAACACTCAGTTTGTTCATTAAATCAGTTTAAATAATGAAAAATACTTTTTTTTTCCACATTACGCATTGCTATCTGGATACATTTCTGGCACCCAAAAGGTTTTAATCATTTGAGTGCCAGAGGGGGTGCCCAACACAATGCATTGAACATCCCTCTGGCATTGAATGGGTTAGTCATTTTGTGGATATCCACAGTGCAAAAGGTGACTTTTAGGTGTCAGATTGGTCAAATGATTCAGTTTCTGGAATGTATCTACGCTCCCCAGATTGGATTTAATGTACAGAGTTCACTAAAAGCTGCCAATTTGTAGTCAACACATTGTGCACTAATGTTTATGCTGAAAACACCCTTGAGGCATCAGGGCTTAGTCTATTAATCTTAGTGTGTGCTCGAGACATGTTTATTTTTGCTGAAGCAGGTACGGTTAGACTTGGAACAAAGGGTTTTCAGTACAGAATCACTTGGCTTTCAAGGCTCAGACTAATATGGTATCGAGATCAGCTGATAAATCACATTAAAGTGAATCAGTCACCTTAAGAGGAGTTAATCGCAACCCTTTGAGTGCTAGAGAGGTATCCAACACATTGTTTCGCAATGCATGTGTTGGATACGAGAGGTATGGCATGCAAATGGTTAAAAATTAAGTGAAAACTGCCTATACATTGTGCAGTTTGGAATTTAAATTGTTTTTTTTTTTTTTTTTTGAGAAATTAACCGTTATTTGTTAATGGTACAGTCTGGCATACTATGCTAATTCATTTCTATCCTGGGCCAATATTACCTCTCACTGTGCTATGAATGAATCCAGGCAGAGTCAGTGCACTCACTGGGGATGGGCGTCTCATAGCACAGCGAGGGGTGTGGTTTGGAACATAACTAATTAGCATGCTATGCAGTGAATTAGCATAAAGTGCTGGACTGTGTCACCAACACACAGGTTACATTCTCAAAATCTATTTTACAGAAAAATGTAATGTCTACCATTTAGACAGATCTGAATTCACTGTAAAATAAAATAAACTTGTGTAAGGGTGACAGAGCCACCACTCGGATGGCAGAAACATGTCAAACTCATTGCAGTGCTGGCAAAAGTCTGCGCTGTAGATCTCTCTACAGTACCCAAGAGGTTAAATACATTTTTATGTGTGTTTATAATGTTTTTAACCCTTTGAGTGCCAGAGGGGTACACAATGCGTTGCATATCCTGGCACTCAAAAGGGTTAAACATTTTTTCTTATGCATTTTACTGTTAGGGCAATAAACATGCAAAGACAAAGGTTTAACCAATCTAGGGCGTACCAGCGGCACAGCAGGAGATGAATAAAAGTTTACAAAATTTGCATTGATTTAAAAAGGGGTACTCAACCCTTTGAGCGCCAGATGGGTATGAGCATTGCGTACCCATCTGGCACTCAAAGGGTTAACACATTGAATGTTGGAGTGGTCACCAATGCAAGGGGATAAAACCCATTTAATTTGTATTTCTCCCCATCGTATAAGTGGTTTGTTAAAGAATTGTTCCTCTTTTGTCTTGAAGCTTAGAATCTAGTTATGTGCTTTGCAGTGTATTGGAGATCTATATAGAATTCAAGTGGCTAAAAATCCCCTTTAAGTTAGCAGGAATTTTAATTTCTCTGTCGTCCAATACAGGTTACTGGTAACTTTGGGTAGGTGATCCACCCCTTTAAGTAGGCAGGAACATTTCTAGAAGTGAATGCAGGGGGTGGAGCCTACCTTCCCTCCTTGGCTGAAGCTAGCCAATCAGCTCCAGTAAGATTTGTTCCTTGGTGAAGACACAGGCATGAGAACAGTTCTGCTATAGTTTTAGCTATTTTATTTTATTTTTCTGTTAGAAATGGAATACCACCATTAGGCAGACTACCATAACTGACAATGCCCTTAGATGTGGTTAGCTCAGTATCCAGGTGCTTTTTGTGGACTTTAAGCCCTGGGGGAAAATCTTGGGTTCAAGTTCTTTCCTCAGGAGTTTCCCACTGAGGCTTCTTCTTAATACATGATAATCTGAAGACAGAAGATATGCAGAAAAGGTGAGCAACCCTTTGAGTGCTGCAGGTCCACATGTCCCACAGTGCCGCTCAGCACAGGGGTTTTCCTTTGGAGTTCCTATTGCACACTCCTGCACTCATTGGGTTTATCTGCATGTCTGTTGGGTGTTTTGGAGCAAGTTTCTGTGGTAACTTAACCCTTTAGCTGCTGGTTTTGCATCTTTTTGGGGTTTAATGGCACTTTCCCTTCTGGGTTCAGTGTTCTTTGGGTCTGCTAACATGTTCAAGTGATGTTTCATGTAATTTTAATTCACAGTTTCAACTTTGCAAAATTAGCTTTTACCGCATAGATGCCATTGCTCCATTCACTTCTATGGGACTGTACAGTTTGGGACATATCTCTGCAACCGCTCAACGCAGCGACTTCAGAGATGGCTCATTTTAATTGTCTGCCCTTGCTCTGTCATCCAGTTAATGTTTTATGTGTGTTGGGGGGCTCAGGGGGCTTCGGGCACTGTTGGGGTACTATTCCTGGGAAAACTAAATTTCCCATTAGCTCTTGCTTCGCATGCTCGTTTCTGATTGCTTCCGCCGTGGCAGCCATTTTGTGCCTTTTCCTGAACGACGGTGGACCTGTGGGTTTTACAGGTGGTGGTGGAAGGGTACAGGATCCCTTTTGTCTCTCTTCCTCCCTTTCGTTTTTTTCCCCTGTCATACGCCCCAGGGTGTAGAGAAACATGGTCTGTTCAATGCCGCTATCCAGGCCCTTCTGGACAAGGATGTTCTGGAACCTGTCCCAACTCTGGACAGAGGTATGGGTTTTCACTCAAACATCTTTGTGGTCTCCAAGAAAGACAGTGGCTGTCGTTCCAATTTGGACTTGAAGGATCTCAATTCCTTTGTGACCAATACTCATTATCACCAGGCGTCCCTAAGGATGGCGATTGCTGCTATGTCCCCGGGGGAACTCCTTGCCTCTCTGGATCTTCAGGATGCGTATCTACACATCGCCATTCATCCAGAGAGTCGACAGTATCTCAGATTTGCCTGCGACCAAGGGCACTTTCAGTTTTCAGCTCTTCCATTTGGTCTGACTACAGCTCCTCAAGTCTTCAACCGTGTCCTTGAAGCCTTAGTATCTGTCCTCCATCGAGACGGCATCAGAGTTACTCCATACATGGATGACCTGCTTCTGAAAGCCCCATCTGAGGAACTTCTTCATCAGCAGGTTCAGGGCGGCATTCATGCTCTCACCCATCACAGGTGGATCATCAACATGGACAAGTCAGATCTTGTCCCATCCCAGCGTCTGGGCCTTCTCTTTGTCAGGGTGTTTATCATGGACGAAGTGGCTCACCAGATCGCCCACAGGGTTTCTGCTGTTCTGGCTCCCGATGCAGTTCTAGCCAAGAAGCTGTCTTCTCTAGTTGGGGAAATTCCTCTCCACCATAGAAGCAGTCCCATTTGCCATGGCTCACACCAGGGAACTCCAGAGGTTTGTGATCCAGGTGTGCAGGGGTCAGCCAGACCTTCTGAAGATGTCAGTGTCCCTCCCTCTTCATGTGGAACTGAGTGTGCCATGGTGGCTCGACCTCTCCAATCTGCTGAAGGGCAAGTCCTTCCTGGTTTCCTTCTGGATCACGGTGATGACGGATGCCAGCCTTTCCGGCTGGGGAGCAGTCCTGGGTTGCCTGAGTGCTCAGGGTCTGTGGTCTCTGGAAGAATCTCTCCTTCCCATCAACGTGTTGGAGCTTCAGGCGATATTTCATGCCCTTCGCCATTGGACACCCCAGATGGAAGAATGCCCAGTCCGGGTCCAGTCTGCCGATGTCATAGCCGTGGCTTACATCAACAAGCAGGGAGGAACAAGTCTTGCCGCTTGGTTAGAGGTCAAGGCTATTTTGTCCTGGACAGAAGAACATGTTCCTGCCATATCCGCAGTGTACATTCCTGGCGTAGACAACTTTATCGTAGACTTCCTCAGTCGACACACGGTGGACAGCGGAGAGTGGTAACTGCACCCAGAGGTGTTCACCCTCATTGTTCAGAAGTGGGGTCTTCCTTGCATCAACCTGATGGCGACAAGACACAACCGGAAGGTTCCGATGTTCTGCTCTCGCTGGAGGGATCCTCTAGCTCTAGTGGTGGATGCCATGTCCATTCCTTGGTTATTTCCTCTGGCTTACATCTTTCCTCCCCTCACCTCCCCATGTTGCACAGGGTGTTACGGAAATTGAGACTGGAGCGCTGTCCAGTCATTCTGATTGCTACGTAATGGCCTCGACAGGCTTTGTTTCTGGAGCTTCTGGATCTGTCTGTGGTGGAGCCATTCCGGCTCCCTTGCCGTCCGGATCTTCTTCTACAGGGTTACCTGTGGAAGGAGGATGTTCATTGTCTAGCTTTGATGCCTTGAAAATTGAATCCTCAATACTGAAGAAGAAAGATTATTCTTCTGGTGTGGTGGCTACTATGCTTAGTGCCCGCAAACCTGTTTCTTCTAAGGCCTACCATCGTGTCTGGTCTACCTCTCTCTCTTGGTGTGATGATAGGGACCTTTCTCAGGATTTTGATCTGCCTACGTTCCTGGCTTTCTTGCAGGACAGTGTGGATAAGGGCCTCAGTTTGTGTTCCCTTAAGTTTCAGACTTCTACGCTCTCTGTTTTCTTTCAGAGTCGTATTGACATTTTTCCTGATGTCAAGGTTTTCTTGCTCATACTCGTCCTGTTTTCAAGACTCCCGCTCCTCAGTGGGATCTTAACTTGGTTTTGGACATCCTTCAGCCTCCCCCCTTTGAGTCCTTCGCTACTATTGCTCTATGCCTGCTGATGTGGAAAATGTCCTTTCTCCTGGCGATCGTGTCTGTTCACCGTGTTGCGGAGTTGCATGCTCTGTCTTGTAGACCACCCTATTTGGTGTTTCACAAGGACAAGGCTGTGCTTCGCTCTTCTCAGGAGTTTTTCCCGAAGGTGGTCTCTGAGTTCCACATTAATCAGGAGATTGTGGTGCCTTTTTCTGCCCTGATCCTACCTCTGACAAGGAGAGGGATTTCCACTTGTTAGATGTGGTGCGTTGTCTCCATTAGACAGTCTACCTCTCTCTCTTGGTGTGATGATAGGGACCTTTCTCAGGATTTTGATCTGCCTACGTTCCTGGCTTTCTTGCAGGACAGTGTGGATAAGGGCCTCAGTTTGTGTTCCCTTAAGTTTCAGACTTCTACGCTCTCTGTTTTCTTTCAGAGTCGTATTGACATTTTTCCTGATGTCAAGGTTTTCTTGCTCATACTCGTCCTGTTTTCAAGACTCCCGCTCCTCAGTGGGATCTTAACTTGGTTTTGGACATCCTTCAGCCTCCCCCCTTTGAGTCCTTCGCTACTATTGCTCTATGCCTGCTGATGTGGAAAATGTCCTTTCTCCTGGCGATCGTATCTGTTCACCGTGTTGCGGAGTTGCATGCTCTGTCTTGTAGACCACCCTATTTGGTGTTTCACAAGGACAAGGCTGTGCTTCGCTCTTCTCAGGAGTTTTTCCCGAAGGTGGTCTCTGAGTTCCACATTAATCAGGAGATTGTGGTGCCTTTTTCTGCCCTGATCCTACCTCTGACAAGGAGAGGGATTTCCACTTGTTAGATGTGGTGCGTTGTCTCCATTAGACAGTCTGACGTGCTGTTTGTCATTCCTGAGGGCCCCAGGGCAGGCAGACCTGCATCCAAAGTGACTATTGCTTCTTGGATCAAGTCCACTATTCATAAGGCTTACGAGCTAAGAAGACTGTTTGATGTGCTGGCATTGGCTGATGCCAGTTTTGGGAGGAAGATCCTGGAGGCAGTCTTGCATGTCTAGGATCTTCTTAGGTTCTTTGGTGCTTCCTTCACTTTTGAGCCCTGTTGGCTCTAGTTCAGTGTGCTGTGTAACAGTTCCTGGGGTGTTGTTACCCCTGTTCAGTGTCTGTTGACACTTCAGTTGTTTTGTTGGGCTATCTCTGATGGTTCATATCTGCTCTGGTTACTTTGGGAGCCTTGCGTCTGGTCCTTGCCTTATTTCCCACCTCTGGGAAACTCAATGGTTGGACATCCCATAGTTACCAGTAACCGGTATTGGACGACAGAGAAAAGAAGATTTTAATCTTACCTGTTAAATCCTTTTCTCTTAATCCATACAGGTAACTGGTCTCCCACCCTGTCAAGGGACCATGCTTGGCTCTCCTGTGGCAGACCGTGGGGGTCCTTCGGGGTCATGCTCACAGGAGTCTTCTTTCCCTTCTACTATCTAGTCAATAGTTAGTGTCTCAAATCTTACTGGAGCTGATTGGCTAGCTGCAGCCAAGAAAGGAAGGTAGGCTCCACCTCCTACATTCATTTCTAGAATTGTTCCTGCCTACTTAAAGGGGCGGATCGCCTACCCAAAGTTACCAGTAACCTGTATGGACTAAGAGAAAAGGATTTTACAGGTAAGAATAAAATCCTCTTTTCTGCACGAAGATCAGGGGTGTACTAACAGGAGATGCAGAGGATACACCAGTGACCGGGACCGCATTTTGTTTCTATTGATAATGATGGTGAATTATTGCCTGTACGCTATTCAAAAATATGGATTTATTCATTTATCAAGTCACTGACAATACTTAAAGACATTTATCCCTGATCTGTAAGACACTGGCGGGCACGGGGGTTCGAATTTACTGGTTATTTTCTAAATCTAAAGCGTAAAACGTCTACAAAATGTTCCTAATGAACAGTTAATTATCCTAAATAGCTGTTGAATCTGAATGTAAAATGTCCTTTTTGTGTCAGCCATGAAGTGATGAACATTTGACGGGTTAAACTGGCCTGCTGTGCAGGGTAAACAAATATACATTTCTGGATTTATTTGGGATATAAAATGCATCAGTGAAACTCGGCAGAGGAGACAAACGCCAGTGCATGGGAGAAACCATTCAGGAAGGCAATCTCTAAATATTTAGAAATTAGAGTCTCCTAGAATCACTAATAATGTGAAAATATTCAAAAGGCCCAAATAGAAGACTATTCATCCCATAGCTCCAACTAGGGGCCCTGTGCTCTAAGTAAAAAGGGTATAATTATGGGATAAACCAAAAATAAAATAATGAGGCTTTTAACCCACGGAATGCTAGTGGTCTCCAGCACACTGTAAAGCAATGTGTTGCAGACCCTCTAGCATTCAAAGGGGTTAAAGACTCATTTAGATCAATAAAATGTTTAATTTGTCCCATTTCATGTAACTGGTTTGCCCCAGAATTTCAGCACTGTTCAATACAAGCCCGTTTTGTCCTGAAGATTAGAAAAGCTTTGGTGCTTTATACAGGGGTCATGTAAGGTCCTATGGACATGCCTGTCCACTGATGAGAAGAGACACCGCCAAAGTGTTGTGTTCTCTTAGGGGACTGTACTGAAATGATTGCTTTTAGCCTTAATCCCATCAAGTCAAAACTTCTTAAAAGGATCTTTTTGTCTTTGGATTCCTCGGATCACCTTTCCAGAAAGTTACAAATTGAATTTCTCTCTACATCCTTAGGGATAAAAACATGTAAGGTGGTTTTCTGGGGAAACATCAGCTACTTACAGTGCAATTTCTCTTAACTACATTTCCAAACTGAAAACTGACATCATAAGTCTACAAAAACATACAACCCAGAACTGAGTTATTTACTGTTAAAGGGATAGTAATACTTAAAATGTAAAAAAAAATATGTTGTAGGGTTTATCCCCCTGAGTAAAACAAGAGTACTCCCACTGCTGAAAGGTGTTTCATTCAAAAGTTATTAATTTTCAAAGTTGAATTTTTTAGGTGCAATATCACAGTGGCCTGAAATTGTACAGTGGCGCTGTTACTACACCATCCTATGGAGATTTATGGTCCCGGGACCAGAGCTGTCCATAGGATCGTGTAGCAACAGCGCCACTGTACAATTTCAGGCCACTGTGATATTGCACCTAAAAAATTCAACTTTGAAAATTAATAACTTTTGAATGAAACACCTTTCAGCAGTGGGAGTACTCTTGTTTTACTCAGGGGGATAAACCCTACAACATATTTTTTTTTACAATTTAAGTATTACTATCCCTTTAAGGATGGAGCTTAGAGACAGAACTTACAGTCTATGCAAACCAGACATCATCTATAACAGGGATGGGCAACCTGAGGCTCTCCAGCAGTTCAGGTCTACAATGGGGACGATGGGAATTAAATGAACAATTTGGCAAAATGAGTTACTGCCAACAGGTCACCACTTTATGGATAAGAGGGGTGCACAACGCATTGCTTTGCGCCACTCTGTTCCTTAAAAGGTTAAAGGAACACGAATACCTAATAGTAAACCCCCACTTAGGTTAATCTGGAAAGAAAATCCTAATGGCCCCTATGTATTAATTCTGTGTGGACTGATTCCCCAAAATTAATCTTTATTTAGGATTCAATAGTATACCCAGAGACATTAACATGACTCCAGGACTCCAAACTCCACCCACTGAAGAGTTTATGGTCCTTTAGTCCTGCAACAAAGAATCGTGTCTGCCTCCAAATTAAAGATTAATTTTGGTGAACTAATCAGCAGCAACCTTATAACTTACAGCACTCAATGTATTGGTCTCTGCTGGGCTCCCCCCTCCAAAGCTGGCATTGTGAACTTAAGAAAGGCATCAGATGATTCCTATTGGCTTACCCATTTGTACAACCAATAGGAATAAGGTTGCCACTGGCAGCTTCAGCTCATGTAGGAGGCAAGACAAGAAGCTTGGGGTGGACAAGTACACTAAAGGCTGTAAATGTAAAATGTTGCTACCCCTACGGGGGGGGGGGGGTAATGGTGATAAAATAGTAAAAGACTGAGCTTTAAAACAGGTTTTGGACCCACTGAGGACAGGGGTGTACAATGCACTGTTTTGCAATGTGTTGCACACCTACCTTTACACTCAATTACAATTAACGATATTGTTCTAACAATTACAAGTTGCTGGAGTTTGAGATTGCTACAAAAGCTCTGTTTTGGGAATGCAAATGGAGCGTTGCTAGTTGTGCCCTAACCTGCACGCTCAGCAGTTTCATGCCTGTATATCTCACTCTCTAATTTAACTGTGTAAAGTGATCTGCTTGCACGGTACCTATAATCCCATCCTGCAGATGCACAGACATGAAAGAGGCAATTCTTCTCAGCCTGATCCGTCAATAGGATCGAAAGCGAGGCCGAACGGGCAGCTTAGGATAAATACAGGATCAGGGTCCAAATATCTGAGAGCGGCAAGGAAGGGGTGTTTCCTGTGTAATTCTCCTCATGAATAAATCCACGTAGATTTTACATTTTAAGGACCAGAGAGATGTGCAATGCATTGCATATCCCTCTGGTCCTAGGGCCATATGCATAATGGCAGAGTGCTCAGGCTCTCCAGCTGTATCGTAGAGATCAAACCAAAAATTCCCATTGATTTAAATGGAAAAATTAACCACTTAAATCCTAGAAAGGTCTCTAGCGGATTTCTTTGGGGTAAGAAGAAAAAAAAAATCAAATCTGAAATCAATTTAACCCTTTCAGATCACTGCATTTAATGCTAGAGAGGCAATGCTTTGATACCTTTCTGGCATCCAAGGGGTTAATAGCTTCATTTAACCCTTTGGGTGCCAGAGGGGGTACGGAACGCATTGCTTTGCAATGCGCTCCATACCTCTTTGGCACTCAAAGGGTTAAATCATTTGGAGGAATTTGTATTTGTGGATTAAGGTGCCGTCGGTTTGTCATGTAATTGCTCCACTTTTGAATTGATACCTAACGCCAAACTCACAAACAAAAGTGGTGCAATTCTGGGGCAAGTCAACGTCATCACAGGGCGACAAATAAAAATCCCCATTAAGTAAAACAGAGGCTTTTATAACCCCTGAAATCTAGAGAGGTATCCAATGCATTGTGGGCTCTCCGTACTCTTAATCACACCTTCAGCCACAGATCTAATCCTCATATGATCCACTCCCAGCTTCATCACCTGTTGTGAAGATACACGTGGCCTATGACACACACGCACACAAGGGGAGGGGTTGGTGGCCATGGTTGGTCCTATGGGAGCATAAGGTGCCTTGCTTAGGGCCATCTAAGATGCAACTCAGAGTCTAAGCACATCCCCAAGTAACCAATCAAAGAGATGCAGCATCGCAGAATGTCAAGCAGGCAAAACATGAATCCTACTGCTAGTTATCTGGACAGCGACAGTGGGGTTAAACTACGTTGAAATGAATTATATCAAGCTGACTTAGTATTCGTCTATGTGTGTCTCAATGCAGAAATGTGTGTGTGTGAATGTATATATGTGTCTGTGTATATAGAGTATGTATGTGTGTTTCTGAGTGTGTGGGAGTTTTGTATGTGTTTCTAAGTGTGTGCGTACATAATTTGGTGTGTGTGTGTGCGTGTGTGTGCGCGTACCTTGGTGTGGGAGCAGTGTGTGAGAGTTTGTGTGTCTGTGTATCTCTTTCTCTCTCTCTGTGAGTTGTGAATGGAAGTGTGCTTGTTTGCATCTATGTATGTGTGACTGTGTGCGCCTGTTTATGAATGTGTATTTTTATGTGTTGAGTATGTGTGTTTAATATGTATTTCTGTGTGTGTATATATATATATATATATATATATATATATATATATATATATATATATATATAATAGTATATATCTGAGAGTGTGTTGGGTGGCAATTACTATTCATTATCCTTCTCTCTTTAGAATACCAGACATATAAGTCAGGGCCCATTGATACAGGATTACAGATGGCATACCGCATGAAGCTGGGTAGGTTTGTGGGGTCACCTCCATATTGTAAGTGCATAAACGCACTTCTGTAGGCTTTTTTTCCCCCGGATGGAGACCTCAATAGCTATGGCTGTTTCCGAAGGAACAAAAAGCCCACTCACAGAATCCTATCTCTTTAGATAGCAAAGCTAAACTCTTACACAGATGAGCTGCCCGGTAATTCATTGGGGATTTGCACATCAAATTTATATTCCAAACCATTTCAATTCAAAGGCTTGATTCAATAGCATGGGGTCTTGACACTGCACATTAGTATTCCCAGCAGAGATTTAAATGTCAGCACACAGCGAGCGATTCTTGCTTTCCCCTTATAGGCCGCGGCAGAGTTTTGGAAAAACTGAAAATCTCACTGCCCCAAAGAGACAGAGAGAGGAAACATCTGCTCCCTCATTCAGACTGCTGGGATGATTCATATGCACAACCGAGATTCTAAATAATAACCAGAATTCACAGGACATTAGACTTATGTACAAAGAAGGAGGTGCAACTGTGGAGGAAATCAACGCACCATACAGAAAAAATAACTCCCCGAATTCGCACTGATTTAAAGGGGCTTTTAACCTCTTGAATTCTAGAGAGGTCTCCAGTGTGAAGCAATACAATAAAGACCTCTGTGGCACTCAACGCACCATTTTAAATCAATGGGAATTTTAATGTTACCATATAGTGCAGTTGGTTTGTCCCATAATTGCTCCATCTTGTCTTCACACATACGTCCCAGAGTTTATTTTCTGGGTAAATTCAGTATTCTTCTAAATGTTAACCCCTTGATAAAATCTGCATCAGTCTGTGTTGACGAAGGGCAGAGATGAAATTGATACAACACACAAGGGGAACTTACATAACTATATATTTATAATTGACAGAACACACAGAGGGAACTTATAATTATATACATATAATCAACACAACACACAGGGGGAACTTACTTATAATTATATACATATAATCGACACAACACACAGGGGGAACTTACTTACAATTATATACATATAATCGACACAACACACAGGGGGAACTTACTTATAATTATATACATATAATCGACACAACACACGGGGAACTTACTTATAATTCTATACATATAATCGACACAACACACAGGGGGAACTTACACATATATATATATATATATATATATATATATATATATATATCGTGGAAGTGGGCACTCCAATACCAAGTTAGAAGACGTGTACTGCCCAGGTGCTTCCCAAACATTAAATAAAAAGGCAGTAGTCCGAAGACTAAGTTGAAGGAGCACTCCAGGGACTTAATGAATGCAAAAATAAATAATACATTTTATTAACTCATAAACGTTTCGGCCCTCACAGGGGCCTCCTTCATGTGCACACCTTCTATGCAGAGAGGACTATAGTCTGAATTTGGAGCGCCCCGCTCTGTATCAGCCATGGCGCGGGCAGTCTGTAGTGCACATGACTGCAGCGCGCGCAGCCGTCTCTACTGCGCATGACGGCTTCGTTCAAACATCCTTAGCGAATTATAATATAGGAGATATATATTCAATACAACACACAGGGGGGAAATTATAATTATAATCAATACAACACAGGGGGAACTTATAATTATACATAATCGATACAAAACACGGCAGGAACTTACTTATAATTATCGTCCTCGACAAACTTCTGCAGCTCCTCGATGTAACGGACAGACTTTAAATACTTCTGGACGTGGGGTAACGTTACAAGGTGGTCTGTCGGGTAAAGAACAGCATTTGCATCCAAGAGAAATATTTTTATAACTAAAAGCAAATTACATTTAGAAAATGGCTTCCTAGATACCCCCAACAAAAAGGTTAACTATTAAAATGCTAGAGAGGGCTCAAAAGCATTGATTTATAACTTGCTGGAGAACTCTCTAGCATCCATGGGGTTAAATGGATTCCACCTTTAACCCTATAAGGAGATGTGAGAACCACTGTCTCATACATTAATCTTACCACTGCCTTCTACATTAATCTCACCACTGATTTACACATTAATCTCACCACTGTTTTACACATTAATTTTACCACTACCTTATTCATTAATCTTACCACTGCCTTATACATTAATCTCACCACTGATTTATACATTAATCTCACCACTGATTTATATATTAATCTCACCACTGCCTTATACATTAATCTTACCACTGCCTTATACATTAATCTCACCACTGATTTACACATTAATCTCACCACTGTTTTACACATTAATTTTACCACTACCTTATACATTAATCTTACCACTGCCTTATACATTAATCTCACCACTACCTTATACATTAATCTCACCACTGATTTATATATTAATCTCACCACTGCCTTATACATTAATCTTACCACTGCCTTATACATTAATCTCACCACTGCCTTATACATTAATCTTACCACTACCTTATACATTAATCTTACCACTGCTTTATACATTAACCTCACCACTGCCTTATACATTAATCTCAGCACTGCCTTATACATTAATCTCAGCACTGATTTATACATTAATCTCACCACTACCTTATACATTAATCTCACCACTGATTTATACATTAATTTTACCACTACCTTATACATTAATCTTACCACTGCCTTATACATTGATTTCACCACTGATTTATACATTAATCTTACCACGGATTTCTACATTAATCTCAACACTGCCTTATACATTAAAGCGGAACTACCACCACTTCTAAACTTTCCCCCAAATAATTACCCGTCACTATGCAAAGATGTCTGAGCTGTTTCCTGGCTGTCAGTCCTGGGAGCAGTAGGAATTCTAGATAACGCGGTAATAATTCTGGTGACTAGCACTATTGAGCAGCTAGTTGCCACATGGGTAATTGGGTTCAAGTTTAGAAGGGGTGGTAGTTCCGCTTTAATCTCACCACTGCCTCATACATTAATCTCACCACTGATTTATACATTAATCTCACCACTCCTATGATCAAGACTGTAGGTCATGTTACACTAACACGTGGCTTTAGAACAGGGGTGTACAAGGTGTGGACAAATCTGACCCAACTGACTCCAGGGTGCGTACTGCCTGAAATGTTTTAAAAAAGAGGATTTTAGTTTTACCTGTTAAATCCTTTTCTCTTAGTCCATACAGGTTACTGGTAACTTTGGGTAGGCGATCCACCCCTTTAACTAGGTAGGAGCAATTCTAGAAGTGAATGCAGGGTGTGGAGCCTACCTTCCCTCCTTGGCTGCAGCTAGCCAATCAGCTCCAGTAAAATTTGAGACACTAACTATTGACTAGATAGTAGAAGGGAAAGAAGACTCTTGTGAGCACAACCTCGAAGGACCCCCACGGTCTGCCACAGGAGAGCCAATCATGGTCCCTTGACAGGGTGGGAGACCAGTAACCTGTATGGACTAAGAGAAAAGGATTTAACAGGTAAGACTAAAATCCTCTTTTCTCTGTCATCCAATACAGGTTACAGGTTACTATGGGATGTCCAACCATTGAGTTTCCCAGTGGCAGGAAGTAAATCAAGGACCAGACGCAAGGACCCCCAAAGTCACCAGAGCAGATATGAACCATCAGATCAGAGACAGCCCAACAAAACAAATGAAGTGTCAACGGACACTGAACAGGGGTAACAACACACTAAACTAGAGCCAACAGGGCTCAAAAGTGAAGGAAGCACCAGAGAACCGAAGAAGATCCTAGACAGGCAAGACTGCCTCCAGATCTTCTTTCCAAAACTGGCGTCAGCCAATGCCAGCACATCAACACGGTAATGCTTCGAAAAGGTATGCACAGACAACCAAGTGGAAGCCTTGCACAACTGATCAGCGGAGGCCTGATTCTTGTAAGCCCAAGAAGCCTCAACAGATCTAGTAGAATGAGACATGACCTGAAAGGGAACAGGCTTCTTCCTTAGCTCGTAACCCTTACGAATAGTGGACTTGATCCAAGACGCAATAGTCACTTTGGATGCAGGTCTCCCTGCCCTGGGGCCCTCAGGAATGATGAACAGCGCGTCAGACTGTCTAATGGACATAAAACTTTAGACAACGCACCACATCTAACAAGTGGAGATCCCTCTCCTTGTCAGAGGTAGGGTTAGGGCAGAAAGAAGGCACCACAATTTACTGATTAATGTGGAACTCAGAGACCACCTTAGAGAGAAACTCCTGCGAAGTGTGAAGGACGCCTTGTCTTTGTGAAACACCAAAAAGGGTGGTCTACAAGACAGAGCATGCAACTTCGCGACACGGCGAACAGACAAGATCGCCAGGAGAAAGGTCATTTTCCACGTCAGCAGACGTAGAGGAATAGTAGCCAGGGACTCAAAGGGAGGGCGCAGAAGGATGCCCAAAACCAAGTTAAGATCACACTGAGGAGCAGGAGTCTTGTAAACAGGACGAGTATGAGCAACAACCTGGAAGAAAATCTTGACATCAGGAAAAATAGCAATGTTCCTCTGAAAGAAAACAGAGAGAGCAGAAGTCTGAACCTTAAGGGAACTCAAACTGAGGCCCTTATCCACACCGTCCTGCAAGAAAGCCAGGACCGTAGGCAGATCAGATTCCTGAGAAAGGTCCCTATCAGCACACCAAGATAGAAAGGTTGACCAGACATGATGGTAGGCCTTAGAAGAAACAGGTTTTCGGACACTGAGCATAGTAGCCAACACACCACAAGAAAAACCTTTCTTCTTCAATATTGAGCACTCAATTTCCAAGCCGTCAAAGCTAGACGAAGAACATCCCCCTTCCACAGGTAACCATGTATAAGAAGATTCGGATGGCAAGGTAGCCAGAATGGCTCCGCCACTGACAGATCCATAAGCTCCAGAAACCAAGGCTGTCCAGGCCAGTACGGAGCAATCAGAATGACTGGACACTGCTCTGGTCTCAATTTCCGTAACACCCTGTGCAACATGGAGAGGGGAGGAAAGATGTAATCCAGAGGAAATAACTAACGAATGGACATGTCGTCCACCGCTAGAGCTAGAGTATCCCTCCAGCGAGAGCAGAACCTCGGAACCTTCAGGATGTGTCTTGCCACATCAGGTCGATGCAAGGAAGACCCCACTTCTGAAAAATGAGGGTAAACACCTCTGGGTGCAGTTCCCACTCTCCATTGTCCACCATGTGTCGACTGAGGAAGTCTGCCATGACGTTTTCTATGCCAGGAATGTGCACTGTGGATATGGCAGGAACATACTCTTCTGCCCAGGACAAAATAGCCTTGACTTCTAACCAAGAGGCTAGACTTCTTATTCCGCCCTGCTTGTTGATGTAAGCCACGACATTGGCATTGTCGGACTGGACCCGGACTGGCCATTCTTCCAGCTGGGGTGTCCAACGACGAAGGGCATGAAATATCGCCCGAAGCTCCAACACGTTGATGGGAAGGAGAGATTCCTCCGGAGACCACCGACCCTGAGCACTCAGGCGACCCAGGACCGCTCCACCAACCAGAGAGGCTGGAATTTGTCGTCACCGGGGTCCAGAAGGATACCAGGAAGGACTTGCCCTTTAGCAGATTGAAGAGGTCGAGCCACCACGACAAACTCAGGTTCACATGAGGGAGGCATACTGACATCTTCAGAAGGTCCGGCTGACCCCTGCACACCTGGATCACAAACCTCTGGAGTTCCCTGGTGTGAGCCATGGCAAATGGGACCGCTTCTATGGTGGAGATGAATTTCCCCACTAGAGAGGACAGCTTCTTGGCTGGAACTGGATTGTGAGCCAGAACAGCAGAAACCCTGTGGGTGATGTGGTGAGCCACCTCATCCGTGAGAAGACCAGATGCTGGGATGGGACAAGATCTGACTTGTCCATGCAGATGATCCACCTGTGACGGGTGAGAGCAAGAATGCAGTCCTGAAATTGCTAATGAAGAAGTTCCGCAGAAGGGGCTTTCAGAAGCAGGTCGTCCATGTATGGAGTAACTCTGATGCCGTACCAATGGAGGATGGATACTAAAGCTCCCAGGACACGGTTGAAGATTTGAGGAGCTGTAGTCAGACCAAAGGGAAGAGCTGAAAACTGAAAGTGCCCTTGATCGCAGGCAAATCTGAGATACTGCAGACTCTCTGGATGAATGGTGATGTGTAGATACGCGTCCTGAAGATCCAGAGGAATTCCCCTGGGGACATAACAGCATTCACGGTCCTTAGGGACTCCTGGTGATAATGAGTCTTGATCACAAAGGAATTTAGATCCTTCAAATCCAAAATAGGACGACAGCTGCCGTCCTTCTTGGAGACCACAAAGAGGTTTGAGTAAAAACCCATACCTCTGTCCAGAGTTGGGACAGGTTCCAGAACATCCTTGTCCAGAGGGGCCTGGATAGCGGCATTGAACACGAAATAGAAAAAGTGAACTGCACTCCACGCGTGAGACAGTTAACATTCGTGTAGTGTCCATTGTCTATAAGCCCTCAATAAAGAAGAAATTGGTTTTAAACTTTACGTTGGAGTGCAGTTCACTTTTTCTATTTCGTGTCATATGAGGGGATTGGAAGCCCCCAGGACTTGCACCGCGATTTGTGAAGCCTACGAGTGGTGAGCTACTTATTGTACGATACTTTGTTACTATTTGATCACCTATCTCCAATAGTGCCATTGCTGTTACTTTGTAGCGGCATTGAACAGACAGCGTTTCTCTACACCCTGGGGCGTATGAGAGGGGAAAAACCGAAAGGGAGGAAGAGAGACAAAAGGGATCCTGTACCCTTCTGCCACCACCTGTAAAACCCACAGGTCCGCCACTGAGTCCTCCCAGACGCTGTGGTAGTGACTGAGACGGCCACCCACAACCGAGTGGGGACCTGGGTTCGGCGAGTCTTGCCGAAAAAGGCTTGGAAGCCTTAGGCTTGGAGGAGACCTTGGTCTTCCATTGTTGTTTGGACTTGGAGGTGGAGCTAAGGGAACCGCCTGGTTCGCCGGATGTGTCTCAGTCTGGAAGGAATAAAAAAGCCGATTACGCTTGAGAGGCGTCTTCTTTCTGGGGACCATAGGCAGAAGGGTACTCTTGCCCCCTGTGGCCTCATTAATCAGTTCCTGATTAGTGAAAAGGCAATGAGAGCAAAGCTTTCATGGAGGCAGTGTCAGCAGACCAGATCTTGAGCCAAAGAGCTCGTCTGGCAACCACAGACATAGAGGCGTCTTCTTTCTGGGGACCATAGGCAGAAGGGTACTCTTGCCCCCTGTGGCCTCACTAATCAGTTCCTGATTAGTGAAAAGGCAATGAGAGCAAAGCTTTCATGGAGGCAGTGTCAGCAGACCAGATCTTGAGCCAAAGAGCTCGTCTGGCAACCACAGACATGGTGGAAACCCTTGCCACCAAACGGATGGCATCAAAACATAGTGCTGGGCCTCAGAAATGTTGGCAAGAAGCCGCAACATATTCGAAGTAGGAGCACCCTGATGGACAGCCAGAGTGAGCTGTTCAGTCCAGACCGCAACAGCCCGGTTCACCCATGACGCAGCGAATGCTGGACGCATGGCAGTACCAGCAGTGGCAAAAATGGACTTGAGGGAGACCATAAGTTTCTTGTCAGTCCAGTCTTTTAGAGCGGAAGCATCAGCAACTGGCAAGGCAGTGGACTTACATAGCCTGGAGAGAGGAGCATCCACTTTGGGGGATGAACCCACTGAGCAAGCGCCGCCTCAGAAAAGGGGTAAAGCTTGGCAAATTTCTTGGAAACAGAAGGTTTCCTGTCTGGAGACTTCCACTCATCAAACACAAGGCAGTCAAGAGTGGGGTTAGGTGGAAAGCAAGTATAGGGCCTTTTAAGCTCCTGAAATACATCAGAGGGATCTGAAGAAACCTCCTGAACTAAGGGAATGTTTAGGGTAGTTAAGATGGCTCTGATCAAGCCCTCAGTCGAGGGATCAGGATCAGCCTCAAAGGGGTCCCCAAAATACTGAGAGGAGCCCACAGCAGAACATCCTCAACATCCAAATCCACCAACAGTTCCTCCTCAGAGGAATCTGATACGTCAGGTACTCCCTGCGGTTTTGACAGGGAAGATCGTACTGAAGGAGGGGTCTGCCAGGAGTGGAAGACCCCCTGTAACTGGGATGGAAAGAGTTGCAATGTAGACTGGAGGTCTCTAGTAGCAGCCTTGAACTTTGGCACCCAAACTGGCTCTCTAATGCATGGCTGGAGGTCCCTGGGAGAGACTCAGGGACATCAGAACATGCTGGGCATAAATGACCTGAGAATTCTCTAGGTAGCCCTGAATGACATGAGGAGCAACGCGCAATAGGGAACACAGAGCCCTCAGTGTCCTTAGTCTAACGGATTAGACATTCTCACATTGTCGAAACATTTATATAAGATAAAAATTTCACCCCAGAAATCGCTAAAATGCACTTATCTGGCAGGCGAAGGGTTAATCTGCAGAGGAGAGAAGGAGAGTCCAAGCCCTGTGTAGGATACTTGTTCAGGAAAAGGCACAAAATGGTTGCCATGGCAGAAGCCAATCAGAAACGAGAGTGCAAAGCATGCGCACATGGGAAATTTTGTTTTTCCATAAAAAAAGTACCGCAACAGTGCCCAAAGCCCCCTGAGTCCCCCAACACACATAAAACGTTAACCGGATGACAGAGCAAGGGCAGACAATTAAAATGAGCCATCTCTGAAGTCGCTAAATTGAGCGGTTGCAGAGATATGTCCCAAACTGTACAGTCCCATAGAACTGAATGGGGCAATGGCATCTAGCCGGTAAACCGCGCCTTTATTGCGAGGAACACAAATTTTGCAAAGTTGAAACTGTAAATTAAAATTACATGAAACATCACTAGAACATGTTAGCAGACCCCCCAAAAAAAACACTGAACCCAGAAGGGAAAGTGCCAATAAACCCCCTAAATATGCAAAACCAGCAGCTAAAGGGTTAAGTTACCACAGAAACACACAACAGAAATGCAGATAAACCCAGTGAGTGCAGAAGTGTGCAATAGGAACTCCAAAGGAAAACCCCTGTGTGGAGGGGCACTGTGGAACATGTGGACCTGCAGCACTCAAAGGGTTGCTCACCTTTTCTGCATATCTTCTGTCTTCAGATTACCATGTATTAAGAAGAAGCCTCAGTGGGCAACTCCTGAGGAAAGAACTTGAACCCAAGATTCCCCGCCCCCAGGTCTTAAGGTCCACAAAAGCACCTGGTTACTGAGCTAGCCACATCTAAGGGCATTGTCAGTTATGGTAATCCGCCTAATGGTGGTATTCCATATCTAACAGAAAAATAAAAAATTAGCTAAAACTATAGCAGAACTGTTCTCTTGCCTGTGTCTTCACCAAGGATCAAATCTTACTGGAGCTGATTGGCTAGCTGCAGCCAAGGAGGTAAGGTAGGTTCCACCCCCTGCATTCACTTCTAGAATTGTTCCTGCCTAGTTACAGGGGTGGATCACCTACCCATAGTTACCAGTAACCTGTATTGGACACCAGAGAAATGATTTTTAAATCTATTTATCTGACATAAATTGACTAGTAGGCCAGTCACGTGCTTGCCAGAGCCATACAGCTCAAAAACAGATGTCTGTTAAATATCAGTATTGTCATTGTCTTGAGAAATAAATATATATATATTTGAATAGCTATAATTCACCATCATTATCATTAAAAAGAATTTAGTCCTCACACTTATGGCTTCCTGATCATGTGACCCTCACACTTATGGCTTCCTGATCATGTGGCCCATGACTGAAAAAACTCGGATGTCCCTTCTCCAGAATAAACATCAAGCGCGTGTACTTCAATGAGCCATGAATCCTTCTAGTGTACTGGAGACATTCCTGGTAAACGTTATCTTGTCCTTGGGCCAGCAGATGTCCTATAAAAGTACCTGACTGTATAGACTTTGTCTTTGTGTTACACCTGACCAAACAGTACAGTATGTAATTAATCTAAAGAGGACTGCACGCTCCTCATAGTGGTTATGGTCTAAGGATGACTGAATACAGATTATTTATGACAGCCATCCAGCTAAACAAGGTCTTTGACCTCAATGTTCAGAAATTCCAAGCAATTAGTCTATGACTTCTTTACACCTGAGATTTAAATGAATCGGCACAAACAGGAGCATTTTAGAAAGATGTTTTAAAGAGAGCCCCAGACCTGCTTTTTATTTAATAGGGAGCTTTACCATGTTATTGTACCTATTATTTAGGGAAAAAGCAAAACACATTGGGACATCTACATCAAGACATGTGGATAGCAAATATATTGAACTGCGGTTTTAGATCCTTTTGGACACACAAGAGTATATTAGGGGGCTGTTTCTTCACTATTTTTGTCCTGAGGAAGGTCTCAGACTAGGAGAGTGAAACACTGACCAAATAAAGCATCGCTTGCCTCTTTCTAAGGACCAGCGAGTGCCTCTCATCTCTCCTTTATAGATCCAGCCCCTGATGCTCTCCATCATAGCAAAAGAGGATTTTAGTCTTACCTGTTAAATCCTTTTCTCTTAGTCCATACAGGTTACTGGTATCTCTGGGGTAGGCGATCTGCCCCTTTAAGTAGGCAGGAACAATTCTAGAATTGATTGCAAGGGGTGGAGCCTACCTTCCCTCCTTGGCTGCAGCTAGCCAACCAGCTCCAGAAACTTTTGAGAGACTACTGACTAGATAGTGGAAGGGAAAGAAGACTCATGTGAGCATAACCCCGAAGGACCCCCACGGTCTGCCACAGGAAAGTCAAGCATGGTCCGTTGACAGGGTGGGAGACCAGTAACCTGTATGGACTAAGAGAAAAGGATTTAACAGGTAAGACTAAAATACTCTTTTCTCTGTCGTCCAATACAGGTTACTGGTATCTCTAGGATGTCCAACCATTGAGTTTCCCAGAGGCGGGAAGTAAGGCAAGGACCAGGTACAAGGCCCCCAAAGTCACGAGAGCAGATTTGAACCATGAGATCAGAGATAGCCCAACAAACAATGAAGTGTCAATGGGCACTGAACAGGGGTAACAACACCCCAACTGTTACACAGCACACTGAACTAGAGCCAACTGGGCCCAAAAGTGAAGGAAGCACCAAGAACCAAAGAAAATCCTAGACGGGCAAGACTGGCTCCAGGATTTTCCTCCCAAAGCTGGAGTCAGCCAATGCCAGCACATCAACACGGTAATGCTTTGAAAAGGTGTGCACAGATGACCAGGTGGCAGCCTTGCACAACTGATCAGCAGAGGCCTGATTCTTGTAAGTCCAAGAGGCCCCAATAGATCTAGTGGAATGAGCCGTGACCCTGAAAGGGACAGGCCTCTTCCTCACTTCATAAGCCTTACAAATAGTGGACTTGATCCAAGAATCAATAGTCACTTTGAATGCAGGTCTTCCTGCCCTAGGACCCTCAGGAATGACGAACAGCGCCTCTGATTGCCTGATAGGCTCAGTGCGATGTACATAAAACTGGATGTACAGTATACATACTGTATAAGAAATCAGCCAGTTGCAGTGTGTAGGATTAAAGTTTCACCCCAGAAATCGCTAAAATAGACTTATCTGGCAGGCGAAGGGTTAATCAGCAGAGGAGAGAAGGAGAGTCCAAGCCCTGTGTCGGATACTCATTCTGGAAATAGCACAAAATGGCTGCCGCTGTGGGAGCCAATCAGAAACGAGCACGCAAAGCAAGAAAAGTACCCCAAACAGTGCCCGAAGCCCCCTGAGCCCCCCAGCACACTAGAAACATGAAGCGGATGATAGAGCAAGGGCAGACAAGTAAAATGAGCCATCTCTGAAGTCGCTAGTTTAAACGGCTGCAGAGATATGTCCCAAACTGTACAGTCCCATAGGAGTGACTGGAGCAATGGCGCTTATATGGTAAAGCACGCCAGAACTCAAATTTTACAAAACTGAAAGTGTAAAATTAAAAGACATGAAACATCACTAGAACATGTTTGGATACCCAAAAAACACTGAACCAGTAGGGGAAGTGTTAGAACCCCCCTCCCATGAATGAAAAACCAGCAGTTAAAGATACCTGCTCCAAACACACAACAGACATACAGATAGACCCAATGAGTGCAGGAGTGTGCAATAGGAACTCCAAATGAAAAACACCTGTGTGGAAGGGCACTGTGGGACATGTGGACCTGCAGCACTCAAAGGGTTGCTCACCCTTCCTGCATATCTTCTGTCTTCAGATTACCATGTTTAAAGAAGAAGCCTCGGTGGGCAACTCCTGAGGAAAGAACTTGTAGCCAGGATTTTCCCCCCCAGGGCTTAAGGTCCACAAAAAGCACCTGGATACTGAGCTAGCCACATCTAAGGGCATTGCCAGTTATGGTAATCCGCCTAATGGTGGTATTCCATTTCTAACAGAAAAATAAAAAACTTCTAAAGCTATAGCAGAACTGTTCTCTTGCCTGTGTTATCTTCACCAAAGAACAAATCTGTAAGCATTCACGCTTACCTTTCAAGGGAACCGGCTGCTCTGTGCCCCGTTCAGCAGCCGGTCCCCGTGGCGTTCCGGATATGGCTTCCTGTGCGTGCGTGTGGGTTCCTGCATGGCTTTGGCTTCCTCTGCTGGCCGGCTGAGTCAGGCATGCATCACTGGGGGATTCCTTGAGTGACGTGTGTGTCTCTTTAAGTGACAGTGCTCCACCTTCCAGGGGTGGAGCTTAGAGTACTTAAACTGCCTGGACACTAACTCATTTGCCCTTTCATGGTGTCCAGTGCAGTTGGCTAGTGTTTGTGCATAATCTTGGTTTGCCTGACTACCCGTTCTGGTGCCAACCTTTGGTTTGTCTAACTACCCGCTCTGTGTATGACCCCGGCGAGGCTGACATTCCTTCTGGTATGGACCTGCGGCTCTGGCAGACTAACTCCTCTGTGTATGACCTTTGGCCTGGTTGACTATCTGTCTCTGGTACTGACCTTTGGCTCTGTCCAACTACTCCCTCTGTGTATGACCATGGCTAGTCCTATACCTATCTGCTACGACCTGTAGCTCTGTTTCCGTATTGCTCCGTGGGGGTTCCTATTTGTCTGACTACCCACCTTGGTGCTACCTGGGGTTGTCCACTGCGCACCCAGCATACCAACGCTCCAGTGGATAACTGGGTACTCCTGGTGGTCCTGGCAGACGTTTCCTTGTCCCTGTCCATTTACTGCGGCATTCAGGTTCGACCTGTAGTGCAGTAGCCTTTTCTGGATCCTTGGCTGTTCAGGTGCGGACCTGTATGTAGTAGCCTTTCTCTTGTACCTTGTCTGTCCAGGTGTGTACCTGTGGCGTTGTAGCCTTTCTCAAGAACTTTGTCGGTGCAGGTGTGGACCTGTGTGATCCTCAGGTGCGGACCTGAGGCAGCTTACCTCCACCCTGTCTTCTGGATCTCAGCTCGGTACCTCCATAGCAGCTCTAGTCTTCCTTACATCTGCTATATTGTATTGTGTTATTGCTGTTGCTGTTCTTTCTGTACGTGCATATCCTAATAAAGAGTGCTTTACCTACAGTACTGGTCCATTTGTCGTTATTGAGTCCGTGAAAAAAATCTTGCTGGAGCTGGTTGGCTAGCTGCAGCCAAAGAGGGAAGGTAGGCTCCACCCCCTGCAATCAATTCTAGAATTGTTCCTGCCTACTTAAAGGGGTGGATCGCCTACCCCAGAGTTACCAGTAATCTGTATTGGACGACAGAGAAATATCTTTATAAATGAGAGTGCGTCCACGTTTTCCCTACTACAGGGGCGACCTGTCCTTTCCCCTACATCCATCATGGATGTTTTTCAGCATCTTCTTAATTAGTACAAGTGAATCTCATTAATACATTGAGGACAAAAGGGGTGTGCAGAGGAACACCTCTCATCCTTAAGGGGTTAAAAGAACGCTCCTTTAATAACCACCACTTATCCTAATCTAGACGGGAAAATCCAAGTATCAATCCTAAAAGGACTGCTTCTCCCAAAAATGAATGATTAATTAGTACGTGATAATAGATCCACAGAGGTGGACACGATTGTTTCTACCAGACTAAAGGACTCCGAACTCCTATCAGTGACGTGTTCTCAGGAATAAAGATTCAATGAGAGGTGTTTGAGGTGGTGGAGTCTGGCAACAAAGATATATGTCTGCCCCCATGGACAGAATATCTACTATTAATTAAGTATAAAAGTGATTCACAGTGGCCATTTGGATCTTCTACTCAGAGAGAAGGAGGTGTTACTGTTCCTTTAATCCTTTGAGTGGCAGAGGGGTACACAACACAGTGCAATGCAATATGCTGCATACCCCTCTGATACTCAAAGGGTAAACATAATCAGTACAGATCTGTGATTGATCTACCATTTTGACTTGGGGATATCCTGAAGACTTGTGCTGTTCGGTGAACAGGAGGACAGGTTTTAGCCCCTATGCCCTAGTTCAGAGGTTCTCCACCCCATGCCTTTGAGGGACCAGTACAGGTCAGGACATAAGGATTTCCCTGCCTGAATGTAGTTGACTCAGTCAGAGGCTTGTTTTCATTCAATCCCCTGTCCTACAGAAAGGGAAATCCCCAGGTCTAGACATTTTAGTGGTCCATCAGGCCATGCATTGAGAAACACTGCCTTAATACAAAGGAGCAAATAGGGCCGAACCCACAGTTAGGGTCAAAGCTCCACTAACATAGAATTTGGCATTTTCAGAGCACCCATAGCATTTTGTAGATCTTTCTCAAAGACCTAATGATGGGGATAGCTATTCTTAGGTCTGACAATGACAAAATGAGCAAATGGTGTCTACATTTCCACAAATATACACTGGAAAATAAACATTCCCATTTTGGCTAAAGAATTCACCGAAAAACAGGAGATGGTGAAGTAAAAGTGATGCCTTTATTGGCTAAGTGGCTCTAAGATGCAAGCATTCAAGACAACTTTGGTTTCTTTTTCAGAGATATTCTAAATATTCCGAGTATGCCTGAAGAAGAGACCTAAGTTGTCTTGAATGCTTGCATCTTAGAGCCACTTAACTAGTAAATAAAGGTATTGCTTTTACTCTACCATCTCCTGCTGTTTTACCTATAGAAAAAAAGGGCACCCTAAACTGATGTCAAGGACACCCTGTTTGAGAACCACTGTGTTATTGACTGACTTCTTTTTACACTTTATGTGTTAGTGACTTACTTGATCACTACATGAGCCACAACAGCCTTAGTACTGTCCAAGGTGCTGAATAACATAAAAATGCATGTGGTCCAGACTACGACAGTTGGCTGAGGATGAGGACTTGTAGTCCAACAACTTCTGGGGAATTATAAATGTCCTGAAACCTTTCCAATACACCCCACTCTCTACTACCATCCCCATGAGCCTCTCTAAGGCAAATTAAAATGTAGAGGATGCTCTGGTTGGGTGACAAGGAGAGACTCTTTGTTACGTACTTGTTGAGAAGGCCAAATCTCCAGGTCTCATGTTTAACCTTTTGAGTGCCAGAGATGTATCCAATGCAATACCTCACTGGTACGCAAAGGTTAAAGGCCTGAAAGGATTATTGCAAGCTTGAGGCATGTAATGGTGCAATATGACTGCATGGTGCACTAAAACTGCATTAAATTCACCCAAGTGCGTGGTCTTTTTGAAATCATGCATATCTCTTGTGACAAGTCTCCCACAATCCTCTCTGCCATGGGCAGACTTGGAAACAGCCACTCGCTATACATAAAGGGAAATATACCAACCGTAATTGCAAGAGACTTGTAAATCAGCGATGATCCTCAGGATATTGTTCATCTGATTGGTCCGCTGCTCGTTCTCCATGATGCTTCCGGAGGCGGGATAGGCCGAATCGATGTAGATTATATCCAGCAAGTAAATCCCTGTAACAAACACACAGAAAAGTGATTAAATATTTCATTCTGCGATCTGCTCAGTTATTCACAACACATTACAGGAATTCTTTCTGCAACATTCTGCAACGAAACGGTGAAATAAAATACAGAGGGCTACGTTCAGAAATAAGGAGCAATTCTGGAGCAAATCAACAGCAACAAGGTAGATGCATACAATTCCCCCAATTCACATTTATTTACATGGCATTTTGAACTCCTTGAATTCTAAAGAGGCCTCTGATGCCAGATTCCTCCCTAACTTTCAAGGGGTTAAAAAGCTAATTTAAATCAATAAGAAGTGTTATCCCAAATACCCCATGTACTGTTGGTTGTTGCAGATTTCCATCTCTTCAGCTTCCGAATATGTCCCCAGGCATCCAGTATGTAATAAGGATTTTGTTTTGAGACATATTCGCTTTCAAAGTTCCCCCTCCTTCCCCTTCTCCTGATGTCAGCTGTAAAGCTGACAGCAGTAGGCTGGAGTCGTGTGACTCGAGGAGGCTCTGCAGCAGAGCCAAGATGCAGAAATCGCATTTTTTTTTAAAGAATTACTTCATTGGAACGGTCTACAAAGTGTGCTTGCAAGCCAGGCATACTTTGTAGACTATTCCAATGAAATAATTATTTTTAAATAACGCGATTTCGGCTCTGCTGCAGAGCCGCCGGCTGGTCCCCGGACCAGGATCTCCTGCTGTCAGCACAGCGCTGACATCAAGAGAAGGGGAGGTAGGGGGGAACTTTGAAAGTGAATATCTCTCAAACCATAGCGGTTTGAGAGATAGGATTTGTAGAATATAATTTTTTTAACCTCTACAAAACTATAACATTTTTTATGGGACATTACTGACCCTTTAATTGCTAGTGCTGGTTGGGTTAACTCTTTGATGCCAGGGGGTTGTTACACCCCTCTGGCACTCAGAGGGTGAAGCGGATGATCACAGGTTAGAAACCTTTAATCATGTCCTAGTTAACCCAAGTATTTCTTTACACCCACCTCGGCTCCAAGGGTTAGAAGTATGGGCACTGGTTTGAAACCTATTTACCCCGCTGACTGACAGATGGGTATGCAAAGCATTACTCCCCTGGCATCTTAAGGATTTAAACAGTTTGGACATTTTTTGCCCTCAAAATTAGATTAAGACACAAATAAAATATAAAAATCCAGCCGATGTCCCCAGTAAGTGCCGCTCCGTTACGCTATCCGCTCTGAAACAATTATCCGCATTTTGCAGTTATCCAACGGCCTGTGCAGGAGACGGGTTACTCAGAATTTGGAAGTGTGGTTCATAGAAAGCGTTTGAGCCTTTACCCTGGCAGGATGTCACCCTGGTGTTGCTCAATACGCCTTTTGTTCTCTCCATTATTTTAACGGACACACTTTGCTTTCATTAGATGTTCTGATATCACTAACATGTGCTATGAAAACAGTTTCCAGCAAATAAATAATTATCATCCGTGAGACAGAATTCTCCATCACTAGATCCTCAAAAAATACAGAGCAATAAAGATTGTACAAAATAATTCATTATTCACCCCAAATGTCAGCTGGCATTTATTACAATTGCAAGTTAGAAATCTTCCCCTGATTAGCAAGTCTTTGGAACTCCAGATCATTGCCTGGCTGGGGTTGATGGGAGCTGTAGTCCCGGACACCTGGACAGCCAAAAATTACCTATATGTAGAGTATACACTAAGAGGCCATATTCAGTACGATAAAGTGGTGCAATGCACACCAACTGTACCGCAGGTAACAAATAAAAATATCGAATTATTTAAACTGAGCTTTTAACCCACCAATTGCTAACAAGGTCCTCAAAGCATTATTCTGCAATGCGTTAGAAAGCTGCATTGAAATCAGTAGGAATCAGATGTAGTTTCCCATGTGAATCGGATCTACTGTACAGCTGGGGTGATGCATACGGTATCATTATTCTATATTCTGTCACTTGTTAACCATTTAGATCCCCTGTAGAAGGATTCATCTGCCCAACAGAGAGGTTCTCATAAATCCAGCTACTTCTCGGTCAGAGCATTTTAACCAGGAAGACAGTTTTGCTGACCACGGTCCAGACTATGCACCAATTAGTCTACCGCTGAGTGGTCAGTGGGGACCATTGAAGTTCTGCCCACACAGCTGAGAGCAGAATTAGCCTGTGAGCGTCTGATAGGATACAAGGAGAAATGTATTTCGCATTTGGGATTTAAAGTGAAATTTCATTCAAAACTGACTATGTGCCGTGTTAACTAAAAGTCCAGCAGATATTCACACTTTTATTTCTGGTAAAAGAGAAAGTCTCCTGGTGCAGCACAGAGCTTAATTAGCATATGAGAGAGCAATGAAAACATTCATTAGTATATGAAACATCACTGGTGCCTGCACACGTACCACAATCAGCACACATTAGTATATGGTAACAAATATGAATATCTCCTTAACTGCACATTTGCTGGTCTTTTGGCAAACAGTACACACAGGCTTTTTTTAAAGGGATAGTAATATTTAAATTTTACTATCCCCCATCTTGTAGCCCTTAAAAAACTGAATTAAATGAGCCCAGCAGCATCTCTCAAACCTTTATGGTTTGAGAGATATCCACTTTCAAAGTTCCCTCTCCCCTGATGTCAGTGTTGTAGCTGACAGCAGGGAAATCTGGTCCCTGAGCGAGCAGAGGCTCTTCAGCAGAGCCGAGATCATGTTATGGAAGAAGAAATCCTTCACTGAAATGGTCTCCTATGTGTGCTTGGTTTGTAACACACGTAGAAGACCATTTCAGTAAAGGATTCCATAATGCAATCTCAGCTCTGCTGAAGAGCCTCTGCCGGTCCCAGGACCAGATTCCCCTGCTGTCAGCTACAACACTGACATCAGGGGAGAGGGAACTTTGAAAGTGGATATCTCTCAAACCATAAAGGTTTGAGAGATGCTGCTGGGCTCATTTAATTCAGTTTTTTAAGGGCTACAAGATGAGGGATAAAAAAAATGTAAGTATTACTATACCTTTAATGAACTTTTCAAATATGCAAACTTGAATCAAGATGGCGGGTCCACTTCAAAGGTCCTAAGATGGGAGTAAGCAACCTTTGACTTTCCAGCTGTTGAAGACTACAGCTTCCATCATCCGCATCCATCCCATGGCTGATTGAGGGTGACTGGAGATCTAGTGACTGATAGCTGGGGAGCCAAAGGTTGCTGACCCCTGGACAAACCTAATCTAGTTACTGGCATATGACTAGCTGTGTGCTGTTAGGGCTAATTCACATAGGAGACTCTGTTGTAGCAACACACACACAGTTGTCATAGAAAATGACTGTCGCTGTGACAGTGTGAGAATTACACAATGAAAATTGCTGCAACAGTCACCCAGGTGAACCAACAATAAATGCTTCTTCACAAAAGCAAAAGTGAAGCAACGACACAACGTCAGCTTGTATAGCTGGCCAAAATCAAGGTGACCTCTTTCTCCAATCTTTTACCAGTTGTACAGCGCTGAGGAATTAGTTGGCACTATATAAATTAATAATAATATATATATATACTAGTTGAACAGCCCGTTACACGGGCCACAGTGCCTCTGGCAGCCGGTCGCGGGGCAGTCACGCACAGCAGAGACTGCCCGCGCCACTGCTGATACAGAGCTGGACGCTCCCTCGGAGCGGCCAGCTCTGTATCAGCCGCGGTGTGGGCAGTCTGTACTGCGCATGACTGCCGCACGCGCAGCAGTGTGTACTGCGCATGTCGGGCGTTACACACAACTTAGCAAATTATTATATAGGATATATATATATATATATATATATATATATATATATATATATATATATACAGAATACACTCCATGTACCGAGACGCATGTACTAAGACAATTGTGCAATTCTTCTGCAAACCAAGCGCATTACAAGGAATAAAATCACATTTCAGGAAGTTCCATTCATTTATATTAGGTTTTTAACTCCTTAAATACTAGAAAGGTCTCCAGCATTGCAATGTGTTGGAGACTGCTCGAGCATTTGAGAGGTTAAATGCCCCATTTAAATCAGAGCAAATGTGGTGCAGCAGGCTTGTCTTAGAATTGCTCCACATTTGACTTTGTACATATGCCCCCATGTGTCTTGTAGAACAATCCAGTGACTGTTGTCTGTAACACTGCCATTTTTAACAGGATAAAAGTCTCCTATTTCTCGTTAATATGACCACAACTGTACAGATATCGGCCAAAAACCCTTCAAGCGCACCTTTCACCTTGTCTCGTTACATGCGAATCTGATCATTTACATTTCCACGTCCATGAACTTTGCGGTCGCCTCTTGTTAGCTCAGAGAGTCTGTGGGGAGGCGTTGGGGGTATTTCTGTTCAAACCAGACAAATCTGTACTTTGGGGCTAAACACAACATTTTTGCGGTCAAAAACATATGCGTTGGGAGGTTATAACAGATCCCAAGGAAAGTGCAGGGCTTTTCAGGTCCCGGACACCTGATTAAAATAGTTTGCCCTGAGCTGTAATTTCCTTGTGCTGGAATAATCACTTGGACACCTCACCGGCATGTCTGTAAATACAGAGACCTGAGATTTGGAGAGGAAAATCAGACGATTACCTCATATGATTAATTATCGATACCTTACACAGCTGCTTGGGGATGATGAGATTTGTAGTACCCAACAGATAAAGGCTCAAAGACTGACCATCCCTGGTCTACAAGGTTAAAGGGATAGTAATACTTTGTTTTATCTTTATTTTATTTTGTAGGCATAAAAAAAATATGAAGAACGATATAAGTCTTATCTCTCAAACCTTTATGGTTTGGGAGATATTCACAAGCAAAGTTTCCCCTCCCGCCCCTTTTACCTAGTGTAAACCATCTCTTCTCAGATGTTGGAATCCAGTCCATAGACAGATAACAGCAGGGGACAATCTTCTTCCTATGAGAACAACGAAAGCCCTTTCCCCCTTGACAAGTTTTTCAGGTTTTTCCCTATCTTAACTGAAGATTGTCCCTCTCTGCAGTCTACCTGGGCACCTCCCTTCTGGTCTGGCTGAGCAGTGTTACATCAGTAAAAGGGGTGGGATGGGGATACTTTGTCATTGAATTACTCTTGAACTACAACTCTAACAGAATTGAAATAACAATCTCCAAAGTCCAAATACTATGATGATTAATTAGAGCTGCTTTTATTATAAAACATTACTATCCCTTTAAGTTCTATTATGGCATGATGACGGTCATAGGACATCATTATCTAATATCTGACATTATCCCAGTTTTATACTAGACATATTTTATTGTCTTTTAATGACAGAGAGGCCTTTGATGAAGTGGAGACCCCGCTATAGTTTAATTAAAGTGGATCTGTCATCTTGAATTTAAATTTGCACGTTTGAAAACATCATTCAAAATTACCTCTGTGTGGTGTTAGCCAAAATATCAGTAGACACATAGTTTAGAAGAGATTGATACTGTTATTTCTGAAAAAGTAAAACTTTCTCTCCGTGCCGTGTCCTATGCTAAGGAAGGTATGTGCTGCACCGAGAGGTTCATTAGCATAAATTAACATGTGTCACTACCAGGGGAGGGCTGGTCATATGTCTGGGCTGGTAGGCCACTGCACCTCACTAAATCTCTTGATTGCTGCTGTAAATGGAGCTACACTAGTGATACCACAGAGCTTACAATTGAAATGGAGCTACATAAATACCACCAAAGTACAATCCAAATGGAGCTAAACTAGTAGCATAAACCATTTCCCTTGTAAGCTCTATAGTATCACTAGGTAAGCTTTACTTAAATTATAAGCTTTGTAGTGGCGCACTAGTGTAGCCCCGTTTCAGCTGTAAGCTCTGTGGTATCACTTGACTTCAGTCACAACATTAATGCCAATCTTAAAATTAAAAAAGGGGGTGGGCTGGAACAGTGGGCTTGAACGATAATAGAAACAGGCCACTTGAATGTATTTGCCCCCCTGGGCCACAAGTTGCCAGCCCTCCCCTGGGCATTACACTCAGACATACATAAATAAAAACATCAATATTTTCCTAACAGTGTATCTGTTGATATGTTGCCTAACATGATGCATAGTTTTTAATGGTGTTTTCAGATTTACAGACTGAAGTTAAAGGTGCATATATGCTTTAATGGGGGGTTTAAAATTCAATGACACATAAGTTAATGCATTTGAATGCAATGCAGAAAAGAGCTATTACGTTAATAGTGTATGAAGTGTCTAGAAAAGCAAAATCGCCTGAGAGCAATGGAAAGCCACATGTAAATCACGTCATGCTTTTATGCGGCGCTTTAGTGAGATAAGATGTTACAGATTTTATGAAGCACTTGAACTGCAAACACAAATATGCTGTCACTCAATTTTAGAGCTGTTATTTCTTCTCTGATTGATGAGCAGAGATCTTATCTTCCTGGGAAGAAGACACCAAAGTGACACCTCACACACCTCCTAGATTTTTGCAGAGTTTAGTCATAAGGTTAAATCACACAAAGAGGGGATACTAAAATGGGGCATGGTCTAAGTAACAAAATGGTTCATGACTTCATGATATTAACCCTTTATGGACCAGAGAGCAGGACAATGTATTACTTTGCAATGAACTGCAAGCAGCCTCTGTAAACAAAATAGTTTTTGAGAAATGTACTTTTATGTTTTGGCGAAACAGTGGCACAGTATGTAATTTCCCAGCAAAGTATGCTAATTAGATATGTTTTACACCAAATGTCCCCCTGTTCTATTAGACACGCACCCAATGGACTGATTCATAGCACAGTACGTGGGAATACTGAGTGTTTAAAATAGTTAGGGAAATGGACAGACTACATGGAGCAACTGGTTCTAATCTAAAATCAGGATCCTATAGGTCACTTGTGTAAAGATAAAGATACAGCAATTCTAGTACAAACAATTTGCACCAGAGCGGACAAATACAAATTCCCTAAATTCACACTGATTCAGATGGGGCTTTTATTCACTTGAAATGTACAAAGACCTCAAGTAATATTATGTCTATATATATAATATGTATATATGTGTGTGTGGTGAGGCACAGACAGACATATATAATGTGTTTGTGTATATATATATATATATATATATATATATATTCATATTCAGAGCTCTATGCATGTCGGGGAATAGCTGTATCTCAATGGGTCCCTCTACAGAGATTTTCACAGCAGTGGCCCTAATATACCCTCCATTGTTTACACTGAGGTGATATAATTTCATGCAGTCAGCACGCACAGTGTATTGCATGATGATGATGTCATTTTGGTGCTTTTATGGGGATATGGGTTTTTTGTTTTGAGGTCCAGGATAGGACTGAAATGCTGACCGATACTTTCACCTTTTTATACATAACTTCAAAACTCCCACTGGTGCTGTCATATTGCTCTGATATAAAGCCCTATTTATATATCTATATGGGGAGAGCATTAGGTACCAGATAATTTGTGATTTCCATTTGTTATAGAAAACAAACCTTTCCCTGTATATAAAAGCCTTTGAAGCCTCATGTTCACTAGCTTATAATGGAATAAAATGCAAAGGCAGCTTTCTCATGGAATCCTGATAAAAAGCAGGGAAAACGTGATTGTTTCCATGATTAAGTGTCACTGTTGAAAAAAGCTAAAATAAGACAGAAGCGTGATGTTGATCACCCTATAATAAATTTAGCATGAAATGGAGGTCGTATAAGGAGACCTAAAAATGCATTATCCACTGTCTGATCATGTCTCTTGCACCCCATCTAAAGCTGCTCTAAAGGCAGATGTTAAACAGATGTTCCCGTCACTGACATTACAGGCACAATCCAGACTGATCTAGGTCCTGTGGCCTCTACTTTATGATGGTCGAGGTCAATTAATTAACCATTAAAGAGCAAACGGATATGCAACACATTGTGGAGCAACACGTTGCACACTCCCTGCTCCTGAATGGAGTAAGATTTCATATTGACACAGTAGATCACCCACTCCTCCTCCAAGCCCTCCACTCCCTAGGTCTCTGTGACACTGCCCTCTCTTAGTTTTCCTCATATCGCTGCAACAGCTCCTTCAGTGTGTTCTACTCTGGCTCAACTTCCCCACCCCTCCCACTGTGTGTTGGAGTGGAGTGCCTCAAGGATCAGTCCTGGGACCCTTGCTCTTCTCAATCTACACAGCGTCCCTTGGCAAACTAATAAACTCCTTTGGGTTTCACCATTATCTCTATGCTGATGACACTCAAATCTATCTTTCCTCCCCAGACCTCTCCCCTTCCCTCCTGTCCCAGGTATCTGACTGTCTTTCTGGATGTCCTCCTGTTAACCCAAACGTAACCTTAGCAAAACTGAACTAATTATCTTCCCTCCGTCTACAACCAGCCTTATCCCAGATATTACCCTCAACATCAACAGCGCTACCATCACACCGACCCCTACAACACTCTGCCTGGGGGTCACATTTGACTCTGACTGGATGTGAGGAATGAAAGATAGGGCAATCTCCAAATCATGCCATCTCCACCTATGCAACATCTCTAGAATCCGATCCTTTCTCACCCAAGACACTACCAAAATTCTAATCCACTGATCATGTCCCGTCTTGACTACTGTAACTTCCTCTCACCCGACTAACCCCACTACAGTCCATAATGAACTCTGCTGCAAGACTAATCTACCTCACTCATCGCTTCTCTAACACCAAATCCCTCTGTCAGTCCCTACACTGGCTCATATTAGCATACAGAATTAAATGCAAAAGTCTGGTGCTAACTTATAGAGCACTCACTAACACCACACCCCCTATTTTTCACAGTGGCTCAGTGGTTAGCACTGTTGCCTTGCAGCGCTGGGGTCCTGGGTTCAAATCCCACCAAGGACATCATCTACAATGAGTTTGTATGTTCTCACTGTGTTTGCGTGGGTTTCCTCCGGGTACTCCGGTTTCCTCCCACACTCCAAACACATACTGATAGGTGAATTTAGATTGTGAGCCCCAATGGGGACAGGAACCAATATGAGTGTAAAGCGCTGCGGAATCTGTGTGCGCTATATAAATAAAGGATTATTATTATATAAATAAAGGATTATCTCCCATTTCAAAATACACTCCCACTCGCCATCTTTGCTCTGCACACGGCCTTCTGCTCTCCACAGTTCTTATCACATCCTCCCACCTACGGGACTTCTCCTGTGCTGCACATCAGCTCTGGAATTCTGTCCTTGGCCCCATCAGACTCTCCCCTAGTTTTCAGGCTCCCTGAAAAATCACCTTTTCAGGGAAGCCTATCAACTACCTCCATAAATATCACCAAGAACCACCCCTTCCCTTGGACCACTGCACTCAACAGCACTTCTCGCTCCCACACACAGACTGGCAGATCATGTAGCAGGAGGCACTTACACCCAATAGCACTTACTCCTTCTGTGTCCAACCTACCTTCCTCTATACTGTAAGCTGTCATGAGCAGGGCCCTCTGATCCTTCTGTTCTCCATATTTGATTTGTACTATATAATACCTCTGTATGTCTATTCCCTATTGTACAGCGATGCCGAATTAGTTGGCGCTATATAAATAAAAAATAATAATAATTTTGGAGTTCTCACCTTTGATCTCATATAGGTATAGGCATATTAGTACAAAAACAGCAGCTGGCAGCTTGGAGATGATGCACGTTGTAGTCCACAACAGCTGGAGAGCCAAAGGTTGCCTATTTCCGCACTAGACTTAAATATATAACCCCTCACAGACTCCCAAGTGCAGGAGATTGGTTTGAACCTTACGTCAGCCCTGTGTGACCCTCCTCATGTTTCACTATCTCCAATTCCCCTACTACAAAACCCTGAGGCAATCCGTTTGCAAAAACCAATTACACAGAATGTAAATTCCAAACAAGCTCTCATCTGATGTATCTGATACCTGGAGTGGAAACTTGCTGTCTCTCTCCTTAGCCACAATGAATCGTTTGGAAGTAATTTACATTATCACAGTCAAAATTATCTGCAAAATAAATGACCATATCAGCAGACCCTGGAGAGAACCATAGATCATGGGCAAAAATGATGGGGTTTTATGCTGGCATGACCAGATGTCCTCATTTTCAGGTGGGCAGTCCCCTGATTGAGACATTGGTCTGTAGCAAAAAATTGCAGCTGGAAATTTGCTGTGAAGTGATCCAAACATAGGGATTCCTGCTCCAGTTGTGGATTAGTAGAAACTATTCCACCCATCGGGAAACATTATTTGCTCTTGAAAAATCTTTGCATGAAGCATTCTCCAGCTGATTAAGGGCACTATAAATAATTTCATATTCAAGGGAAACTGCCCCTTTAAAAATACTAGAAAAGGGATCTGTAAACCATTTCAAGTTATTAAATTATATCTTTTGTGTTGTTTACAAGATCAATCACATTGTTTGCAGTTATTAAATTAGAACTCTGGTTTGTTTATAAATCCATCCCGCAGTTGTTTGGATAAATCATTTTGTGAGTCATTGCAAATTACTGCTCAAACAGGAGCAAATATTACATCAACTGAGGGAGAACGTTCACGTAGGATACTCCCGGGTCATGTTTGATTTCAGGATTAAAAGACTTCCCAACACTAAGACACCAAAATATACACAGGCAAAACAGTGATCTGAGTGCAGTGTATGAAGTGCAGCAAGGAATCCCCAAATGTGACCCATTAAGGACCACGCGGTCTGGGGGTGGGGAGCTCTAGAGGACCAAGTTACTGTTTTTTGGGGTTTTTTTTGTATATGTGTGTTCTGTGATCACAGCGAGGTGCGCAGTGGTGCTGCGATTACAGTCTTCTGTGACGTACTAGGACCGTCATTGGTGCTTAATGCCTAGACAACCGTGAAGGTCCTGGCACGTCACAGGTCGTTCGGGGTTAAAAAAAAACACACAAAGCTGTGCTTCTTCAATGAAAACCTGTATGTTTTTGTGGTGAGTAAAACAAAGGTACTCCCGTCGCTGTCTGCCATTTCATTCAAATGTTGTAACAGTTCAATCTGTCAGGTAGTGAATTACAGTGTGATTACTTCCTGAAAGTTTAGACTGACAGGAAGTGACTTAGCAGCTTCTACCAGTCTATGATGAACTGTATATTGGTGGCTTACCTCTTCTGCAATGCACTGAATACCTCTCTGACACTTAAATGGTTAAATCCCCTATACTTTACAGCATTTAAAAAAAAAAAAAAATTATCTACTAAAATCCTGTCTTTCATATGATCTCATGGAGCAGGCACTCCTGCCTTTTTCATGGGTCCCAATAACACTGCTATTATCTACTGATAAACTGATGTAGAAGTGGTACAGCTGTGTTGTATATAAAAGGTCTAAGATAAGGTAACAGCTTTTCTGACCACAAGAGCAGAGGGTAGGTAGCACAATATATTACCTGATTTAGCTCTTGTCTTTCACTGCAAACTGCACAAAGAAAATTAAGAAACTGGTATCTATATGACACTGTATACATTTATTAAACAAGCAAGTTTAGGATTAGATTTTACAAATATATTAGAAAATATATACTGTTGGACCTTTAGCAATTGGCTGGTTGTGTATGAGAGTTGCACTTCCCCCACAACTAGGGGACCAACAATTAACTACTCTGATTTCACCTATATAACCCAATTCATTTTTAGGTGTTTGTTTTCTTTTAATTAATATGATCGCAACAGCATCAAGATCATGGGTAAGGTTTGCCTAAAGATTGAGTTAACCTGTTGAGAGCTACCGGAGCTCTGGCACTCAAAGATTTAATTAGCCTTAATTGTAGGCAATGCATTTTAAGAACACAATGGCTTCAATACAGCCTTCAATGCATCCTATCTCAACCAATGTGGAACCAGACAGAGATTAATTACTACAAACAGCCTCTGAGCGACGCTGTCATTTCATCAATGACATGGAATTTGTCAGGGTGCTGGGAACATGGCTCTACTTGACCTTATCGGATTCCCCTCCTTCATAATTGTCCATGCAACACAGCTGGCCACCCAAATTCTTATCTATCCGCTGATCTGATGCATATTTCAGCAAGGAAAGTGTGAAACTTGGCAACAACAGATATGTATGTTTGTGTGTGTGCCTGTCTGTCCGTGTATGCCTGCTTATCTTTGTGTGTGTGTGTGTGTTTCTATGTGCATACTTCTCTATGTATGTGTGTCTGTGAGCGTGTTTGTGTGTGACTGTGCATCTGTCTCTTTGTGTGTCTGTTTGTGTGTATGTGTCTGTGCGTACATATGCTTGTGTATATGTGTGTGATTGTGTCTGTGTGTATATATATATATATATATATATATATATATATATATATATATATATATATACACCTGTGTTTGACTGTGTGTATGTTTGTGTGTATATGTGTGCTTCTCTGTGTGTGTGTGTATGAGTGCATGTGTTTTTGTCTGGATGTGTTTGTCTGTACATGTGTGTATATATGTGTCTATGTGTGTTTCTGTATATATGTGTCTATTTGTGTGTCTGTATATGTGTGTAACAGTCTGATGAAAATGACACCCAGTTATCAAACTGCACTACAGGGAAGACATGAAAATGACCACTCAGTTAAATGGAGCTCCCAGCTCCTTGAATGTTAGAGGTCTTCAGCGCAGTTTGAATCAAAGTGTTGGATACCGTTTTGGTTTCCAATGAGGATAAAGTTCAGTTATTGCCATCTGGACTGTCTACTTCCCCTTGTCCACTGCAGTCGATTTACCCATATTCTCCCTTTATAGAACTTGGTCAAACATCAGAAGAGTCAGCAGGACGGCATGTGATGATATCTGTTTGTGTAGGTCTGTACAGCTGAGAGTAAAGACCAAACATGAAAAGCGCTGGTGGATTAGACAAGAGCTCATCCTTCCTACCTGATGTGGCTTTGTGATGACAAGATGGAGGCTCCTATAGAGGAAGGATTTGTGTTCGATCTGATTAATTCTGTAGTCTGGTTTCAGCCCAAAACAAGAGACCTATCGGGACAATCTCTAAACTAATCTGACGGGATTTTTAATTTCTGTTTTCCTTGTTTGGGGCAAGACCCGACAGAGATTACAAGAGAATTAACATCTCAATTAATTTATATAACATATACACACAGATTTCTATATCTCTATATCTACGTGGGCATGATGTACTTCTTGGTACTTGCAGCCATTTTCTGTAGCCCTGCACAGGAATCACTTTCTCTCATAGCGGTCAATAGGCAGGTCCCCCTCTAGTTTTTACAACTCTATGCTAATGAGAATGATTTCTCAAGGAGGAAGAATACCCCATAATAATAACCTCCCATTTACCTTGTTGTAGCCAGAAAATCCTAATGGCCCTTATGAATTCTGACCTTGAGCTTTTGTTCAAATTATAGCATCTTCATTCAGTCCTGGATGTCATGTCCAAGCTGACATGGTGCATGAGCCTATTTAACACTTTAAGGACCAGATCAGTGTGAAATGAATTGCGGAGCAATGATCTGCACAGCCGTCTGGCTAATCCCTATAGTAAAGCCCTACTAAAAAAAAACATTGCCCCCAGTGTCATCTCTCAAACCTTTATGGTTTGAGAGATAATCGCTTCTAAAGTTGCCCTCTCCCTCCCCCTTCCCCGTAGTCAGAATTCTAGCTGACTGAAAGGAAGAGAGCCTTACGACTTTCAGGTGGCTCTCCAGCACAGCCGGATCTCGTTCCTAAATAGAAAACTTTCACTGAAATGGTCTTCTACGTGTGCTTGGCTTGCAAGCACACGTAGAAGACCGTTTTAGTAAAAGTTTTTTTTTTTTTTTTTAATTAACGCGATCGCAGCTCTGCTGCAGAGCCACCTGATGATCTATGACCGGATTTCCTTTCAGTCAGCTACAATGCTGACTACGGAGAAGGGGGAGGGCAACTTTAGAAGCATTCATCTCTCAAACCATAAAGGTTTGAGAGATGACACTGGGGGCAATACATTTTATTTTAGTAGTACTTTACTATACGGATTAGTAATACTTACGTATTACTATCCCTTTAAGATTACCACATGCAGAGTTTGAGGTCCTGTGTCTGCTCCATAGACATGATAGCCAGTAGCAAGGAGAAGTTCATAGGGGCCATTAGGGTTTTCTGGCCATAATAAGGTAAGTGTGTGTGTGTGTGTGTGTGGGGGGGGGGGGTATTGATTGGACTGGTTACTTCTCTTTACAGGCAGGATAGGAGACTATTTGGGGGTCATTTCCATTCACCGGCTGGAATAAAAGACACGTCATCCCAGGAATCACCATTTCCATCACTGATATCTCCATTAACACGATGGCTTTAACAGCAATGCACGCTCCTAGAAGGCACTTTAATAAGAGGAAAAGATCCATCTTCTTAACATAAAAGTGTACATTTTACTACTCTCAGTGACATTCACTGCTCCAGCTGCTAACAATTGGGCTAATGTAGGACAAAAACAAGCCTCAAACAGATGTGCTTTGGAAAATTACAACTGGACTCGAGTCATTAAATAATGGAATAAATCTTCTTATATATAAAGCAGACTATAAAAATATACCTGTCAAAGATAAATTCCCTCTCCATCCCGAACATATGGTTTTAACTGTAACTCGCTGTCATTATTCATACATTTAGCCTTTTGACTACCTCTGGTATTCACTGAGATCTATCTATTGTATTTATATCATATCCATGTATTCAGGGCTCAAAATTTCCACTCGCCACTAGCCAATGACGAGTGAAGATTTAGTCCTGGCGAGTAGAAATTCAGCCCTGGTGGGTATGTTATGGCTTGCAGTGGCGAGTAACTTTTCAGGTCTGGCTAGTAGCAAAGGACTTCATATTTTAAGCCCTGCATGTATCTATCTATCTATGTATCTATCTGTCTAATATCTATCTATCTATCTATCTATCTATCTATCTATCTATCTATCTATCTAATCTATCTCAATTCCATGTACCTACCTATCTGTCTTTCTTAAATCTGCCCACCATCTGGTCTATGTCTCATATCTCCATATCCCATTACCCACGTAGAGGCTAGGCAAGACTCCAACACACACAGATCCTACAATGACTGTTATCACTTGCACTAAGGTGCGTGGATATCATTAGCCTTTTATGGCCACAGTAAGCTAAGTGTGTGTGTGGTGGGGGGTAATTAGGACATGTCAGTTTTCCTTTAATAGTCCGATATCTCCATTCTCTGAGTTCCTCTTGCATGTGATTCCTAGGCTTCTTTTCAACAGTCAAGTGAACAGAACGCACTCTTTGGATAATGGGGTGATAATGACTTTGAATCATATTTAATAGGGGATTAAGATGACTATCTATTGCAGGCATTTATCAGTCTAGATTGTGAAGCAGTCAGGGCAACTCTGAATTAGACAGCATGGTTCTGGCTCCAAATTCCCATCATCCTCAGCTGGCCACTGGAGTCCAACAACAGGAAGACAGAGGTTTCCCACCCTGCTTTAGCCTTTGTTTGGGTAAACAAGCTTTTTCAATGTTGTTTGATGTCTCTCAAGATTCATATACCACCTTAAAGTGGATCTGTCATCTTAAGTAAGATAAGAATAGTTAATTATAGAGATAATTAACCCCTTATAGACCCATGATGGTTCTGGCACATCACCGGTGTGTGTTGTGATGGTCCTGGCACATCCTGCATTTTGTGACCAGAATGCTGCTGCCTGCGCGCTGTAATCACTAGGGGAATCTGACTGCTCCAAGAGCGGAGAGGTCAGTTTCAGACTCTTTTATGGTCAGTTGGTACATGTGCTCGCTCGCGTGCGCTGGCTCTCCGAATGATGTCTATGTGGTCCTCAAGAGTAATGCAACTCCAAGACCGCCGGAAGTTAAAAAGTGCCTGTATGCTGTGTTAGAGCAGGGATTCTCTGTTCAGTCCAGACATACTGATGTACCAGCTTTTTAAGGATAACCCTAATTAAACACAGGTAGTGCAGTCAAAATGACGGAGCTACTAATTACCCACCTGTGAACGAGCGGTAATATATTGAAAATGTGATGTTTTGGTCTGTCTCAAGGACTAATGTTGAGAAGCACTGTGCTAAATATATGTTTGTATAATAAAATGGTTTTGAGAAATAAACCTTTACTGGAACTATATGCTAATTAGTTTATGTGCTGGGCTGATAATCCCATTCACTGCTGTAAATAAATCTAATTGTGGTCTGAAATAGCAGTGATTTACATACAGTGCACGGAATTAGCATAAAATGCCACACTGTGCCACCAAAATTAGACTAATTCCTAAAAAAAAAAAAAAAAAAAAAATTATATTTCAAAAAAAGTCTAAGTACAACTTATAAGCAGATGTTAATTCTCAGTAATATAAGCTACACGTCTTAAAGGGATAGTAAACCTTGAAAATAAGTTTATTTTATATTGTAGCCCTTAAAAAAACATGAAAAATGATATGTCTTACCTCCCAAACCTTTATGATTTGGGAGACATTCAAAAGCAAAGTTTCCCCCTGAGTGACGTCACCGTTCTAGCTCTCAGATTTGGAATCTGGTCCCGGGACCGGCTGCGGCTCTCCAGCAGTGCCAAGATCACGATCTTTAAAAAGAATTTCTTAATTGGAATGGTCTACAAAGTCTGCTTGCAAGCCAGGCACACTTTGTAGACAGTTCCAATTAAGTAGTTCTTTTTAAAGATCGTGAACTTGGCACTGCTAAAGAGCTGCCGGCTGATCTGTGGACCGAATTCCAAATCTGTCCACTAGATGGCAGACTTGGCTGAAACAGCCAGGAAAAGGGAACTTTATTTTACTTCTGAATAACTTATATCATTTTTCATGTTTTTTTAAGGGTTACAATATAAAATAAACTTATTTTCAAGGTTTACTATCCCTTTAATGTCACAATACCACTTCGATCGCCTGTCTGTCAATCTAAGTCCATGTTCTTCACTATTTGTAAAGCTGATGAAAAATCGACCAGGTCTAACGAAGATTATAACCAACTGTCATAGCAAACAGGTCATGTTCCACGTCAAAATGAAACTACATAAAAAGTTACAACTATTTATAATCGCTTAATTCCCGGTTCCTGGCGGATGTAGAAAAGTTATATGGGATGGTATTTCTCTTTAATAGCATTTTCCTATCTGGAGTGTTTATCTTTTATGGATATTCTCATACCAAACGGTCTTTCTAATTTTGCTTTAGTAACAGCAACAAAACTAATAGCTGAGCAGTGAAGACTTATCTTCCTTTAAAAAGGACCTTACACCCTTAATCAGAGCCAGTCAACTGCTGAATCTCCAGCTGCTGGTGACTACAATACCCATCAATAGCCCAAAACAGCGAGAGGTCCAACAAATGACTAAGCGTACCCTAAGACCAGTTTAGTTTTTATTAAATTATTCCTTTATGTTTTGTAATTACCTTTTTCTGTAAAATAAACATTTTTTTGAAAAATGTAATGATTTTGAAAGACACCTGTATGTAGTATTAGCCATTTTTTATTTAGAAAACTAGTTTTACATTTATTTCCTTCCTGTCTTATCCCTACATTACCTCCCCCACTCACTGCTCAGCAATGCACTACCCACCTCCCCTAGCACTGACTTCCTGTCTTATCCCTACATTACTTCCCCCACTCACTGACACTGATCAGCAATGCATTACCCACCTCCCCTAGCACTGACTTCCTGTCTTATCCCTACATTACTTCCCCCACTCACTGACACTGCTCAGCAATACATTGTCCACCTCTCCTAGCACTGACTTCCTGTCTTATCCCTACATTACTTCCCCCACTCACTGACACTGCTCAGCAATGCATTACCCACCTCCTCTAACACTGACTTCCTGTCTTATCCCTACATTACCTCCCCCACTAACTGACACTTCTCTGCACTGACTTCCTGTCTTATCCCTACATTACCTCCCTCCACTCACTGACACTGCTTAGCAATGCATTACCTACCTCTCTTAGCACTGACTTCCTGTCTTATCCCTACATTACCTCCCCCACTCACTGCTCAGCAATGCATTACCCACCTCCCCTAGCACTGACTTCCTGTCTTATCCCTACATCACCTCCACCACTCACTGACACTGCTCAGCAATGCATTACCCACCTCCTCTAACACTGACTTCCTGTCTTATCCCTACATTACCTCCCCCACTAACTGACACTTCTCTGCACTGACTTCCTGTCTTATCCCTACATTACCTCCCTCCACTCACTGACACTGCTTAGCAATGCATTACCTACCTCTCTTAGCACTGACTTCCTGTCTTATCCCTACATTACCTCCCCCACTCACTGCTCAGCAATGCATTACCCACCTCCCCTAGCACTGACTTCCTGTCTTATCCCTACATTACTTCCCCCACTCACTGACACTGCTCAGCAATACATTGTCCACCTCTCCTAGCACTGACTTCCTGTCTTATCCCTACATTACCTCCACCACTCACTGACACTGCTCAGCAATGCATTACCCACCTCCTCTAACACTGACTTCCTGTCTTATCCCTACATTACCTCCCCCACTAACTGACACTTCTCTGCACTGACTTCCTGTCTTATCCCTACATTACCTCCCTCCACTCACTGACACTGCTTAGCAATGCATTACCTACCTCTCTTAGCACTGACTTCCTGTCTTATCCCTACATTACCTCCCCCACTCACTGCTCAGCAATGCATTACCCACCTCCCCTAGCACTGACTTCCTGTCTTATCCCTACATCACCTCCACCACTCACTGACACTGCTCAGCAATGCATTACCCACCTCCTCTAACACTGACTTCCTGTCTTATCCCTACATTACCTCCCCCACTAACTGACACTTCTCTGCACTGACTTCCTGTCTTATCCCTACATTACCTCCCTCCACTCACTGACACTGCTTAGCAATGCATTACCTACCTCTCTTAGCACTGACTTCCTGTCTTATCCCTACATTACCTCCCCCACTCACTGCTCAGCAATGCATTACCCACCTCCCCTAGCACTGACTTCCTGTCTTATCCCTACATTACTTCCCCCACTCACTGACACTGCTCAGCAATACATTGTCCACCTCTCCTAGCACTGACTTCCTGTCTTATCCCTACATTACTTCCCCCACTCACTGACACTGCTCAGCAATGCATTACCCACCTCCTCTAACACTGACTTCCTGTCTTATCCCTACATTACCTCCCCCACTAACTGACACTTCTCTGCACTGACTTCCTGTCTTATCCCTACATTACCTCCCTCCACTCACTGACACTGCTTAGCAATGCATTACCTACCTCTCTTAGCACTGACTTCCTGTCTTATCCCTACATTACCTCCCCCACTCACTGACACTTCTCAGCACTGACTTCCTGTCTTATTCCTACATTACCTCCCCCACTCACTGACACTGCTCAGCACTGACTTCCTGTCTTATCTCTACATTACCTCCCCCACTCACTAACACTTCTCAGCACTGACTTCCTGTCTTATTCCTACACTACCTCCCCCACTCACTGACACTGCTCAGCACTGACTTCCTGTCTTATCTCTACATTACCTCCCCCACTCACTGACACTTCTCAGCACTGACTTCCTGTCTTATTCCTACATTACCTCCCCCACTCACTGACACTGCTCAGCACTGACTTTCTTTCTTACCCCTACATTACCTCCCCACTCACTGACACTGCTCAGCACTGACTTTCTTTCTTACCCCTACATTACCTCCCCACTCACTGACACTGCTCAGCAATACATTGCACACCTCCCCTAGCACTGAAAACAATAAGCGTCACAGAAAGAGGTAATGCAGGGTTAAGAGAGGAAGTGCCTGCACGGCATGCCTTAATTACAATACTTTATGAAACAAAATAACTCAAATATTAGTTTTCTAAATATAAAATGGACATTATAACCTACTGACAATATTGAAAGCACTTTCAAAAATCATCAAAATAGTTTTTTAAGTGAAGACAACAGAGGACTCAGAATACAAAAGCCTGAAGAAATACCTATTGATGCTCACGCTAGGGGACCATTTATTCATTTTTATCCAAAACATTGCATTTACTTCCCTCCTTTCATCTCCTTTAAAACTGCAAAAATATTTTCCCACCGATACCTCCTGCCCACGAGCCCCGCAGGGACCCATTGTACTGCGAGGGATTGGACTGGCAGAAGGATGCTTGTGCCTCAGCTGCAGACTCCTTCACACTGCATCACTGCTGTGATTTTAACTCCTTTGGAGCCAAAGGACCTGGGAGTCATTGCCAAACTGCAAAAAGAGGCTCTACCTATTTCCAAAGGGTAGGAATTAACTATTTCACCTTCTGGGTCCTATTTTCAAAATTATTTTTCAGTTCAACTGCACCATAGAGAACTAGAAATTACCAGAATTACCATGGATTTAAATGGGGATTTTAACCCTTTGAATGCTGGAGGTATTCACGACACACTGCAATGAACTACCTCCTCGTATAGATAAGACCTGGGGTTTTAACCTTTTGAGCGCCGGAGGGGAATGCATCGCATTGTTAAATCAGGCATTCTTACACCAAGTACCACTATGAGGCCATGTCTTAAGGCAGGGGTAACAACTGTCAGCACTTCAGCTATTACAGACTACAGCTCCCGTTAGCCAGTTGTGATTGATGGGAACTGTAGTCCACTACACCAACCCCTATCTTAATGTGGACTCGTCACCCTAAGATCCATTTAATTGTAAGGGGAAGTAAAAGCCTATACATATTTCTATTTATTTATAGTTATGTCACTTTACACCTAGGTTCTGTGCTGGGTCAATATCACAGCACCCTGGGCCTTAAATGTAAAGGCAAATTGGAGCAATTGTGGGGCACACCAACTGCTGTTTGGCATATAACTAAAACCTCCTCCAATTCTCATTGATTTAAATGGAGTTTTAATCCCCTGAATGTAGAAATTTCTCTACCATTCATTTAATCGAATGAGGATTTTTCTGTTTCTCCTACACATACCAAGGAGCATTCAAAATGAGACGACCCTGAAAAATTTACAATATTAACCCTCAGGACTCCACATAAAGTAGAAGATAGGCAATATGTCCTGTGTCCCAGTTAGTCCTCAGTGAGCACACACAAAAGGCAAGCAGCACTGCTTCTTCTGCATTTCTGGTACAAAGTGACCCAAATTAAAGACTATCAAAGCAGTTAACTGACACAGACCATTTACAGATAATACAGGACTCTACTCTGAGACCCTGACTTAGAGTTCCCAGGTGTGTCCCTATGGTTTTGCCTACGTAAGTCCCATTGCTCTATTTGGGTGAAATTTTGCTGTTCTCCGGGCTGTTTAACTCTTTGAGTGCCAGAGAGATATCCAGCCCTTTGCAACACAAATATTGGATTCCTCTCTGGCACTCAAAGGGTTAACTGTATGTTTTCTTTGGGTGTGTTTACCATGTCTTGAATGGAGTCTATGCAGAGCCCATAAACGCTAATTAGCATACTATGCAGGGAATTAGCATAATGTACCACACTGAGTCGCTAACTCATAAAGGTTAATCTATCAAGAACTATTTATTTTACATAAAAATGGGTTGTACAACATGCTGGTAGATTTAAATTCTTTGTAAAATAAACTAAACGTCTCTTCCTCTGCTTGAGTACTGGTGAGTCAGTCAGAGGTCTGATCATTTTAATTAACACCACTGTGCCCAAGCAGGGAAACCCTAAAGACGTGATCTGACCGTTATCCCAAGGACATGTTCAGAAAGAAAAAGATCCTCATGTGTTTCCAAGATCCCTCAGACCAAATTTAGTCATGTTTGTCAGTGGAGTGAATGACAGTGTGGCAATGAAGGAGTTAATAATGCTTTTGTGTGACAGAGAGGCTTGCAATGGAATGTGTCACACACACCTCTGGTGAAGAAATGGTTAAACTACATGGTTATGTGAGATTCCCATGTAATCGGGAACATTACTCACTCTTGCCACTAAAAGAGGTTTTTTTTGTGCTGAAGTTGATGAATATTCATGAGGACTCTGTGGAACATTTTTTGGACACAAGAGGCCTCCTTGATAAATACAAATAATGATTCGGAACAAATGACGAGACAGAGAAAAGATAGAGAGAGCTGCTGCATTTTCCTAACTTGTAAATACATGCAAATGTAATGAACTGAGTGCTGGGGGGTCGCCCTCAACTGTCGCTATGCCATGTTTAGGTGAAATGAAGGGAATAGAATAACCAAGGGTTCAGAACCGTTATTGCAATTAACCTTTTAAAGTGGATCTCTCGCATCTTTACAAGTAATGCTCATTAGTTAGAGCATTTAACGAATAAGTTTAAAATGTTATTCATTTTTTTTTTTTTTTTTAAGAAAATGTTATTTGCACAAAAATTAAGGTTTAAAGAGTGCCCAGCATCCTACTTGCAGCTTGCCACTCTGCCTCTGCTCCTGTCCCACTACCCAGCATCCTCCGATGGTGGAGGTTTTCTGTCTCTAAGCTGGAGTGATCTCATTGGCAGAGATCAATATCTAGCCAATGAGACCGCTCCAGCTTAGAGACAGACAGTGTTCATCATCGGAGGATGCTGGGTAGTGGGACGGGAGCAGAGGCAGTGCGGCAAGCCGGAAGTAGGGTGCTGGGCACTCTTTAAACCTTAATTTTTGGGCAAATAACGTTTTCGTAAGAACAAATTTAATAACATTTTAAACGTATTCGATAAATGCTATAACTAATGAGCATTACTTGTAAAGATGTGAGAGATCCACTTTAAAGACCAGGGGGATGTGCATTTATTCATACAATGCTGGGCAATGCTTCATTTAAAGGTTCTGACAGCTCAAACCGCCACAGCAAGGTGGAGCTGTTATTATCACATTCTTTAACACTCTGAGTGCCAGTGAGGTATCCAACGCATTGTTTGGCGATAAAATGGAATGGAAAACAATTGCTGACTTAGTAACGGGAGTTTGAGGTCCTGAAATCCTTAACCCTTTGAGTGTCAGAGGGGTATGCAATGCATTGCTTTGCAAAGTGTTGCGTACCCCTCTGGCACGCAAAGGGTTAAAAAAGAATAATGTTTGCACCCATGTGATATCGAATATTAAACATTAAAGGAACATTAAACTGGGTTATATATTTTAAATATCATGTATTTCCAGCTAACATTTACAAAAACAAGGTATTTTATGTGAGATCCCTAAAATCTACTCATAAACTTACATTTTTAATGCATGTGTGGTGTTGTCTTGTACAGACACAATCTGATTATCTGTGTCCTCTTTCTATTGATAGACAAGGACTGATGCAGTTAATGTATTTGGATTAGTGCACACGGCATTCCTGTTCATAAGGGATATTACCTCGTTGTGGCCCACTTACAGACAATAAAACACCAGCACTTCTCAGACATTTAATATTACTGTGTTAATGGAAGTCCATAGGTAAGAGTAGAGTTTAAACCTCAGAAAATAAATGGATAGGTTTTACAGATTATATCATGGAGTGCAGAGTGTGCAAGTGCAAATTACATCAGATCATTTTTAGATGTTTTTCTTTAATTTTGGGGAACTAATTTTTGCAGAATTAATTCATAATGGTCATTAGGATGTTCTGTCCAGATTGACAGATACCTCCTTAAGGAGGTATGCTGTGCCAGGACCATCACATCGGTCTGAACGTTAAGGACCGTTGACTATCCTGGCACGTTATGGAATTCTGGGATGGCAGTGCAGATACACACCGCTCTGCCATCTCAGAAGTGACGTGGTACTTAATGGCTGCCCTCCTCTGGATTGGGTGGTTGTTAAGGGGTTAAGGTAAGTGTGTGTCGGGGGGGGGGGGTTATTAAATTGAGGTGTCAATGTTCCATTACCCTCTGAGTGCCAGAGAAGTATCCAACTCCTCTGAGGTTTCATCTGTTAATCCGCAGGGAGTTTGATACCTCTCTGGCACTCTGAGGGTTAATCTGTTAATCCGCAGGGTGCTGGATACCTCTCTGGCACTCTGAGGGTTAATCCGTTGTGTCACTATAATAGTGCACAGTGATATGGTGCGGGGGGTAGAGAGAGGCATTTACTTGTTAGGATAATGGAACAGTTTCCATGTAACTTCTACCCCCCGAATGGAGGACATATTTTCCATCAGGTCCTTATGGAAGATGAACGGAAACGTTGTTCTTTGCTTTGGTCATATAAAAATGTCACAATAAATCCAGATCACTAAAATAAAGGGAATTAAAGCCAAATGGGCACCACCTAAATATAAACATTGTACAGAATAAAGAGGATAATTAGAGTTTGTAGTGTAGTGGATAATTGTGACAGTCAAATGCATGCATCTCCTATAATCCTCCCACTTACCTTACTATGGCCTGAAAATCCTAATAGCCCCATTCAGTTTAGCACTCATGCCTTTGTTTAAGAGGTAACATCTGTAATCATTCCTGGATACCATGTGCAAGAGGGCGGCCATGACAGGTGCTGGCGGAATCACAGGACACAGACTCTACCTCCAGCACATGGTAATCTTAACCCTTTAAATACCAGAGGATTGTGTAACACGTCTTCCCAATGTGTTGCACACCCTCTAGTCTTTAAACAGTTAAGTAGACTCATGCTCTCTGCCTGCTTTAGTTTGAAGGCAAAAAAAAAAAAAAAAATGTCAGTAACTGTCATGTCCGCCTCCACGTACCTGACATCCTGCCAGTAACTGTAATGTCCCATCCAGGACTGATTGTAGAGGTTATCTCGTGAACAAAGGCAGGTAAAGTTCCATAACTTATATTTATTCATAAAAATAAAAAAAGAGTAACTGTTCCTTTGACCCTCTAACCCCTAAACCACTGCCCGATCTGGCATGTGGGCAGCCATTAACTACCATGGAGCTTTTTTATTTTATGCCAGTGCGGCGTGCAGCCAAGCTGCCATGCCAGAATTCCATAACATGCCTGGACAGTCACTGGTCCTTTAGCGCCGGACCGGCCTGACTGTCCTGGCATAGGTCCTTAAGGGGGTTAATATCTAGTCACAAGTTGCATTTCCAATTTGAGATGGGAATTTAATTATTGATCTGTCTCAAGTGAGTAATTTTAATACCTGTGCTTAAATCATTCATAAGTGCATTTGTAACGTATTTGTGAATTAGCGGCATCTACACATATGCCCCATTGTGTTCATCCTTTCACACATACTAATATTCTAGGACTACCTGACTTAGCTGCTACCCATCTGCCAGGATTCACAGTGAGCCAAACCAATTTCTGGAGACCCAAAATACATTTAGTTCTGCCAAGCTCTGAACAGTAAGAAACGAGAGCAGGGAACGGTGAGAAGACCAAGACAATAAGTATTTGACTAGGACGTACAGTAAACCCGGCTTTATATTTACTGACACAGCAGCTGGATTACACAGTAAAATATAACTTTTCTGTACTTGGCATTAGACGTTTGGGGATCTCTGCTCCAAAAACCAGCAAAGATCAGTTTCTTGTGGATATTTTACTCTGATACTGTTACAACCTTAGTCTCAACTTTTACTGAAAACAAGCCACATTTTCTTAACTTGTCCTTCAGGAATGAGTTTGAATCGGATGCTTTAAAGGGATATTAATGTTTCAAAATAAAAGCAGCTCCAATTAATCTTCATATTATTTGGCCCATGCAGAATGTTATTTCAATAATACCAGAGTTGTAGTCCAAGAGTAACTGAATGATAAAGTACCCCCCTCTCGCCCATTTTACCTAGTGTAAGCCACCTCTCCTCAGATGTGGAATCTAGTCTCTTGACTGGACAGATCACAGCAAGGGACAATCTTCTTACTGTGAGTACAATGAAAACCCTGCTCCCCTTGACAGGTTTTTCAGGTTTTTTCTTTATGCTCATTGAAAATTGTCCCACTCTGCGATTCATCTGGACACCACCTTTCTGTTCTGAGATGAGCAGTGTTACATCAGTAAAAGGGGCGGGAGGGGGATCATTTATCATTTAATTACTCTTGAACTACAACTCTGACAGTATTGAAATAACACTCACCATGGCACAAATACTATGAAGATTAATAGGAGCTGCTTTTATTTTGAAACATTACTATCCCTTTAAAGTCTGCTGTTTTTCTGTCAACGAATCAGGCAATAAGGAATATATCTGGAGCGTGGAAAAGATAATCTAGGCCCTGGCACTGAATCCGACCCAAAGTCCACTGTGGTGGCATAACGTTTTTGCAAATTTGAAAATGGCATTAACCCTTTGAGTGCCAGAGAGGCATGGAATGCATTGCAAAGCAATACATTCCGTACCCCTCTGGCACTCAAAGGGTTAAAAACTGTCTATGTGTCATGTTAACCAAAAGACCAGAAAATGTACTGTTACCATATGCTAACTGCGGTACCAGTGATGTTTTCATATGCTAATTAATATAGTCAGTGAAGTATCATATGCTAACAAAGCCCTTCTGTGATGTTTCATATGCTAATGAACGGTTCAGTGACATTTCATATGCTAATATTGCTTTTTTGTGCAGTACCAGGAAATGTTCACTCACGCTGGCATGACACATAGGCAGTTTTGAACACTGACTGAAAGAGGGGTATGCAATGCAATACAATGCACTGCACTGCGTACCCCTCTGACACTCAAAGGGTTAATACAGTTTTCAAATATGCAAACTAATTAAGGAGAAATTTCCACTTTAAATTTAGGTTTCATTGATTGTTCCTATTCTGAGTAACATTTTAATAGTAAAACACCCCCTCATCTGGGCATAAAATCCTAATAGCCAGCATCAATCAGTCCTGCACAGATTGGTTCCTCAAAATAAATCTATAATCATTACTGTATCTCAGTGTCCATAGAGGTGGATGTGGTTCTTTGTTCCTAGAATTTAGAACCACAAACTCTTTTTCCCAGAAGTCTTCTTAGGAAGTACATAAGACTCCAGTATCGGAAGTCTGAGGCACTGGACTCGAGCAACAAAGAATCATGTCTGCGTCCTGGATATGATATCCACAACTCAAATTAAGATCCACAACTCAAAATGACCCCCACTTACTTACTATGGCAAGAAAATCCTAATAGCCTCTATGAATTTTGCCTTTGCTCCTTGGATCAGGAGGAACCATCTTCAATCAAATGGAGACGGACATGACAGTTGCTGGCAGGACCACAGGACACAAATTCTGCCCACTGCACATTGTAATCTTAACCTTTTAAGGAACAAGGGGCACACCCTTCTGGTCCTTAAAGTGTTAAGTGGGCTCATACACTCTTCCTGCTCCAGTTTTTGAAAAAAGAAACAAAAAAACCTGCCAGCAACTGTCATGTCTGCCTCCACGGACCTGACATCCTGCCAGTAATTGTCATGTCTGCCTCCACGGACCTGAAGTCCTGCCAGTAACTGTCATGTCCACCTCCATGGACCTGTCATGTCTGCCTCCACAGACCTGACATCCTGCCAGTAACTGTCATGTCCGACTCCATGGACCTGACATCCTGTTATGTCTGCCTCCGCGAACCAGACGTCCTGCTAGTAAATGTCATATCTGCCTCCGCGGACCAGATATCCTGCCAGTAACTGTCATGTCTGCCTCCATTGACCTGACCTCCTGCCAGTAACGGTCATGTCTGCCTCCATGGACCTGACCTCCTGCCAGTAACGGTCATGTCTGCCTACATGGACACAACATCCAGGACTGATTGAAGAATGTTATCTCTTGAACAAACACACAAGGACAAAATTCATGGAGGCCACTAGGATTTTCTCTCTGTAGTAAAGTAAGTAGGGGAGAGGTTATTGTTCGAGATTTCTTATCATTTTGGTACTTGCTATATCACTGTTACCCTGGAGGTCTTATGAAAGTCACACTGCAGTAGTTGGCAACCCTGGTGTTTGGACTATATATAATCTGTTGTCCTACTCAGCGCCTCGATACCATCCCATGGGACTGGTGTGCGTAAGTTCTGGAGCTACAGTCTGGGCTATGGAAATGTCTGATTCATAACTGGTCACTTCCTAATTCATTTTTGTGGAAGTAACACCCCTCAAGTTATTTTAAGACAATCATTCGTGTGATAATTGACTTACCAACCATCTGCATGGATACACAAACCAGTGGAAATTGTGATACAAATCCTGTTAATTTCACGTTGCAATAATAAACACAGGGAGGCTGGTGAAATTTTGGAGCAAACCAGTTATACCATAGGAGAGAAAATTAAAACAAATGCCCAAAATTCCTATTGGTTTAAAGTGGCCTGTCACCTAGGACAAGTTTAGTTTATTTTACAGAGATTTAAAATCTGACTATATGATGTATTAGTCAGCATCTGTGAAATAAATAGTTTCTGAGACATGAATGTTTATGTTTCAGTGAAAGTCTGACACTTTATGCTAATTCCCTGCACAATATGCTAATTAGTTATGCTCCAGACCAATCTTACCCCTCGCTGCACTTTTAGACATGCCTCCAGTGTGTAGTCTCTGCCTGGATTAATTCACAGCACAGTAAGTGCACTTATTGTTAGGTCTCAGTCAGAATGAAAACAAGGAGTATATTGTGCATCATTTCCATATCTATGCATTAGAAGCGCAACTTTAATATTTTTTGTAGAAGTTTTCATAGAAAAAATGAGGAGCCCTGGCCTGGAGTCCAGGGCACACCCAAGTCCCACAGCACCCTGACTGAGAACCACAGAATTAGCATAAAATGCCATCCACAAAAAGATATACATTTCTCAAAAACTAACTGTATTGCAATCAAATGGCAATTGCAACATATAGGCAGCTTTAAATTCTCTTTAAAATCAACTAAATGTATCTTAAATTGACGGTCCATTTTAAATGGAGCTTTAACCTTTTGAGTGCCAGAGGGATATCCAACAAATTGCAATAAATGCAATGTGTTGGATGCATCTCTGACACTCAAAGGGTTAAACAGCTTGAATGGAAGAGAGTTCTCAATTACATGCTGAAGTGAAATATGCTGTTGAGTTGGCAAAAAAAAAGTTTCAGTTTACTGTCCTACTTCTCAGCTGACCTCATAAATAAGGTGGATTAATCTTCAGTCGGTTTTGCTGGAATCTACAGTTTTAACAGATATTTACACAAGGCAGTGGCTGTGCACAAAATGTAAACGGATGAGTTATAGCAGACTAGTGTAAAAGCCCCGTGCACATGGGCCAAGGTCCGGGTGATTTTAACTCTGAGTGCCAGAGGGGTATGCAACGCATTGCTCTGCAATGCGTTGTGTGCCCGTCTAGAACGCAAAGAGTTAAGAGGCCAGTCCTGCTCTGTGTACTGCCGCTGCCTCACTGGCGGTGCAAGAGATGCAGTCATGCGCTCTAGAGACTGCCTGAACTGCTGGGAGCATTCTGTGCATTAGGGCAGTCTCTACTGCACATGACTGCATCGGACAAACATTCTAGCGTTGCATTATAAAGGATGAGATATTTGCCAAAGAAAGCAGGGTTATTTTGGAGGAAGGCAGCCAGGAACCATTCTCCTGGGTACAGAGTTGTACATAGAACTTTATGGGGCAGATACCGACCCAGGAGAGGGCCAAAGACAACACATGAATAGTTATATATCCAATACAATCTAATGAATTCACTTGTAGTAGCCGTTTTTTTCCAGTTTCAGTAATACAAAGATAAGAGTACTTTGGTAATTGGTCACACCTTTTTATCTGGACTAGCCATTTATATTATAACCTTCTGAGTGCCAGAGAGGTACAGAACACATTGTAAAGCAATACGGTCAGTACCTCTCTGGCACTCCAAGAGTTAAAACCAGCTTTTGAGAGATCCACTCTCTTTCTCGGGTCAAGCAGTACTGAAATAAGTTCATCTCTCCAAAATGTGTCTTAAAATCTAAACTGATGAAATTTGCTATGGTGTGCCTAAAGCCAATAGGATGCCAATGATAGAATTCGGGTGGGTAAGATTAAACATAGTGGCTGTTGTTGGATTACAACGCCATCATCCTCAGACAGCAAAGAGAGGGACTCCTCATGGAGAGCCTCACATTTTCTGCCCTTGCCATACAATGATCTCATGAGCAAACTCTTTACCTGTCCAAACTCATCCTTCACTGTATTGTTCGACTGTGGTTCAACACACCTCTATATACTATCTGTTGAGAAGGAAACAAAACTATAACTTAAAGTGGAACTACCAACCCTTACAAACATGGCCCCAAATAATTACCCATCTGGCGACTAGCTGCTCAGTAGCGCTAGTTGCCAGAATTATTACTGCGTTAATGAGAATTATACACTGCTCCCAGGACTGACAGGCAGGAAACAGCGTAGACATCTTTCCATAGTGACGTCTGCGCACCTGCGCTGTCAGTCCCAGCCTGCTCTAAATGGTGTTGCTTGGGACCTTTAGGTACAGAAGGGACTGACAGCGCAGGCACACAGACGTCACTATGGAAAGATGTCTGCGCTGTTTCCTGCTTGTCAGTCCGGGAGCATTGTATAATTCTCATGAATGCAGTAATAATTCTGGCGACTAGTGCTACTGAGCAGTGAGTATCCAGATGGGTAATTATTTGGGGCCATGTTTGTAAGGGGTGGTAGTTCCGCTTTAAGGTGGACCTGTCACCTTAACATACTTTACTTCATTTTGAAGGGTATTAACCCTTTCAAGAGTTGTGCACCCCTCTGGCACTCTAAGGGTTACAAACTTCCTATATGTTGTGTTAGTCAATTGTTTCTAATATGGATAATTTGTGAGAAATGAATATTTGCTGCTGGCACAATCTGACACTTTATGCAATTTTTTTTTTACCACATACTGTGCTATGAACGCTGCCCTTGCTTCATCAACAGATCTCTGCTCCCCCTAGAAAAGTATCTGCTATTAGTCCACTATCTTGGAGATGGTTGCCCTTTGAGTAAATCATCCATAAGTGCTTGTAAACAATAGATTTTCTAATGAAATACATTGACTACAATGGGCTTATTAAGTGTAGAATAGATCAGAAATGTATTTAAAGGAACAATAACACCAAAAAAAGAAATAGGTTGGTTGTTTGGGGATGATGGAAGTTGCATCCCCCATCAGCTGACTATCCATCAATTGACCACCCCTGCCCTACAATACATATTCATTTTTCATAACAGTTAACTGTACCTTTAAATCTGCACAGGCCCCACTGACAGCAAAACAGATTTGAGGTCAAAGTGCAACACCTCCCACTAAACGTCTACTCAAAGATTTGTGGGGGCTTTAACCCTTAATCAGTTACTGGTGAATGTCCTGCCTCCCACCCAGTCATTAATTCTGGATAAAAGTCAGGAAAGACTGAGGCCTATGTTGTTTTTAATAAAGATGATCTAACATTTCTTTTCTTCCCCTGTCATTTTTCTCCTAAATCCAGCAGCTCCCATTCACCTGCCACTTTTCTTTGTATCAACACCAGATTCGTCCAAGACATTTGTTTTCCTGGTAATGAGGCGAAGAATTTTCCTACCATTATTTCAACTGTCTACGTTCTGAAAGCTGTTACCAAAATGTTCCAGTGGCCGTCATCTCTTTATGCCCGATTACCAACAAATAAATGACCGTTCCACACTTGTCAAAATATGTTTAGACACTCGCTCAGAAATGGCTGTTGTCGCTCTCCTGGCACTTACCGGTCAGCGACTTGTGCTAAACATGGGTGAAATTGTATTAAACAGAGCTTTGGTGATGCTCGCACAAATGTAGTTGTGTATGCACAAATAAAAAAGGAGCAATTTTGTAATAAACTACCATAGGATATGAATACATATACAAATTATTTTAAACTGAGCTTTTTGGTTTCAATGCACTGGACAGCTCTCTAGCATCCTAGGGGTTAAACGTCCAATTTAAAGGATTAGTACAGTGTTATTACAGTATAAATAGGATTTATTTACTGCTGAGTAATACAAGGGTAAATCCTGTGTTGGGAGATGGTTCATTTCAAAGTTAGTACAACTCAAATCTGTTAGGTGTTTACATTAAACTGTTAGTGATGGTGCCACCTGTTGTCCACAGTCACTCTTGTTCCCCAAACTTTTCTCAAGCATCCCCGCCCCCACATACACCTGTGCATGTCTTCAGCATACATACACACACAAAACTGTGCATGTCTTCAGCATACACACACACACACACAAAACTGTGCATGTCTTCAGCATACACACACACACACACACAAAACGGTGCATGTCTTCGGCATACACACACACACACAAAACTGTGCATGTCTTCGGCATACACACACACACACAAAACGGTGCATGTCTTCGGCATACACACACACACACACAAAACGGTGCATGTCTTCGGCATACACACACACACACAAAACGGTGCATGTCTTCGGCATACACACACACACACAAAACGGTGCATGTCTTCGGCATACACACACACACACAAAACGGTGCATGTCTTCGGCATACACACACACACACAAAACGGTGCATGTCTTCGGCATACACACACACACACAAAACGGTGCATGTCTTCGGCATACACACACACACACAAAACGGTGCATGTCTTCGGCATACACACACACACACACACAAAACGGTGCATGTCTTCGGCATACACACACACACACAAAACGGTGCATGTCTTCAGCACACACACACACACAAAACGGTGTATGTCTTCAGCATACACACACACACACAAAACTGTGCATGTCTTCAGCACACACACAACTGTGCATGTCTTCAGCATACACACACACATAACTGTGCATGTCTTCAGCACACACACACACACACAAAACTGTGCATGTCTTCAGCACACACACACACACACACACACACAAAACTGTGCATGTCTTCAGCACACACACACACACACACACACACATAAACTGTGCATGTCTTCAGCACACACACACACATAACTGTGCATGTCTTCAGCATACACACACAAAACTGTGCATGTCTTCAGCATACACACACAAAACTGTGCATGTCTTCAGCATACACACACAAAATTGTACATGTCTTCAGCATACACATACAAAACTGTGCAAATCTTCAGCATATCCTCAGTTGAGATCATCAACACAGGAAGATCTGCCACAATAACTGCTCTGCTGATTGAGGCTAAAATCCTGCACTCTTGGAGAGGCTGGAAGGCCAATTTGGGAGCCATGGTTCTGTTATGTTCTGTGGGAGAAGTGAGTCACGGACTGCAGTTGTTGTTAAAATGCGATAGTAACAGCAATGTTTTGGAGATGTCTTTAGCATCATCCGATGGGTTAAACAAAAAGTTACAAAACTCTTAATAATAACCCCATAATTATCTTACTTTGCCCAAAAAAAACAGTGGTGCCACAGAACAATGACTTGCTCTTTTCCACGAGATAGACACTTATAGTCAGCCCAGGGAGTCAGATACACAGAGGCGGATGTGCCAGTGGCATTTTTTTTTCTTAAATGAAGCAGACAAAGCATGAACCTCTTTAACCCAATTTGGAAAAGAGGAATACGCAACGCATTTTGAAGGACACGTGATACCCAAATCTTTAAAGCATTAAGATTATTGTGCACAGAGGTGGAGCTTGAGGTCTGGCAATGTTGCTGGGAACTGTCATGTCTGCCTCCATGGACAACACGCCTCGGAAGGAATGAAGATATTATCTCTTGAACAAAGGTAGAAGTGAAAAAAGTCTTAGAGGGGGTATTAGAGGGTGCAAAGCAGTGGGTTGTGTACCCCTCAGGCATTCAAAGGGTTAAACAGCTAAACCTGAATGTGGCTTGGCTTAAACCAGCAAAATCCTTTGTACAGCAACTGTTTTATAAATAGGAAAAGGATTACAATGTACAACCTTGATTTAATGTAGGAACGACTGCTCTTGGCTTCACTTACACACAACAAAAACGGTATCTGGTTCCCATGACTTCTGTTTGGAAGACTATTACACACTTGAAAACAGTTTCTAGCATAACAATATTTTGTGTTAAATGCCTGCTAACCTAGCAGATTCTTGGTTTTAAAAAAACAATCTTATTCGATTCACAGATGCTTTTAAAGAAACTCTCTCGACCAGATTCCTTTTGGACAAGTTGTCTCACAGTGGCCAGCATACGCCAATGAGATTTTTACCATTCATCTTACATAACGTTTATGAGTGTAGTTCTGTTTTCACTGGTGAGCTGCAGAAGCAATTAAGCTGCTGACCTGTGTAAAACAGAAAGCACAACGTGTACCGAAAGATTTTCCTATAATTTTGGGAAGATTTTCAAAAAAAGGAAAAAAAAAAAAAATGACAAGCAAAGCAACTTATCAATTTGCGATTATCCTGTGGAAAAATCAGTCTCTGCATTAAGCAGTTAGTGAAACCAGACACTCCATTCTTTGTAGGTTAGCTCAGAGACAGAATACACCCCCGAACAGCCTTGTGGTTTGGCCTGAACTGTGAAATGCTGGATTTTAGCCTACGTGAATATGGAGACAGAAAATTCTCATCCCCAGGGGATACAACCCTGAAACAGTGGTTGATCTTATGAGTCAGGGGTCACCTTTTTCCATAATGAAAATCAAGTAGCTAACAGTAAATTATGAAAGGAACTAGCTCAGAGAAGTAAGGGCACGTTCCTATGAGAAAATAACGGAGGTGTTGTCCCTCAAACACATAACAATGAAGCCAAAAGCAGCAACCCATCTACTGTACCTATAAATCACACTGGCATAACAGCTGTGGATAGCAACAGTTATAATTAATGGTGGTTGTGTTTTTACATGTTGAGAACAATGACCATTTTCAGTGGCACTGGAATTGATCAGTCAGTAAGACACTAATACAACCCAAGGCCATTGTGGTTCCTAACCATGATTGGTGTACGCCTCCTATTTTCCATCTTGTCCTGTTTTTCTTCAGCTCCCTCAACATTTGAAAGTTATAAAATTATGTTTTTCTAAATATATTTTATAAGAAGATAATGCATTTTCTTGAATATAAGGAGAAACATTTTCAGCAATGTTAGTCTGAAATATCGACCTTGCTTTACATTCAAAGTCAACTTCTGATCTAGCTTTGGGGAAGTATGTAACATACAGATACCAGTGAAGAGCCAGTTAATGGGGTAGTATGTTTCAATTTTGTTTGCTTTTCCATGTAAGTGTCATACCATATAGTGTACAAAGACTCGCATTGCTACAACTGGATGTAAAGCATCACTTCCACACTTGTATCTGGTTGTAGTTATGTTAGTCTCTGCACACTGTATTATGAGGTGCTTAACTGGAGAAACAAGTGGGAGCTAAATTGAAGTATGCTTCCCCACTGAATAAGATCTTCAAATACAGTACTTCAATAAGAAAGAGACAACATTGGGTCTCCAGATAGTCAGGATTTTTCTTTCTTTTTTCTTTTAAAGACTAAGTTCGGGTGTCCTTCTTCTCTTTGGGGTCACCCAATATTTGGGTAAATATGGAACTTGTTTTGATATTTTCACTCCCTATATGCGAGACAGCTCTCCAAAGGAAACGTTACTTGAAAGTGCACTTTCAATATTTCACTCCTTGGGTGCAAGGGCTTTCTCCAATGCAGGAGTTACCTGGAAGTGCTATTTCTGTATTTCACCGCTTCTCCAAAAGCTCCGGTGCACATTGAATTGGAGACCAAGAGGGATAACAATGTTGCTCACATTTCAAACTGCTACATGACAACATCTAAAGAAAAGAGTTCAGCATTTTATTTTTCACAACCTTATGAAAGACACCGAGGTTGATATCTTAACCCTTTTAGTGCCAGAGAGGTATCCAACGCATTGTAATGCAATACGTTGGATACCTCTCTGGCACTCAAAGGGTTAATTCTGTTGTAAACCACCTGCACCATAAGGCGCAAATAAAAAGTCCCAACATTCTCATTGATGTAAATGGCAAGTTTAACCCCTTGAATGTGAAGCAAAGAATGGAAGATCTCAAGCATTCAAGGGGTTAAAAATCATCATTTAAAAGGGGTAGTATTGTCAACTTTATAAAAAAAAAAAAATATTGTAGCTAGCACACTTTGTAGACTGTTCAAGTGAATGAGTTCTTTTTTTCTCTTGCGATCTCGGCTCTGCAGAAGAGCCTACGCCGGTACTGGGACCGGATTCCCCTGCAGTCAGCTTGGGCGCTGACGTCAGGGAAAGGTGGGGGGAACTTTACTGCCGAATATCTCTCAAACCATAAAGGACTGGGGGAATTTAGCTTAATTTTTAAATAGCTACAATATTCGTTTTTTTTTTAAGTAGATAATACTATCCCTTTAACCCCTTCCTGACAATCAACATAGATGTATGTCCCGCAAAAGCTGTCACTTAGTGACAGAGGACGTACATGTACATCCCGGAGGTCCAGGTCCCCGCGTGGCTGCACGCCGTTCGGGGACTCCGGAATAATTTTAAAAAAATAAATAAATAAATTCTTAGCCTGGCGGTAATGGGAGCTCATTTGCTGAAATATAACCGTTCTTCTTAGGACATCGGGCTCAACGTAAAAACCTCATTAGATAAAAATAGATTTTCGGGAGATTTTCCTAAGTAACCCATTTAAGAAATACATGGATTTGCTTACTTTTCCTCTTCTGATGTTGCTTTGTTTTGTCTTTGAGTAAGGGGCCGACTCATTAGTTTTAAGACCCAAATATAAACAGACTAGCAGAGAAGAGGTGACCCTTCTGGAGCCCCCCCCTCCCGATTAACGTGTTCAGCCAGTCCCTACTGCACATGAGAACATCTTTTCTGCAGTCTTTACTGCGCATGTGCGGTTTCACACGCAGGGAGCTTCGCAGGCTAGCGATTTATGTCATTTAGATGCGGAAAAGCAACACCAAAAGAACCGGCTATCAGCAGAAAAATGAGATTCTACCTTGGAAAGGACTCGGATATATCTTTATAGATTCACAGAAATGTTACTCTTTCCAGAGCCAATCTACAGCAGACTAAGCCCATCCAATATATAAACTTTTACCACTTTTATTCCAAAATCTGGAGTCGATTTCCATTTGAATGGGCATTTACATTTTTCCTTCTTCCAAAAATGTTTCCTTTTGTCAGATATCCTTGGGAAAATTAATCACCTGATGGTATTGCCTATATTAAGGTACCTGTCACCTAAAAACAACTTTAGTTATATCCCCTATATCTTATCACTTTTCTATTTTGTTTTTTGGGTTATTTAGAGATCTACGTTATGCTAATTAAGGCATGCCATGCAGGCACTTTGTATCTTATCCCCTCCATTCCCTCCTCCATTCACTGTCACTGCTCAGTAATGTATTACCCTCCTCTGCTAACACTGACTTCATATCTTATCCCTACATCATCTTCCCACTCACTGACACTGCTCAGCAAAGCACTGTCCAATTCCCCTAGCACTGACTTCCTGTCTTATCCCAACATTCCCTCCTCCATTCACTGACACTGCTCAGCAATGCAATACCAATTTCCCCTAGCACTGACTTCCTGTTTTATCCCAACATTCCCTCCTCCATTCACTGACACTGCTCAGCAATGCAATACCAATTTCCCCTAGCACTGACTTCCTGTCTTATCACTACATTATATCCACACTCACTGACACTGCTCAGCAATGCATTACCGACCTCCCCTAACACTGACCTCCTGTCTTATCCCTACATTACATCTCCACTCACTGACACTGCTCAGCAATACATTACCGACCTCCCCTAGCACTGACTTCCTGTCTTATCCCTATATTACCTTCCCCCATTCAGTGACACTACTCCTACAATTGAAATGACTTGGAGACTTCTGTAGCATTCAATGAGTTAAAATCTCTCATTTACATCAACTGGAACTTTTATTTGTCTCCTATTGCTTCCCTTCCCTTCTGTATGTAAGGCCCTTGGCATCCTTAAACAAAACTTTAGTGCAGATTCCCAGTAATCCCACCAAATCCATGTGCAGGAATGAAAGAAGAAATTGATAGTATTCCGGTGCCGTCTACATTAACTGACCTCTTCCAACACAAACAATTGCCTCATGAATCCAGAGTCTTAGGAAACAGAAGTTCCATGTCTCTAGATGACGCCGCACAAAGGACAGAAGAACTAGAGGGATTCATTCGGACATCTCATTCCTCAAGTCTTTGCTTTGATACAGTTTCCTCAACCATTAAATGGAAAATGAAAAAATAGATTACTGACTAAAACATGTAGGATTTCTGAGAAAGTGTCAGTGACAGCAGTTCTGCTGAACTGGGGAGTTTTACAGTAAAAACAAAACCGTTTAAATGCAGATGTCAGCAGCTTTGTTGGCAGTGATCAGGGAGGATGCATACAGAGGTTACAAGAAAAAATGATAAATATTTTTATTTCTATATTATATTGTGGGATGCCATATAAATGATTAATTTCATTTGGGACTAGAACCTTTTTTTTCTGAAATATGGTTAATTTTTGTTTTTTTTTAAAGTGACTGCATCATTCTATAACATGACTAAGTTTCATCCCGGCAGGAGGAGGGAGAGCGCAGCCATGTTGGTGAAGTGAGTCATGAGCGGCTGTGTTATCCCTCCCGTATGTGTTACATTCCTAAAGACTTCCCCTTCTGGCTGTTTTTGTTTTCTATACTGGGGTGCACGTAGGGACTGCAACACAGGTGGGGAGTTGCACTGAAGCCGTACGGTACAGCTTGAACCAGACGGACCTTCCAAGTGACGTCACCAGTTAAGCCTTTCAATGAATATTTCCCGCTTAATACAAAGATAGATAAGGAAAGAAATAAAAAGAAATGATAAATGTATTATAAGAATCAATCAAGCTTAACGATACTCAGGGTGAAAGTTCCAATTTAAGAACGCTCATGAGTTAAGGTTCCAAGGTCCACGTGCACAGATGCATCAGACAAGAAATGTTGGTGACAGCAATCACTGTGCACAGCCACCTTAGAATAAGATGTATGTACCCCATGGAGCCATTAAAGTGGATGACTGCACTGTCCGAAAGTTGCACATGAAGTCTACATGCTGTGGTGTCTCTGTAGTTGTAAGCACTGAAGGTCTACACATCGTCCACACAAATAATATATTGTTGTGACGGCCATCTCTACCATCCAGTCCCTGTCTGGCCCATGTGGCTGTCAGAATAAAGAAAATGCAATGTCAGTCAGACTTAACAAACACTAGAGATCTATTCACTAATAACACTTTGTGTTAGACACAGGCCTTCATCAGGACACATACAGATTTGTTATACATCCTGATGAAGGTGTGAACAACATGCCAGAATTTAGATAGTGAATAAATCTTGTATGTTTGTGTAAATAATGAGTCCCTCTGTAATGTTTATGTAGTGAATAAGTCTCTTGTGTTTATTTAAATAGTGAATACATCTCTAATGTTTCCATGGTGAATAAGTCTCATATTTTTACGTACATAGTGCATGCAGATAGTGAATTCACCTCGCGTTATTCTAGACAGTGAATAAACGTCTTGTGCTTCATAAGTCAGAGGCCTTATCAGCATTGGGATACAGGGGCATTCACGTGCAAGGTGTGCCATGTGGGTCTGCCCTCTACAGAGCAGTTGAGGCATCTCTAGCATTCAAGAGGTTAAATCCACTTATCGCAGTGGGAATGAGAATCTGTATTTGCCCTCAAACAGTTGGCTTGCGCCAGGACTGCTTCATTTCTCTATAGTACATCCACTTCAAGGAATCCCTGACCTGTAGGATGTCACTAAGAATATGGCTTCCATACTGCACGCGAGGTGAGAGTAGGGACGTATGGTCATTAGATATGCCGCAGAGCTGATTTCTGCCCTTCCAGTGGATTAAGCCCTGCCTAGTGCCTGGCACTGTCTGGGTAGCTTTGTTACTGCTGTGTGTATTGTCCCTTCAAGAACACTCATTCATGCACCATCGCTTTCATTCCAGCCTGCACGCCTCGTTTTCCGCTCTTACTAACACGAGCATTATGTTGTTCTGCTCGTTATTGTTAAGGTCTGGTGACCTTGATTAACTAGTTGGATGCTGGACTTCATCCTACAGTAGATATACAATGGCTGCTGCTAAATATTATATTGTGTAAATATATGTATGTATATGTGTGTGTGTGTGTGCAATGCACTGCATACCCCTCTGGCACTCAAATATATATATATATATACGCACACTACCGCTCAAAAGTTGGGGGTCCTTGTTTTCCATCAAATGAGTTGCAAAATGAATAGGAAATACAGTCAAGACGTTGACAAGGTTAGAAATAATGATTTTTAATTTAAATAATAATTGTGTCATTTGCTTTCGTCAAAGAATCCTCCATTTGCAGGAATTACAGCCTTGCAGATCTTTGACATTCTAGTTGTCAGTTTGTTGAGGTGATGCTAAGAGAGTTCACCCCATGCTTCCTGAAGCTCCTCCCACAATTTGGATTAGCTTGATGGATACTTCTTATGTACCATACAGTATATATATATATATATATATATAACTGGGAAAGGTATCTTGCACTCACACATCAATATCCATACTTGGGAATCTTTTCTTAGAGTCGTGTGGTGCCATTGGGAAAATATAAATGACGTGATTTGAGTCACAAAGGGGTGGGGCTTAAAGGTCTGTCTAATAAAGCGGGCTGGAGCAGGCAGAACAGGGTGGGGAAGGAGGAGAAGTGGGGAGAGTTTCATAATAAACTCCCCACCATTGGAGAATCGGCCTCTGTCCCGAAGACCCGATAATTCACTACAAAATCCAGAGAGTTTCCAGCTATGTAAATATCCACCCACTCAGGTGCTATTCTCTGCTGTGTACATCAGAACTGTGGAAGTAGTAGTTATGTCAAACTATTTGGTGTACAAAATGGGCAACATTTTGGTTCTTCAAAAAAACCTCTCTTAACACTAAGGTGTATATATAGCGTTAAATCTTCACTTTACTGTATATCGCTGGACACTAGTCTCTATCAAACTGTAAAGTGAAACCATTTAAAGGGATAGTAATACTTAAAATTTACTAATCCCCATATTGTAGGCATTAAAAAAAGAAATTAATTGCCCCCAGTGCAATCTCTCAAACCTTTATGGTTTGAGAGATAATCGCTCGCAAAGTTCCCCCCTCCCTCCCATTTCCCTGAAGTCAGAGTTCTAGCTGACTGCAGGGGAATCATACGACCATCAGGAGGCTCTGCAGCAGAGCTGAGATCACATTACTTAAAAAGAAATCCTTCAATGAAACGGTCTTCTACGTGTGTCACGTTTCAGTGAAGTATTTCTTTTTTATTAACGCGATCTCAGCTCTGCTGCAGAGCCACCTGATGCACGTAAGACCGGATTCCCCTGCAGTCAGCTAGAACTCTGACTTCAGGCAAAGGGGAGGGAGGGGGGAATTTTGTGAGCGATTATCTCTCAAACCATAAAGGTTTGAGAGATTGCACTGGGGGCAATTAATTTCTTTTTTTAATGCCTACAGTATGGGGATTAGTAAATTTTAAGTATTACTATCCCTTTAAACTGTAATAGAGATCAAAGGAAACAGGAAAAAAAAGTAAACAGAAAAACGTACTGCGGTTTGGAGGACACAACCTAGGCAAATCCATATGATAAAAAAAATTGAAGCAACACTTAATCTTTGGGTGTAGTCCTCCTTTAAAATTTTAGCAATAGATCCACCTGTTGCCATGACAGTTATTGAATTCAACAAAAGAGGTGAGTCACTGGTTACAGTTCTCCACAGAATGTGATGGTAACATTCCACCACTTCATAACAGTTACAGATGTAATCTGTAATCTATACTCGGCAGGGAAATTACTGTAATATTATAACGATCATTATTGTGCCTTTTACCCCCTCAGCTGTCAGAAAAGTCTGCTCTACATTAATTTGTTTCAGTTCATGGGAGGGCTACCAACTGTCGTTGGGATACAGCTCCCACTATCCTCTACTAGAGGTTGATGACCTTGACCGCACAACATTTTCAATGAACTCCTCATCCTAAATCCAAATTAAATTTGAGTAGAAACCTTTCTTAATAAAGAAACAAAGTGGCCAAATGTTCAGGTGGTTACCATAAGTGCTGCTCAGTTCCCTGCTGATCGGCAGCATTACAGTCTATGAATGATACATAGTGTTCCATTCATCCTGATGGGATTATCGCTCAGTGTAACATTATACCTGCCTGTGTGGAAGACGATAAGAACAGAGCAGGAGACGTTTATTTTTCTGCACTATAAACTAACCTGCCATGCGGATTTGCAAACACTGGGGCACGTTCTTCAATAAAAAGCTATTCTCAAGGCAAATAACCTTCAAAATAGGATATTTCTTCTACAATGTTTAGCAACGCAGCTGTAAATCCTTTCTAAATGTTTCTTGATTTGATTTCACATACGGAGAGCGTTAAAGTGATATCACGTGAAGTAGAAAAAAATATATATTGTAGGGTTTATTCTGCAGAGTAAAACAAAGGTGCTTCCATTGCTGAGAGAGGTTTATTCAAAAGTTTTTGCAGGGCAAACTTGAATTTTTTTAGGAACCATACTTCCATGGCATAAAATATTATTGATGTTGGCGTTGTAGCTACAGCAGCTTACGGACAGTTGTTGTCAGTGACGGTAACCCTCTATAGGTGCTGCTGTAGCTACAGAACCACTGCAGAAGTTTAGGACACAGAGAAATTTCACCTAAAACACGCAAGGTTCAGCTGCAATAACGTTTGATGGCAAAACTCTTAAAGCAGAACTACCACATTAGCTAAAGTCGCCCTGCAATAATTAGGCAGGTGGCTAGCTTAATAATAGTCATTTTAGCTCTCAAAAGTACCTCCTTGTAATGTAATCATTAATCTTCCGAGACTGAAGGCCAGGTTAGTGCAGTCTGTGTGCCTGCGCCGTCAGTCTCTTCCTGTGCCGTTCCGGCCAGTGCAACGCTGCTGTAGGGAGACCGGGACTGACAATGCAGGAGAGCAGACAAGATGTCTGCGCTGATGCCTGGTGCGGAAGATTAAGGATTACTTTTCAAGCGGTACTTTTGAGAGGTAATATAACCAGGGCTTATAATTTTAAGTCCTTTGCTACTAGCCAGACCTGAAAATGTACTCGCAACTGCAAGCCAAAAATACCCACCAGGACTTAATTTCTACTCGCCAGGGCTAAGTTTTCACTCGCCATTGGCTAGTGGTGAGTGGAAATTTTAAGCCCTGATATAACTATTATTAAGCTAGTCGCCACCTGCCTAGGTATTGCAGGGCGCCTTCACCTAACGTGGTAGTTCCGCTTTAATAGTGGGAGGTTAATTTCTCAGTAACTCTCTTACCAGAAAATGGCAAGATCAACATACAGGCAGATGTTAATTCTCTGTAAAACAAACTGAATGACAGGTCAACGTTAATGATGAGAGGTTGTGTTATTTCAAAATCATTTTCATATCAACACATGAAAAACCGGCAGAGGACACAAATCATTTCCTCTGCCCTACAAATGATGGTTACCAGTTGGTTGTGAGCCCTAGTGTAGGTAGAGAAAAGTGAAATAAAGTTGTTATATTAACTAGAAACAGATTTCAGTGTGCCATATGCACACTGAAAGCTGTGATTTGCAATGCAGAATTCTTACAATCCTTACAAATCTCATTGCAACCTTTCTCTACAACAAGATCGGGTCTTTCCTGGTGAACTCTTCCACCAGACGGAAGCAATCAACTCATGTTTTCATTGATAAAATATCTGGAAGCCCTTTGAAAAGCACAGCGTTCAGATGACTGACAAAGCCAAACTAGGTTTTATTTTAGGCCCCAGCAGTCTTTGAATTTCACAGCTATTCCTTTTAGAATCCCAAGGCGATGTAACTAAATCCACTGCACGAGGGGGTGGGGGTGGGGGCATTTAGTTAAAGTGCCATGTGTGTTTTCTTACTGTGGCTCTCCTATTAGATGTATATTTTTTGTGCCAAAGCTGCCGAAGCAGGGTTCCACAAACCCATTCGGAATTTTCACTGAGCGGATAATATACTATGCAGAACTTGTCACGGTTTTTGAAGACTCTCAGACTTAAGGTTTGGTAAAATAACTTAACTTTATTAAAAGCTAAAGGCAGTCCCCGTAGGGTAAACATACATAACAATACAACAGTAATATAACATATAATAGGTTCTACCGGCCTTGCCTAAATACCGGGCAAGGCAACCCAAGTGACAGTTTTAATGACAGGCTCTACCGGCCTTGCCTATACCGGGTAAGGCAACCGTGAGATGACATATACCGGTTCTACCGGCCTTACCAATACCGGGCAAGGCAGCCCCCACGGAATGCTGAATGTAGGCTCTACCGGCCCTGCCAATACCGGGTAAGGCAACCTAAAAGATGGTGAATTACAAGGTTCTACCGGCCTTACCAATACCGGGCAGGGCAGCCCAAAGGAGTACTGGAGTAGGCTCTACCGGCCCTGCCAATACCGGGTGAGGCAACCTACAGGATGATATCATCAAGGTTCTACCGGCCTCACCAATACCTGGCAGAGCAGCCTGAGCAAGTAGACCAGCTGTCAGGCGACTAAGACAGCATCGAGCATAAGTATAGAGGTCTTACTCAGCAGGGGTCTATTGCCAGGGATACTCAGACAACTGCAAGGAAGTGGACAGCGACTGACCACAGTACTGGATGTTCAGGAGCAAACCAACGTCCGCACGTTGGGACTAATGGTAATAGCGCCACCAGGTTTAATGGAGCAAACCAGCGACCACACGCTGGAACCAACAATGTATATCGCAACCAGGTTTAGTGGAGTAAACCAGCGTCCGGACGCTGGGACCAACAATGTATATCGCCACCAGGTTTAGTGGAGTAAACCAGCGTCCGCACGCTGGGACCAACAATGTATATTGCAACCAGGTTTAGTGGAGTAAACCAGCGTCTGCACGCTGGGACCAAAAATGTATATCGCAACCAGGTTTAGTGGAGTAAACCAGCGTCCGCATGCTGGGACCAGCAATGTATATCGCAACCAGGTTTAGTGGAGTAAACCAGCGTCCACACGCTGGGACCAACAATGTATATCACAACCAGGTTTAGTGGAGTAAACCAGCGTCCGCACGCTGGGGCCAACAATGTATATCGTCACCAGGAACAAACAAAGTATGATCAGCAGCGAGAAGAACAATGTCGCCAGAGCGACGGCTGGAGCAGGAGATTCAGGAACTCAGTAAGATTAACCCGCGAGGTGCTGGAACACAGGAACACTGGAACTCAGTAAGATTAACCCGCGAGGTGCTGGAACACAGGAACACTGGAACACAGGAACACTAGCATACAGGAACACTGGAACACAGGATCAGCAAGTACAGCAGGAACAGGCCCAGAAGCCTGACAAGCAGGTCAGGCAGAGTGAAGTCAGAAACACCACGAAAGGGCAACCTGGAAGTGCTCAGCCTGGTTTTAAAAAGGCTGTGTGAGGAGGGCTAATCACAGACAGCCAATCATGATACTCAGCAAGTGACTGACACTGAACACCACCAATCACGGGCACCGTGATAGAACTGGAGCAATTCAGGATCAACCCAGTTACATCATAGCAAATACAAAAAATCCTTGAAATCCCATTTATATAAATGTTTTTTTTTTTTTACCTCTTAAGTCCCAGAGATATCTCCAATGCATTAAGTATAAAGGTTTAGAGGCGGTGGGGCTTGAACAGTGGGTTACTTTTGGGAATGCCAGCCTTAAGGTTAGCATAGCTACCCATGGACCAACACTGTATGTATTAAGACTTGTGCACAGCACAAATATTAGTTTCATCCAAATGATTAGGCAAAAAAATGTTTTTACCCATTCCGATTAAAAAATGTTCCTGTTAGTCTGAGTTTTGGTGAAGATTTTCACTGCCAAACGAAAATTGATATGGTGGCCATTAAGTACCCTGTAGTCATCACTTACTTTAATGTCAGTGAACATGTAACAAATCTGCACAATGTTACACCTCCAGCTAGCCAATCATTGGCTACCTGGAGGGGTGACGTTAAGTGTATCCAAGACCCCACGACCTAGATGCTGATTGGCTGGGAGGTAAGGTTATTGAAGGTCATGTTCCGTGGGAATGTGTGAATTAATTTGAACAGTGACGGCCATATAAAAGCCTATCCCTGTTCAATTTCTCATTCTAGTTTGGACAACGGCCCAAGCAGTATTGGGGGGGGGGGGTTACTTTGTATAGGGAATGGAGGGGTTTGGGTGTTTTTTTTTTTTCAATGTTTATTTTTGGCAAGACATGCAGGAGGCCCAGGTCATCGAGGTCACCACTGGACCTTCTACATCAAGAGAAGTGTAATACAGGTTATGAATGAAGGAGTAAACAAAATGAATGAATAAAAGTGTTGAATGTGCTGTTCATGTATCTGGAATTGTGTGTATCGTGCCATTCGTTTCTTGTTTAAATCCGAATGTCAAAACATGCAATTTCTATTACATTTTGCAATCGTTATAAAATGAATGCACAATTCTATTATGTACAGTGTTTATATAACACATCTTCCCATTGGCTGGGAATATTTAAGTACAGAGATAGGTTCAAAGCCACACACCGAGGCTGATCTTCTAAGAACAGAAACAATGCTGGGATAACCCAACTACCCCATGTGGCATAAATAAAAATCCCCCCAAAGTCCCATTCATTTAAATAGGAATTTTTTAACCCTTTGATTGCCAGAGGGGTAAACAATGCATTGTGTTCCCCTCTGGCACTCAAAGGGTTAACACTTTGAAGGCTAGAGAGGTGTTTGTCGCTTTGCCGAGCAATGTGTCGGAGAACTCACTAGCTTTCAAGGGGGTTAAAATTGCCACTTAATAATTTAGGATGTTTATTGTTCCCTGGTTTGCCCCGGATTTGGTACTGTTCTTAATATGCCATGCTGACGTGTGACGACTACATAAAGCCAAGTTTGGATATTGCTACGGAGGACTGGAAGGAGACGCCAATGTTGTCCTTCTGGCGGTACGACAGTGGTGTGTACACTGGATTCCAATGCTGGGGAACGTTACACACAGGAAGAGGATGGATGTTTTTAGCAGCTGGTATTTAACAAACATTCCAGGACTCGGATGGCGAGTCTGAAAAAGGAGAAATTACCAGGCAGACCAAATAAATTCACTCTATGAATACGAGACGACTGCTTAGACTACTCATGAGACAAAAACAGCAGTTGTCCAGTACTAATGTGGACCTGTTCCCCTAAGACGAGCTTAAATGCAAAACAAAAAAAAAAGAGGACAAGCTCAAGAAATGTACAGTGCAGTATATCAGGGCATCCTATATAATAATTCTCTAAAACGTGTGTAACGGCGCAGTACAGACTGCTGCAGTAATGCGCAGTAGAGACTGCCAGCACCATGGCTGATACACAGCTGGACGCTCCGAAGGAGCATCCCGCTCTGTATCAGCCGTGGGGCGGGCAATTTTTACTGCACATGACTGCCCCGCGACCGGATGGCAGTGGCACTGTGGCCCGTGTAATGGGCTCTTCAACTAGTATAAAATAAAATATAACAATTCTGGCACACACCCAGTGGCATCCAAGAGGTTATATAACATGCACTCATAATGCAGATGTGTGCCTGGATTATCGTTATAATGGCCGGTTGATAAAAGACTTCCCGGTCACTCCTGATGTCCCTGTCCACCTCACTTCAAAGCAGTCTGAATCACATCTCTTTACGGCCACCTCAACCAGCGTCCTCCTCGGGTGATCCCAAAGAGATGCAGTCTGGACTACTTTGAAGTGAGGTGGATGGGCACATCAGGAGTAACCGGGAGGTCTTGTATCGTTGTAACGAGAGGCCGCGTCTGCCTCTGTGTTACTGAGTGTTATATTTTGTTCATATTTCTTTAAATGTTCTATTATACTACATTTTCGGATCCTTAATAAAATTGTGCCTGAAAATTGCAAGGAAATTGGTATCATTTAGTTAGCACCTCCTGTGTTTTTGTTAATGAGCTGCAAAAATTAACATTGCATGTATAAGTAATATGCATAGGTGTATATGCTGCTTTAGCTGCCTTGAAATGTTATCAGCAATGCTAAATTTTCTTAGAAGCAATAATATTTTTTTCTTAGCAGAAATGCTAGTTTATTTTTTTTTTCTTTCAAATGTTTGTTTTTCATTGGTATTGCAAACTTTTCGTAGAAACCATGACAAATTTTATCAGTATTGCCAAGATTATATATAAAGCTGTGTAAATTTATTTTCTAAGAAACTTAAGAGCAAATTTACTGTATATTGTCGTCAAACACAATAATAACATTTGTTTTGCTCTGCGCAGTTTAATTTAACCCTTAAGGACCCATGACATGCCAGGACCATCATAGGTAAAGTTGCGTTAAGGACCAGTACCGGTCATTGCACATCATGGTATTCAGGGGTCCCCTCGTGGCTGCATTGCGGAAAAAAAATAACGTTCTGTGGTCTTTAACTGCTGGCCGCTCGGTCCTTCAGTGGTTAAGGATGCAAGCAGCATTATCTAACAATACGAATTTGTATGTATATCTACATATATTTTTTATTCTTGTACTTGTTATGCAAGTGAACTAGTACTGAGCAGGGCAGGAAGTTGCAGTTGGGATGGCGAGCACAGTGGAATGTTTGTATCTGGCTGGTAGGAAGTGGTATTTGGGATGGCTAGCTGAGTGCCACTGACAAATAAACCTAAATAGATCATAAACAATTGTTATAAATGAAATAAAAAACTTGGCAACATAAATGTAGGTGCTTTTGAAAGCTGTTTTAAAATTTCCTAGTTCTCACAAAGTGACAGTTTTACTCATTTTCGTGACTCAATAAACACATAATTGATTCAAATGGGCCATTAGAATTTTCTGCCCTGGTTAAGTATACACGCGAGCGCATGTGTGTGAGGGGGCTATTATTAATAGGTGTTGGCTTTCCTTTAAAGTTTGCTAACAACTGAAAACTCCCTAACCAAACTCAGATGTCCTCACAGTTGGGTGTTGGGATATCCGAATTCCTCTGACGGGCATGTTGACTGTGCTGGTTCCAGTTAAAGCCTTACAGGTGCTGTGTGGGAGAGGACCACAGAAACCGCTTACCCTAACTTGCCGTGGCTCCTGTTTGTGAGGTGTTCTCAGATACATATTATTATGGACGCTGAAGTAGAAAGATCTTCACCATTACGTGAAGCATAGTGATCTTTATCCAGGATTAAGTGCAAAATGCAGAAACATGGAACAGTTGTGGCACACACCTGATGCACCATACAAGGTATGAAAATTACTGCCGAATTAGTAAATGGGGCTTTTAACTCTTTGAGTTAACTCAGAGTTAACCCCTTGGATGTCAGAGAAGCATCCAAGAGGTGAAAATCTGCATTTAAATCAACAGTAGTTTGGGGACTTAATTGTATGCCCGGGAACATCTACAGACAGGGGCGTCCGAAGAAATCTGTGGGGGGCGCAAGGCCATAATATGACCCCCACCCCAGGCAAGCCCGCCAAAGTTACTGAGGGAGCAAGTGTGTGGGGGGGAGTGCCCTCCTATCCCCCCAGATGCACATGTCTACAGAGGTGGCAGAACCCGTAATTGGGGAAGGGGCATCAGCCTCAGGGCATGATGCGTTCTAGTTTCACCCCTCGGGAGGTATTTCGTATTAGGGAGCCCAAAATATGACTCGTTACTCCAGTGTCTGTCTCCTGTGGTGAAGTGGTTTCAACCCAAAACTGGTCACCTTTTGCTTTTTGCAGAAGAGACCCATGGGTTGTACACACAGACAGAGGGGGAGCAACTGTGAGGAAAACAACTGGCCGGAAATCCCTTAACCCCTTAACGCGCTATGACCATCACGCAGTTTATACCCTTAAGGACCTCGTGATGGGGTTTGAAATTGACCAGTGGTCTCTCTCAGGCCTCGACTAAGTGCGCCGGTACATGTACTAGATCACATGTACAGGCGCGATGGAAGGGGTCAAAGCGGTCCTTAAGAAAAGGTAACTTCCATGGACTGCTGGCCCTTAAGGGGTTAAATGCTAGAAAGGTTTCCAATTAATTGCAAAGAAGTTAACAAAAAACCCTTTTAAGTGAACGGGAACATTATTCCTCCGTTACTGCATAGCTGGATTGCCCCAGAATAGCCTCTCCTTTTATATAAAGCCCCAGAATAGCCTCTCCTTTTATATAAAGTACCAGAATAGCCCCTCCTTTTATATAAAGCCCAAGAATAGCCCCTCCTTTTATATAAAGTACCAGAATAGCCCCTCCTTTTATATAAAGTACCAGAATGGCCCCTCTTTTATATAAAGCCCCAGAATAGCCCCTCTTTTTAATTTGTACTTAGCACCTCAATTGCTACGCCTTTTCTTTGTACATGTAGCACCAAAATGGGTACACTTTCCTGGCGCACAGTACACATCTTTGCAGGCCAGTTTATTTATCAGTTTATATACTCATGCAATGTCCAGTTTATATACTCATGTAATGCCCAGTTTATACACTCATTTTCCCAGTTTTTTTGAGTGATTCCCGGAGAGGTTTCCACCGCATTACAATGCAGTGAATACCACTCTAGCACTCTGTGTTATAAACTGCTGCACTGTCCAGTTAATATATTAAATTTGTTAAATGCATTCCTATTCTAGCAATCAAGAGGTTAAGAGCATATGCAAAGAGTTAATAGGTCTCCTGATTCTGACATTCTGAAGTGGCCCTCAGTATATTTAAAACTGTTCGCAACTCGCAACAGATAAGGTTACTTTATTTTTAAATCTACTTAATGATAGGACAAAAAAAAAACCAACCTCTTGAAACATATTACAGGGGCATATGTATGGCTGGCAGGAATTCTGGGAAGAGTAGTCCTTAACAGCTAGCTGGAGGGCCTCAGCTGCCCAGTCATGGGTTAAAGGGACAAGTACACTAGGTTATTGGAAAGAGAGGCTATATAATTACTTCCAGGTACAAGAAAAATGTACCTTACAGAAAACAATGGAATAATTTGACCATTTCATCCTTAAGTTCATTTTTAATCTTGGTTATTTTGGTTCCCAAATGAAGTTGTTTTAAATGTGTAACAGAAGGAGGATGAACTGAGGCTGACCTTCACATGTATATTATATCAGACGTGGCTGAGCCTAGCCTACACTGACTGTGACTGAGCCTAGCCTACACTGACTGACTCACAGATATATTATGTCAGACGTGGCTTAGCCTAGCCTACACTGACTGTGACTGAGCCTAGCCTACACTGACTGTCTCACAGATAGATATATTATATCAGACGTGGCTGAGCCTAGCCTACACTGACTGTGACTGAGCCTAGCCTACACTGACTGGCTCACAGGTATATTATATCAGACATGGCTGAGCCTAGCCTACACTGACTGACTGTGACTGAGCCTAGCCTACACTGACTGGCTCACAGATATATTATATCAGACGTGGCTTAACCTAGTCTACGCTGATGGTCTCACAGATATATTATATCAGACGTGGCTTAACCTAGTCTACGCTGACGGTCTCACAGATATATTATATCAGACGTGGCTGAGCTTAGCCTACACTGAGTGTGCCTGAGCCTAGCCTACACTGACTGGCTCATAGGTATATTATATCAGACATGGCTGAGCCTAGCCTACACTGATTGTGACTGAGCCTAACCTACACTGACTGGCTCACAGGTACATTATAACAGACGTGGCTGAGCTTAGCCTACACTGAGTGTGACTGAGCCTAGCCTACACTGACTGGCTCACAGGTATATTATATCAGACATGGGCTGAGCCTACCCTACACTGAGTGTGACTGAGCCTAGCCTACACTGAACGGCTTGCAGGTATATTATATCAGACATGGGCTGAGCCTACCCTACACTGAGTGTGACTGAGCCTAGCCTACACTGACTGGCTCACAGGTATATTATATCAAACTTGGCTGGTCCAACCACACACTGACTGGCTCACATGTATGTTATATTAGACGTGGCTGGTCCTACCCCACACTGACTGGCAGGTCTACTGATGAACTTAGGGCATTCAGTGCTGCAGGAAAACTAATATTCTATTATATCACACAGAGCATTCAGTGATGCAGGGAGAATGTAACATTGTATTACATCTCACACAGCATTCAGTGCTGCAGGGATAGTGTAACACTGTATCACATCACACAGAGCATTCAGTGCTTCAGGGAGAGTGTAGCATTGTATTACATCACACAGAGCATTCAGTGCTGCAGAGAGAGTGTAACATTGGATAACATCACACAGAGCATTCAGTGCTGCAGGGATAGTGTAACATTGTATTACATCACACAGAGCATTCAGTGCTGCAGGGAGAGGGTAACATTGTATTACATCACACAGATCATTCAGTGCTGCAGGGAGAGTGTAACACTGTATCACATCACACAGAGCATTCAGTGCGGCAGGTAGAGTGTAACATTGTATTACATCACACAGATCATTCAGTGCTGCAGGGAGAGTGTAACTTTGTATTACATCACACAGATCATTCAGTACAGCAGAGAGAGTGTAACATTGGATAACATCACACAGATCATTCAGTAGAGCAGAGAGAGTGTAACATTGTATTACATCACATAGAGCATTCAGTAGAGCAGAGAGAGTGTAACATTGTATTACATCACATAGAGCATTCAGTAGAGCAGAGAGAGTGTAACACTGTATCACATCCTGCTTTGATGGTCTATTGACTAGACACATTTATGGAAACTGAGATCCAAGGAACTCACTGTTAAGGACATAAAAGTGTAAAAAAACAAAACAAAAAAAAACAAACTAAAGATGGAAAACAAATAATAAAATGTGTGGGCAATTTGACTGCATATACTTGTATAGTCGAAATGAATGGTTCCTATCCTTTTAATGATAAAACTACAGATCCTTTACACTTGCTGGTACCAGTCATGTAAAACATCACATCTGGTACCCGGTATTTTCCCTGGTCCATGTCAGTGTGACTAATCCAGCAGTCCTAGGCTGGTACGTGTCAGTCAAACGTTCGCTGTGATTAATGCTCGGGGTTTGACTCACGTCTACAGGCTTGCAGAACGGTCCCACATGTCGTCTCGGCCTGCTTCTGACTAATTATTTTGCTTATTTTGTCAGGACTTGTTGAAAGAAAACTAATCAGAATAATAAATTAAATTTTAACTATAAACCTTTCTTCCTTTTTCCGTTTTGTAATTTAACCCTTTGAGTGATAGAGGCGTGCGCAACGCAAAGCAACACATTGCAACGTAACGTGCTGCGTGTACCCCTCAGGCACTCAAATGGTTAACCTCACCCATAGGTTGGACAGTATGTTCCATGTGTAAGCTGGATAGTATTACATTAGAAAATTAAAGTGTTAGTAATTTCACAGAATAATTATTTATCATCTTGTAGTGCTTAATAAGTTGAACTAAATGCAAAAAAATCTTCTCTCTCAAACCGCTATGGTTTGAGAGATATTTCTATTCAAAGTTCCCCCTCCCTCCCCTTTCCCTGACATCAGCGCTGTGCTGACTGCAGGGGAATCATATCCAGGGACCAACTGGTGGCTCTGCAGCAGAGCCGCAATCGCGTTATTTAAAAAGAATGACTTCATTGGAAAGGTCTACAAAGTGTACATGGGTTGCAAACACACTTTGTAGACCATTTCAATTAAGTAATTCATTTTAAATAATGCGATGGCGGCTCTGCTGAAGAGACTCCTTGTGTCGGCCGACACAGATCTCCTGCTGTTAGGTTTACAGCTGACAGCAAGAAACATCAAACTTTCACAGTGAATATCTCTCAAAACATAGCGGTTTGAGAGATTGGGTTTGTTGCATTTAGTTAAATTTATTAAGCACTACAAGATGATAAATATTTATTCTGGGAGATTATTAACACTTTAAAATAGCTATATATCATTAAAACAGTCAAGCTCATGTACTGAGAAGATCCAGGAAGAACCAACTTTATCACAATGGACAAATAAAATGTCCCGTTGCTTTAAGTTGATCTTTCAACCTCTTGACTGCTAAAGAGAGGCTCCGAGACCTCTCTAGCATATACACGGGTTAACTGGACGTCACCCTAAGTTTAGTTTGTTTTACAGAGAATTAAAATCCACCTTTGTGTTGTACTAGCCATTTTCCTCTAGTAAAATAAATAGGTTTTCAAAAATTAACCTTCATGTTTTATGCTAATTTATGCAAATTGTCCGCACAGTATGCTAATTAGTTATGTTCCAGGCCAATCGTACCTCTCACTGTCCTATTAGACACCCCCCAGTGTGTGGGTTCTGCTTGGATTCATTCATAGCACAGTGTGGTAATATTGGCCCAGCACTCAAACTAATTAGCATAAAGTGCCAGGACAATTATACTACAAACAAATGGGTAGTACAATATATAGGAAGTTTTTAATTAGCTTTAAAAAACTAACTAGTCTCATGGTGACAGGCCCACTTGAACCATCTGAGTGCCATGCAATGCATTGCAAAGCAAAAGCCTGAAATGTGTAGTGACGCTGTTGCTACTAAGGTCTATGCACAATTTTTATTTTTTTTTTGTGAAAGTATTTTACCAGGAAGAATACATTGAGATTATCTCTCGTTTTCAAGTATGTCCTGTACTCATTTTATCTACTTTAGAGAGGTGAAAGGCTGAGCTGACCTTGCCGGGACTAGAACTTGCAACCTCGTGGTCTGAGCAGATTCTACAGCTAGTGCATTAACCAACAGAGCCATCTCTCCATCCGACCATGGATGTAAATGCACCCAAAAAAATGTAAGTTTGAGCTAAAATAACTTATGAGTGGGAGTACCCTTGTTTTACTCAGCAAAACAAACCCCTGAAATAATACATTATATATATTTTCAATATTAAATGCATAGTAGTACTTAAATGTAATTATACTGCATCTTGTAGCCCTTAAAAACGAAATTAAATGTCCCCAGTGCCATGTCTCAAATCTTTATGGTTTGAGAGATATCCACTTTCAAAGCTCCCCCCTCATTGCCGTCAGCGTTCTACCTGACTGCAGGGGAATCCGATCCCTGAACAAACAAAGATCTTCAGCAGAGCCAAGATCTCGTTATTGAAGAAGAAATCCTTCACTGGAACGGTCTACGAAATGTGTAAGCACACTTTGTAGACCGTTCCAGTGAAGGATTTCTTCTTCAATAACGCAATCTCTGCTCTGCTGAAGAGCCTCCGCCGGTCCCGGATTCCCCTGCAGTCAGCTAGAGAGCTGATTTCGGGGGGGGGGGGGGGGTTGAGAGATGGCACTGGGGGCATTTAATTTGTTTTTTTAAGGGCCACAATATCACAAGATGCAGTATAGTTAAATTTAAGTATTTTTATCCCTTTAAGCACTACTATCCATTTTACCCTCTGAGCGCCAGAGTGGAATCCCAGACGTTTGATACGTCTCTGGCACTCAGAGGGTTGAAAGGTTGATGTAAACTTTAGCACTGCATTAACTGTCTATTTCGTTATGTGACCCCCACCCGCAAAACCTCACTGGAGTCAACGAAAAGTACTTTGTCCTTAACCCCTTAAGGACTGGCCACGCACGCATGGTGCGGTCACTTAAGGACCACGGAGCATTTTTTTTTTTTAATCCGATTCTGGACTCCCAGAACAGCGTGCAGCCACATAGGGAGCCCGGAATTCGTCATGGGTCCTTAAGGTGTTAAACAGTGTCCCTGAATGACAGAAATGAAATGTGATCACCCTAATCCCCAGCTGGCTACCTACAGCCTTCAAGTTTTTGTTAGAATTCAACCCACATCATCCTCAGCCATCTGCAGGGAGTTGTAGTCCAACAACAGTGTCCCTACCACAGTATAAAATCTCTTGCTTTGTTTCCATTTTTAAATCTGAGGGTTTTTTTTTTTTTTCCTATCCCAAATTGAAAGTCTGCATAAAACCAGCATTAAAATAATTAGTAGTGATGGATTATTAACATTTCCATAAAGCAGCAAATTGAACAAAAATTACATTAAACACTGAAATAATTCCTGCGCACTGACAGCCCAGTCATTCACGTTAAAGGGCCAGATGTTTGCTCAGTAATCTATCCCTTCTGCCTACACAACGATCCTTGGCGCTGCCCCCACTCTAATAATACATTTAAAAATAACACTGAGTTTAATAAATTAACATGGTTAGGGTTTTTAACTTTTTTCCCCATAGTATTAAAATAGCTGAGCTGGGCCTATAGTGGGAAAAGAAAACATCATCTTTTATTTTGCATTTCACCGCATATATGCAGGATGTTCCGTTCATTTCGAGGTTTTGTGTGGGAGTGGACAAGCCACCCAGGGTAGTTTTCCTTAACCCTTTGAGTGCCAGAGGGGTAAGCAATGCATTGCAAGGCAATGTGTTGCATACCCCTCTGGCACTCAAAGGGTTAAGTCCCCCCACTCAATTAAGATTTATTGATGTTACCCACGGCTTAACCCCTTGAGTGCCAGAGCAATGCGTTGCGTACCCCTCTGGCACGCAAAGGGTTAAACGCTGAGACATTTTCCCGCTACTGAACCACAAAGCTGGCAGATATCCAGATGTACTCAAGAACAAAGACCACATCGGTCAACTAAAATGTATGGAAGAAACTATATTGGGGCATACACATAATGAAAATGGAACAATGGAGCAATGCACGGCACATCCCTGAGACATTCAAAAGGTTAAAGAAGCAGTAAACATTAATGAAAATATGCATACGTCATAGAGAATTTCCTCCTGAGCAAAGCAAAGTTACCCCACTGCTGGGAGGTTTTCCATTCAGTAGTAGATACAGTATTTTTATAAAACTAAATTATTCTGTGGTGGCCACCAGGTGGAGCTGTTACCACCACTTACTATGGAGAGCCACAGTCTATGGCTCTCACATAATGCATCATTAAAAAAAAAAAAGATATGTTCCACATAACCCATTTAGGACCAGAGAAGTGTCAACATGCTGCTTCAAAATGCATTGCACACAAGGGGTTAAATCATTCCTCATTTTAGTCCTTTTATATTCCATTACAATGATGAAAAGTAATCTTTTAGGAACAAATTCAAGAGGAAATTAACAGTACATGGGGAGATTTAAGGCTGTCTTTGATCTATACAAATGCTACTATATAAATGGAGTAATAATTGGGCGTCTATAACATCTTAAAAGAAGACATGTTTTAGATTGGCTGAAACAAATGTACGATTACTACAGACTAATAGAAATCTTGCAGTGAGCAAGTCACCAAAACACTGCACGTTTTTCCTAGTGACTTTTGTACTCAATACCATATGCAAGCTTTCAACATCCAACTGGGGGTATGTAACCTCTGGAAATCATTACGATGATTCATCTGGAGATTTTCACAGGGTTGCCCAAACAAATCCAGGCCCCGATCCATTCAGGCATCTCACACACACTAGTTACTTACTGACCCTGAACTCCAGCCAAGCTCCCATCTCAGACAAGATCCTCCCATACTTCAGTGCCAATGATCGACTCGTATATGACGGCTTTGATATAAAACTGCGCATTATCTTGAATTGACTTGCACGTGTTTATTGCAGCTTGGAAATGATCAGAGGCAGTGGACACATTTTCTACCCTATCCATGGGTAGAATTCGTGTTAAACCACCCCATGCGTCATCCACAGAACAGATAAAAAGCACTTGTGGATACAGTAACATTTCTTAGCCAGATAAGCCTACTTCCTTTAACCCTCTGAGCGCCAGAGGGGTATGCAATGCATTGCTAAGCAATGCGTTGTATACTAATATAGCACTCAAAGAGTTAACCCTGTAAGTGTCATTCAAAGGGTTAAAATCAACTGGCTCCTACTGCGGTATAGGATTCTGGGAAATGGTATGAACTGGAGATGTCTCCAGCATTCTAGGGGTTGAATTGATAGTAATTCTTGAAAATAACTTTATTTAAATCGATTGCTCATTATTTAAGGTCTCTTTCATAAGAAACATAAACACAGTGATGGTGCACTGGTGAAATCACCCACTGTGAATGTACAGTGCTGGGTGATGGTGCCTTTCCCATGAGCAATTAACACCTTGTGTAATGCTTCAAGGTCCAGCCAGTTGCATCTAAATTGCATTCACACAGGAACACAGTGGAGAGCAGCCAGGAAAGTCTGCACAAAGGCCTATGGGTATACTGTCAGACTCTTTACACAAGAGCTGTTGGAAGTTGCTATGCTCATTTCAACACTCAATGAATGGATGACCAATCACTTGCCCTTTCTGTATTGGGATTACTAGTGGAATGTAGGACAAAGTTGTAGGCCATGGCTCACAGTTGTTGCCCAGTTCTAAGACAGTGATGTATGTCAATCACACACTTTAATAACTTCAGAAGGGTTGCATTGTCAAGTTTATCCTCACCCCTCCTCCCCCTTTCACTCAAATAAACACTTAAACAGTGAAGGAATTGATAAGGTTGAGGGACCAACAGGCAAGCACACAAAATTTAAACTCCTACTTTGTGAGCATTTTAATACATTTTAAACACCAAATGTAACACGCATGTAGTGTTCAGGACACCAGAAAATGATTTATGGAGATGGTCTGCTCAGATGGTAGGGTTCCCAGTAGTGGAGCCACTGTATAAGCTTCTTAGCTGTCCTCAGAGAAAAGAGTAGAAGAGAAGGAGAATACAACGTAAATAACTTCAGAAGGGCTGAATGTTAAAGCGTGAGATTAACATCAGTAACTATCTTAATTGTTGAACAACTGATTGAAATTATTTGCATGCATTCCTATTTATTTAAGAATACATAGATGCCTATCTAGTAAAGGAATAATGACATAAGCAACCTATTAATGGTGAAAAGTGCACCCATTCTGGGGCAAACCAAGTGCATCACAGGGGGCAAAGAAAAATGACCTAAATTCCCACTAATCTAATAGGGTTTTGAACTGCTAGACTGCAACATTTGCATTGATTGTAAACAAACTTCTAACCCTTGAATCCTCTTCAGTGCATTGAACAACCTTCTGGCCCTCAAAGGCAGAGCCCCAGGGTTTAGCTCTCCTCTGCCAGGACCTAGCATTGCCCATGTTGCACACATTGGAAGAGCCACCCACAGTTTCCAATGAGTTACACTCGCACATCCCTGTATGACTCATGTAACAATAACACTACGCCCCTTCACGTTATTAATCCCAAGCACGGTGAGCCGTACAGATCTGTTTGTATTGGCATTGGTGGATCACTCTCATGATGCCAGCTCCATCACTCAGACTGATGTGTGTGCGGGGCATGGCATTGCTCTGACCTCTGACAGACAGAAGTATAGAATTAATGCTACATTAAATAAGAAATTACGGTTTATAGAGAAAATCTAAAAAGGCAATTGAAGTCGCTGATGATAGACGCCTAAAGTGATGTGGCATATTCTAAATTTTATATGACAACCAGTCAAGGATTCCCTTTAGACAAAGCAGGCAATGGCCTAGAGAGCCACGTTTTGAAGGGAGGATCCTCAGTCATGATGGCCACATTCAGAGCTACTGGGGTGACCATTGTATTATACAAGATATCAATTCATGTGGGGGTTCTTTTGTTTTGGCCGACTTACCAGTTTATATACATTTCACATACATCTTTACCTGCTATTAGTCAACCCCTTCAATGCTAGAGAGATCTTTAATATATTCCTTTACAATGTATGGAGATCTCTGTAGCAACCAAGTACCTGAAGAGTGTCCAATGCATTCACACTTGTTAAAGTGCAATTATCCCTTCTTATAAAGGTTGTTCCCATGTGAGATCCTGTGGGAGCAGAGTATAGGGGTTACACTGTGTAGTCACAAAACTTATAATATCATCAGCCAGCTGGGTCGTGAGAAAATAGAACCTCTCGGCTGGAACACAACCTAAAAGTCACTCTCGGCCACAAACTTTACAGGTGGTGTACATGGCTTCCATAGACCCTCTTTGTTGAGCTTTCAAGTTCCATACAGATGGTTTGTGGGGGCTGTATCAGACAGGACTGAGACTGGACTGAGAGACTTTAGTCTCCCAGCTAAGTGCTAAGTCTCTTCTTGTGGGTCCAAAGAGAGAGAGTTTCAGATCTCTATTCTTCTTTCATGTTGGTCAACTGGAGGTAAAATGTAGCCACTTGGACGACTGCAACTGCTAAAGGCAGATAATGATTCATATTTTTGAAATTGCTATTTTTCATGCGCTAATAACATTGGTTAACCCACGCGGACAACTAAGGCCTCTTCTATAGCTGGTCAGCGAGTTGTTTTTTTGCATTGCACTAAGCATTAACCCTGGAAACCCTGGCTGGTTTCAAAGGTCAACTGTTATCTTTAAGGATATGCCTGTGACCCTATTATTTTTTTTTAACCCTTTGAGTGCCAGAGAGGTATGGAATGCATTGCTTTGCAATTGTCACGGTTTATTATGACTCTCAGACACAAGTTTTAGGTAAAAAAAATCAATTTTATTGAAATAATAAATGATAACTTAGGATGGCAATAACATACATAATATATATATACAGAATATAGCACAGACAGAAGGCAGACTCTACCGGTCCTGTCAATATACCGGACAGGACAGTCTTTAGGCTCTACCGGCCTTGCCAATACCGGGTAAGGCAACCTGCAGATGGAATAGCATAACGGTTTACCGGCCTTACCAAATTACCGGGCAAGGCAGCCTCAATAGATACACAATGTAGGCTCTACCGGCCCTGCCAATACCGGGTAAGGCAACCTCAGATGGAATGTGGTAAAAGGTTCTACCGGCCTTACCAATACCGGGCAGGGCAGCCCAGAGATAATAGCAGCAGTCAGATGGAACTGGCAAATTAGCAGAATTGTTAAGCAGCAAGGCTTTGGAGCAAACCAGCGTCCGAACGCTGGAAACAACACTGAATAGTATAGCCGTTAGGCTTAGCGAGCAAACCAGTGACCGCACACTGGAGTAACAAGCGAGTAGTATAGCCGCAAGGCTTAGGAGCAAACCAGCGTCCGCACGCTGGGACCAACACAGATTTGTATAGCTGATAGGCTTTGGAGCAAACCAGTGACCGCACACTGGTGTAACAAGCGAGTTTGTATAGCCGCAAGGCTTAGGAGCAAACCAGCGTCCGCACGCTGGGACCAACACAGATTTGTATAGCTGAAAGGCTTTGGAGCAAACCAGTGACCGCACACTGGTGTAACAAGTGAGTTTGTATAGCCGCAAGGCTAGGAGCAAACCAGCGTCCGCACGCTGGGACCAACACAGATTTGTATAGCTGAAAGGCTTTGGAGCAAACCAGTGACCGCACACTGGTGTAACAAGTGAGTTTGTATAGCCGCAAGGCTTAGGAGCAAACCAGCGTCCGCACGCTGGGACCAACACAGATTTGTATAGCTGATAGGCTTTGGAGCAAACCAGTGACCGCACACTGGTGTAACAAGCGAGTTTGTATAGCCGCAAGGCTTAGGAGCAAACCAGCGTCCGCACGCTGGGACCAACACAGATTTGTATAGCTGATAGGCTTTGGAGCAAACCAGTGACCGCACACTGGTGTAACAAGCGAGTTTGTATAGCCGCAAGGCTTGGGAGCAAACCAGCGTCCGCACGCTGGGACCAACACGGAATTGTAGCAATGTCACCAACGCGACCAGGCAGAAGGTCGCCAGGATACTGAAGACAGGTGATGAGATGACAGGAACCAGCAACGATCAGTCAGGTCAGAAAACAGCAGAGAAGTTCAGCAGGAACTGCAACACCAGAGACTAGGCCGGAACCAGGACTGGAAGTACTTCAGCATGCAGGAAACACTGGAACAGTAGAGATCAGGAACTCAGGAACATATGAGATCAGGAACTCAGGAACACTGGAACAGAGGCCCAGCTATCACTAGCATAGTGATAGCAAGAAGGTCAGAAACAACACGAAAGGGCACTCAAAGGGTGCCCAATCCAGGTTTAAATAGTCAATAAGAGGCGGGCTATCTGCAGACAGCCAATAGAAGCCCCCTACTGGTGACAGACAAGTAACTGCAGCCAATCACGGGCACCGTGATAGTACCCCCCTTTCAAAGACCCCCTCTCCTAGAATAGGGTTTAGGTTTCTGCGGGTAATTGGCATGAAAGGCCCTAGTTAACCTAGGTGCATGAAGGTCCGTACTATCCACCCATGATCGATCCTCAGGACCATACCCTTTCCAATGTACCAGGTACTGTACCCTTCCTCTAAGCCTACGGGAATCAATAATGCTCTGAACCTCGTACTCCTCCTGGCCCTCGACCTCAACAGGTCCTGGCACCACAGGTGAGGTAGTATAGCGATTGCAAACCAGAGGCTTAAGAAGGGACACATGGAACACATTATGGATACGCATGGATGCAGGTAGGTCTAGTGCATAGGAGACAGGGTTAATTTTGCGAATAACTCTGTATGGACCAATAAACCGAGGAGCCAACTTATTAGACGGAACCTGCAGCTTGAGATTTCTGGAGGAAAGCCATACTCTATCCCCAACCTGAAAGGAAACCGCTGGAAGCCTTCTGCGATTAGCATGGCGCTGATGACGCTGAAATGACTGACCAAGTGCCCTCTGAACTTGTGCCCATGTGGAACGGAGTTGCTCGATATGCTCATCCAGAGCTGGAATCTGTTGCGTCAGAAATGAGTCTGGAAGCAAACAGGGCTGGAACCCATAATTAATCAGAAACGGAGAGCTCCCAGATGAAGAATTGACCGCACAGTTCCTGGCGAACTCTGCCCAAGGCAACAAGTCGGACCAATTATCATGATGGTCAGTAACGAAACAACGGAGAAATTGTTCCAAGCCCTGATTAGCTCGTTCAGCGGCTCCATTGGTCTGGGGATGGTAGGCAGAGGAGAAGGACAGCTGTATGCCCATCTGTTGGCAAAATGCCCTCCAAAATCTAGACACAAACTGGCTCCCCCTGTCAGACACCAGTACCCTAGGCACTCCATGCAACCGGAATACTTCTCTGGCGAACACCATTGCCAATTCCTTCGCTGAAGGAAGACCACGGAGGGGCACGAAATGAGCCATTTTAGAAAACCTGTCCACCACCATGAATATAAAGGAGTACCCCTTCGACATAGGCAACTCTCCCATAAAATCAATGGAAACATGAGACCAGGGGCGTTCGCCATTAGGCACCGGTTGAAGCAAGCCCACAGGGAGATGTCTCGGGGTCTTAGCGCGGGCGCAGGTGGCACAGGCATTCGTAAATTCGGCACAATCGTTTCTCATGGAAGGCCACCAAAATAACTGAGAAAGGGACCATAACAATTGGTCTCTACCAATATGTCCCGCAGCCTTAGAGGAATGGTAGGTTTCGAGCAGCCTAGTACGAAATGATTCAGCGACAAAACATTTGCCCACTGGGGTTTCATGGGGAGCGGACCCCTGAGAGGCCAGGATCTCCTCCCCTAGAGGAGAAGTGATACTCGTGCGTATAGTAGCCAGTATTCTATCAGGTTGGATGATAGGAGCTGGTGCTTCCACTCTGTCACTGTCGGCCTCAAATTGTCTTGAGAGTGCATCAGCCCTGATATTTTTTGACCCTGGTAAATATGATACAATGAAATTAAATCGAGACAGGAACAGTGCCCACCTGGCCTGACGAGAGGACAATCTCTTGGCCTCCGAGAGATAGGTCAGATTCTTATGATCTGTTAGGATTAAGACAGGATTCTTAGTACCTTCAAGCAAATGACGCCATTCCTTAAGAGCAAGGATAATGGCCAATAATTCTCTGTCACCTATCTCATAGTGGCTTTGAGTGACAGTCAACTTTTTAGAGAAAAACCCACAAGGTCTGAGAGTTCCACCTTTCTCGTGTCGCTGCGAAAGTACTGCCCCGACCCCAATATCTGAGGCATCAACCTCTAACGTAAATGGAAGTAAAGGATTGGGGTGGGATAACACAGGAGCCGCAGCAAATGCCAGCTTCAAATTCTCAAAGGCTTTCTCAGCAGATACCGGCCAACAAGAAGGATTAGCACCCTTGTGCGTAAGATCGGACAGAGGTTTGACAATGGAAGAAAAGTTCTTAATAAACCTCCTATAATAATTAGCGAAACCCAGGAAACGCTGTATGGCTTTAAGACCCTTGGGTTTTGGCCATTGTAGGACAGCTGACAACTTTTCTTTGTCCATGGCAATGCCATCATTGCCAATTATGAACCCCAAGAATGGCACACTGGTTCTATGAAACTCACATTTTTCCATTTTACAAAATAATTTGTTCTCACGGAGTCGTAGCAATACTGCGGATACATCTTTGATGTGCTGTGCCATGTTTTGGGAGTAAATCAGTATATCGTCGAGGTACACCACAACACATGTCTGTAACATATCTCTCAGAACATCATTTATCAGTTCCTGGAAAACTGCGGGTGCATTACACAGCCCAAAAGGCATTACTAGATACTCGTAGTGCCCAGCTCGAGTATTAAAGGCAGTTTTCCACTCATCACCTGCTCGAATGCGAACCAGATTGTAAGCGGCCCGTAGGTCCAACTTGGTAAATATCGAAGCGCCCTTAAGCCTGTCAAAAAGCTCGGTGATGAGTGGTATTGGGTATGCGTTTTTTGCCATTAGTTTATTCAAGCCCCGGTAGTCAATGCATGGTCTTAATTCGCCATTTTTCTTTTTTACAAAAAAGAACCCAGCCCCAGCTGGAGAGGTAGATTTACGTATGATCCCTCTAGCAAGGGCATCAGAAATGTAATCCTCCATAGCCTTATTTTCATCACAAGATAATGGATAAGTGCGTCCTTTCGGAGGTACTGCACCAGGCTGCAATTCAATGCAACAATCATAAGGTCTATGCTGGGGTAGCATACTAGCCTCTCCTTTGCTAAAAACATCGCCAAACTGTTGGTACACATCCGGCATAGCAGAGGAGGTGCACATGACCTTAATAGGCTGGATGACGCACTTGTCCATACAAAACTGGGACCAAGCAGCAATTTCACACTTTTTCCAATCGAATTGTGGGTTATGTAACTGTAACCACGGAAATCCCAATATCACCGCATGGTGCGGGGAATTAATCAGTTGAAACTGCTGCTCTTCTCTGTGAAGTGCCCCAATAGTCATAGACAATGGCATAGTTTCAAATATAACCTGAGGCGGTTCTAAGGGTCTACCATCAATCGCTTCAATAGTCAAGGGGTTTTCTCTTTCAATGCGTGGAACTCCGTGCAATTCAGCAAAGGTATTATCCATAAAATACCCTGCTGCACCGGAGTCAACCAAGGCCAAAACCTCCACAGAGCGTTGTGCCCAAGACAATACCACCTGTATGGTGGGTTTCATTATGCCCGACACTGGGGACGATTGTACACCACCTAGGGCCTGTCCCCCAAGATACCCTAGGTGTGTGCGTTTCCCGGACGTACCGGACAGGAATTTAGCAAGTGCCCTTTTTTACCGCAGTATAAACATAACCCTTGTTTTTTGCGATATAGTCTCTCTGCCTTGGATAGTCTAGTGAAGCCTATTTCCATAGGTTCACTTGTTTCCCGTACTGGTTCACTAGACTTCAATGCCAAGGGAGGGATGGGTGGGCAAAACATGCTACTAGGCTCATTATTTTTTGACCGTAACTTACGATCTCTGGCAATTGATCTCTCACGTATTCTGGAGTCAATTATCATAACATACTCAATGTAATCATCTAGATCAATAGGTAGATCTTTAGCAGCGATTTCGTCTTTAATGTGGTCATTCAGGCCTTGAGAGAAGGCTGCCAATAATGCCTCGTTATTCCAACCTACCTCTGCTGCCAATGTGCGGAATTCGATGGCATAGTCGCCCACTGTACGCCTGCCCTGTTGTATCTCCATAAGGCGTTTGGCAGCAGAGGTGGTTCTACCAGGAGGCTCAAACACTCTTCGAAAGGAACGCACAAATTCACTAAAGTTCTTAGTACAAGGTTTAGCATTCTCCCACAAGGGGTTAGCCCAAGCCAATGCTCTGCCAGTGAGCAGTGATATCGTGAACCCCACTTTACTACGATCATTGGGAAATGCGTGTGCCGTCAATTCCATAAAGATTTCGAGTTGATTGATGAACCCTCTGCAGAGACTAGGGTCACCATCATATGTTAGCGGCAAGGGTGCAGAAGCCGTTAACCCTTTAACAGTACCCCCTAGGGGTCTGGTATCACTTTCCGGTGTCTGACTTGGCGAGACCACCGGGCTAGAGCTAGATTGGGCAGCAGGTACCGTGCGTTCAAGGATCGTTTGAATTGCAACTGCCAACTGATCCAAACGTTGCTCGAGCACATCCATCCTCCAATGGATATTCTGTGCGTTACCTTCACCCTTGCTGTCTGAGGTCATGGCCCTTTCGTACTGTCACGGTTTATTATGACTCTCAGACACAAGTTTTAGGTAAAAAAAATCAATTTTATTGAAATAATAAATGATAACTTAGGATGGCAATAACATACATAATATATATATACAGAATATAGCACAGACAGAAGGCAGACTCTACCGGTCCTGTCAATATACCGGACAGGACAGTCTTTAGGCTCTACCGGCCTTGCCAATACCGGGTAAGGCAACCTGCAGATGGAATAGCATAACGGTTTACCGGCCTTACCAAATTACCGGGCAAGGCAGCCTCAATAGATACACAATGTAGGCTCTACCGGCCCTGCCAATACCGGGTAAGGCAACCTCAGATGGAATGTGGTAAAAGGTTCTACCGGCCTTACCAATACCGGGCAGGGCAGCCCAGAGATAATAGCAGCAGTCAGATGGAACTGGCAAATTAGCAGAATTGTTAAGCAGCAAGGCTTTGGAGCAAACCAGCGTCCGCACGCTGGAAACAACACTGAATAGTATAGCCGTTAGGCTTAGCGAGCAAACCAGTGACCGCACACTGGAGTAACAAGCGAGTAGTATAGCCGCAAGGCTTAGGAGCAAACCAGCGTCCGCACGCTGGGACCAACACAGATTTGTATAGCTGATAGGCTTTGGAGCAAACCAGTGACCGCACACTGGTGTAACAAGCGAGTTTGTATAGCCGCAAGGCTTAGGAGCAAACCAGCGTCCGCACGCTGGGACCAACACAGATTTGTATAGCTGAAAGGCTTTGGAGCAAACCAGTGACCGCACACTGGTGTAACAAGTGAGTTTGTATAGCCGCAAGGCTAGGAGCAAACCAGCGTCCGCACGCTGGGACCAACACAGATTTGTATAGCTGAAAGGCTTTGGAGCAAACCAGTGACCGCACACTGGTGTAACAAGTGAGTTTGTATAGCCGCAAGGCTTAGGAGCAAACCAGCGTCCGCACGCTGGGACCAACACAGATTTGTATAGCTGATAGGCTTTGGAGCAAACCAGTGACCGCACACTGGTGTAACAAGCGAGTTTGTATAGCCGCAAGGCTTAGGAGCAAACCAGCGTCCGCACGCTGGGACCAACACAGATTTGTATAGCTGATAGGCTTTGGAGCAAACCAGTGACCGCACACTGGTGTAACAAGCGAGTTTGTATAGCCGCAAGGCTTGGGAGCAAACCAGCGTCCGCACGCTGGGACCAACACGGAATTGTAGCAATGTCACCAACGCGACCAGGCAGAAGGTCGCCAGGATACTGAAGACAGGTGATGAGATGACAGGAACCAGCAACGATCAGTCAGGTCAGAAAACAGCAGAGAAGTTCAGCAGGAACTGCAACACCAGAGACTAGGCCGGAACCAGGACTGGAAGTACTTCAGCATGCAGGAAACACTGGAACAGTAGAGATCAGGAACTCAGGAACACATGAGATCAGGAACTCAGGAACACTGGAACAGAGGCCCAGCTATCACTAGCATAGTGATAGCAAGAAGGTCAGAAACAACACGAAAGGGCACTCAAAGGGTGCCCAATCCAGGTTTAAATAGTCAATAAGAGGCGGGCTATCTGCAGACAGCCAATAGAAGCCCCCTACTGGTGACAGACAAGTAACTGCAGCCAATCACGGGCACCGTGATAGCAATGCATTCCGTACCCCTCTGGTACTCAAAGGGTTAAATCCAGTATTTGACAACTCTCTTGCATTTAAGAAGTTAAAAGCTCCAGGAACATCCATGTGTAATTTGTTCCTTTTGCTGCAATTTGGAAATTTGGAACCTGTAGAATTGTTCCAACTTTTCTTACTACAGCTGCCTCAAAGATTTTAAAAAAATGACTTTCTCATTTACATATCTCCTCCCACAATTCTCTGACTAGAGTGGAAACATTTCATAATGAGAAAACCCCCGAGAAAACAGAAATCTGACCTGCCTGAATAATGTTCTCTTAAATAAATTGAGTGTTTATATTTCCTCTAACTAAACAACAATAAAGACAAGTTTAAGTATCAAGGTCCACCACAGCCAATCAGCATGATTAAAAAATAACATCGGATTTACATCCCGATAGAATAATACCCCATATAATTAGACACTTAAACTGTAATCTGGTAATTATTTGCCATTGGAATTTCTACATTCCAAACACTTAAGACACAAGAACGGTTTCCCCTTCAGGTGACTTCTCTGGAGATTCAGCCCCTTGGTTGGTGGGCAATTTTAGATAAATCCTTTCATTGTCATATAGGACGGCAGAGAGTTTCAAAGAGAAGCTTTGAGGTTTATTTTAGAGATGTGGCAGGAAAGGGAACTTCAAAAAGATTGTGAACAAACATTAATATGACCTCCTTTCACACTGGGCTGAGAAAATCCAGCAGTTTGATGAAAGACTCAATGGAAGACAATCCATCACCCTTCTGAGGTTTAGAAACTGACTGCGGGAAAAAATACAGGGGTTTCTTTCATTATAAAATGGGAAATGATTGGTCTACTTCTAGAATTAATTTGTATACAGTGGGGGTTATGAAACAAGTTTGGGGATGATGGAATTTGCAGTCCTCAACAGCTGGACAGCCAAAGGTTGCTTACAACTGATATGCAGTGAAAAGTGCGAATGAGGAAGGAAGATCCAGGGTAAGAGGACCAGAAAGTGGCCAATGGCAGACTACATTTGGCTGTGCTTGTCTCCCATTGGCTGCACAGTGTCCTATTTTAAAATGTTGTAAATATCTCTCTAGGACTGTGTTTCTCCACCAGCCTCCACTTATGGTGCCCCTTTTATTTGAATGTATATTTGTCATTTTTTGCTCCCAGTGTGCTATTTATTTTTATTCCAATTGTGGGATACAATAATAATAATAACTATTTATATACATTTTCCTTGATATACTCTACAAAATAACGGCCTGTGAGGCACTACAGCTTTTGGAGACTCCAATTTCCAACATCCCTAAGAGCTGCAGTGACAAAGGGCCACTCCTCTGGGCCAACATAATACACAGGCCGTTTTGAATGACATTTTCAAATATACAAACTTGAATTCAATGTGACAGGTCCGCTTTCTGTACAGCAAAACTGTTATCTCAGTCATTACTGAACTCTAATATTATACCGATGTACTACTGACACAACCCAGAGCCAAATCAGGCCCCCTTATCAGTGCCTGCCAACCCAGAAAAACAGACGTCCAAATGACACTGACCACTCCCTTTTCATTATTACAACATACAGAACGTGCAGCCGTTCACTCCTCCTCCTCAAACAATCACAATACACCACTGAAAAATGTGAACAACACACATGAATCAGTGGCTCTTAGTTTATTTAACAGAAGCACTTACCTAGGTAGGAGTCCATCACACAGAAGTCAGGTGTATCTATATCATTACTGTGTGTAACAGAAGGACTTACCTAGGTAGGAGTCCGTCATACAGCAGTCAGGTGTATCAATATAATTACTGTGTATAACAGAAGTACTTACCTAGGTAGGAGTCCGTCATACAGCAGTCAGGTGTATCTATATCATTACTGTGTGTAACAGAAGCACTTACCTAGGTAGGAGTCCATCACACAGCAGTCAGGTGTATCTATATCATTACTGTGTGTAACAGAAGTACTTACCTAGGTAGGAGTCCGTCATACAGCAGTCAGGGGTATCTATATAATTACTGTGTGTAACAGAAGTACTTACCTAGGTAGGAGTCCATCATACAGCAGTCAGGTGTATCTATATAATAACTGTGTGTAACAGAAGCACTTACCTAGGTAGGAGTCCATCATACAGCAGTCAGGTGTATCTATATAATTACTGTGTGTAACAGAAGGACTTACCTAGGTAGGAGTCCATCATACAGCAGTCAGGTGTATCTATATAATTACTGTGTGTAACAGAAGTACTTACCTAGGTAGGAGTCCATCATACAGCAGTCAGGTGTATCTATATAATTACTGTGTGTAACAGAAGCACTTACCTAGGTAGGAGTCCATCATACAGCAGTCAGGTGCATCTATATCATTACTGTGTGTAACAGAAGCACTTACCTAGGTAGAAGTCCTTCATACAGCAGTCAGGTGTATCTATATCATTACTGTGTGTAACAGAAGCACTTACCTAGGTAGGAGTCCATCATACAGCAGTCAGGTGTATCTGTATAATTACTGTGTGTAACAGAAGCACTTACCTAGGTAGGAGTCCGTCACACAGCAGTCAGGTGTATCTGTATAATTACTGTGTGTAACAGAAGCACTTACCTAGGTAGGAGTCCGTCACACATCAGTCAGGTGTATCTGTATAATTACTGTGTGTAACAGAAGCACTTACCTAGGTAGGAGTCCGTCACACAGCAGTCAGGTGTATCTATATAATTACTGTGTGTAACAGAAGGACTTTCCTAGGTAGGAGTCCATCATACAGCAGTCAGGTGTATCTATATAATTACTGTGTGTAACAGAAGTACTTACCTAGGTAGGAGTCCGTCACACAGCAGTCAAGTGTACCTGTATAATTACTGTGTGTAACAGAAGCACTTACCTAGGTAGGAGTCCGTCATACAGCAGTCAGGTGTATCTATATCATTACTGTGTGTAACAGAAGTACTTACCTAGGTAGGAGTCCGTCATACAGCAGTCAGGTGTACCTGTATAATTACTGTGTGTAACAGAAGCACTTACCTAGGTAGGAGTCCGTCATACAGCAGTCAGGTGTATCTATATAATTACAGTGTGTAACAGAAGCACTTACCTAGGTAGGAGTCCATCATACAGCAGTCAGGTGTATCTATACAATTACTGTGTGTAACAGAAGCACTTACCTAGGTAAGAGTCCGTCATGCAGCAGTCAGGTATATGTATATAATTACTGTGTGTAACAGAAGCACTTACCTAGGTAGGAGTCCATCAAACAGCAGTCAAGTGTATCTATATTATTACTGTGTGTAACAGAAGCACTTACCTAGGTAGGAGTCCATCATACAGCAGTCAGGTGTACCTGTATAATTACTGTGTGTAACAGAAGCACTTACCTAGGTAGGAGTCCATCAAACAGCAGTCAAGTGTATCTGCATAATTCTCTATCAGGGATAATTCTAGAATTATTTCTAAAATCGTAAATTAAGCTTGCTTTTCTAATGCACTTGTAGACTTTTCTATTCAAATACATGTGTAATGAGTGTGTTGGCTCTGCCTAGATTCATTGATAGCACAGTGTGTGAGAATACTGTCCCAGCATTCACACTAATTAACACGAAGTGTCACTCTGTGTCTGTGAAAGATTAATTTCTTAAAAATTGGGTTCCACACAAAATGGCCAGTACAAACTAGAGGAAGGTTTTGCTTAATTAAACTTATTTTAGGGTGACAGGTCCACTTTAACCCTACGAATGTCAGAGAGATATCTAACATATTGCAGAGCAATTCATTGGATACCTCTCTGGCACTCAAAGGGTTATGGCAGCTATATTTTTTCCCATAAAGAACTGTTACTGATCATTTAATAACCATTTAAATACAAGGGGGTATGCAGCACATTGCTTCACAATACGTTGTGTAACCCACTGGCACTGAAAGGGTTAACAGTCTACAGTGCTTTGTCATCTGCAGTTAGATAGTTAGTGTCCCTTTAAGAACTCTCAGCCACTCCAGAGTGTGCAGTAAGCTGCAGCTCGCTCCTTGTGCCAGGGAAGCGGGGAGAGGCGGATCTGCTGGATGCCAGATGAGTTGTGACTGGGGAGAGCTATGACATCATTGTGCTAAGGTGGTGATTCAGCCATCCTCCCATGTTTGTGGTCAGGAGGAGGGGGGAGACCCTTCTGATGGTGGATCCTTTAGCTTTTTGTGGGAGTGGAAGGGTACAGAGCTGTCCAACCAGGACTGACATGCTGGTTGCTGTTTTTTCTCCCCCCTCCTCAGCATGTAATTCCACCACAAAAGAGCAGAAGTTCAAATAAGGCTGACTAGAAGTTGCAGCGGATTATGGATTGTAGAAAGTAGAAGGTGTAATGTGGCTGCAGGTAATACCATCCTGCATATAGCATGGGAGTCAAGAACCACGACCCACAGTGAATTAATATGAGGGAATCTGAACCGTAAAAGAACTTTTCCCCCCCATCTATTTCTATTTTTATTTTTACCTACACGTGTTTGGTGGGGTCTGCTGTAAGGCTGACACGACGAGGTGCTGCCATTCGCAGATGACAAAGGTCTGAGATGTTGCTTTTCCGAGGAGATATCATACAGCTCATCTGTGCATGAAAAGCCCAGAGACACAGGGTAAGACTGGCACTGTGTATGCTACGCTAGTGACGCTCAGCTCCACTCTGCTGGACGCACCAACAATGGGGGAGATGCACCAAGGTGCGATAAAGAGGTGATAAAGTGGAGATAACTTCTCCAGTTCCTATGTGATTCTATGGAGCCAATGCACTAAGATTTCTCATGTGGGAGACACCTTAGTGCATAGCATCTATAGAATAACACAGGACCTGGAGAAGAGATATCTCTGGAGAAGTCATCTCCGCTTTATCACACCTTAGTGCATACCCCCCCCCCCTTGAGGACCAGAGGGCTGCTCTATGCTCTGTGAAGTAATGTGTTGCCTGCCCACTGGTGCTGAAGGTGTTAAAGAAATAGCAAGCCTTTATTTTGGTTTCAGATATTGTGTAAGTGCATGGCATATAGTCAAATTTATTAGACTTTTTCTTTTCCATCTTTGCATATTTATTTTTTTAACTGTAATGCTCCTGACAGTGAGCTCACTGAATGTCTGTTTCCAGAGAGTTTGTGATCAGTGATCATCAACAGAACAGTGATACAACGTAACACTCTCCCTGTAGCACTGAGTGCTCTCTAGTCTATCTCTTCTACACTGTATCATTATCCCTAACAAAAAGCTCTGGGGAAACAGATCCAGTGAGATTACAGTCAGACTTCTAAATGAAAATAGTTATTTTAAAAAATTAGGTAAAGGTGAAAAAAAAAAAATGTAAACAATAATAAAAAGTATAGGTAATCTGAATTAACATAGTATGCGTTTGCAGAATATATTTTTGAAACAAAAGGATACTGTTCCTTTAACCTGTTAATGAACAGAGGAATATGCAGTGCATTTTGTTGTGTAGCACTTTGGTCTGTACAGGGAGATCTCCAATGCGTTTCCAGACTTCAAAGGGTTAAACACAGGTGGATCAATCACAATTCCCGACCCACTGATTACCCATGTGGGGTCACACAGAGAGATCCTGAAGACCTGACATCTGATGTGCAGAATCTCTGTACAAGTACCGAAGGGGCAGGACAGTAGAGGAGTAATGCTGGGGCAATTCGCAGTCTCTATAGGGAATAATTAAACATTCCTGTTCATTTAAATGCCAGTTGTAACCCCCCCCCAAATGCTAGAGAGGCAAAAGCAATGTGTTGGAGACCTCGCTAGCATTTGAGGGGTTACATATCTAAATCAGTGGGGATATGGAGGATTTCATTGGTTTGTTACAGAATTACTCCATTTGTGGATACTGCCCTAAGTGACATGGGGTTTTTGATTTGATTTAAATGGTGCTTTTAACCCCTTGAATGCTAAAGAGGTCTCAATTAGATTGCACTGGAGATGTCTTTGGCATTTACAGGGTTAAAGCCCCATTCATTAGAGAGTCTATTGCTTATGGGCAATTGTTTTTCTTCAGCAGTGCTCCCAAGCATCGTGCTGCAGGCTACATTAAGATTCAAAGGGTTAAATGCTGCGTTCATTTCGGAAGAGACCAATGTACTAAGAAGGGAAGGGCAACTGGGAACAAACCAACTGTATAACAGGGAGCAAATAGAAATCACCACTTATTTAAAAGTTTCCAGGGCATATGTGCTGATCAGTCTTTAGAATTCAAGGGGTTAAAAGCTCCAGTCATTCTTGATGTTTTCCATTCCTTTCCTGTAATGCAGTTGAATTGCCCCACTGCTGGCTTCCTGTATATGGCCCTGATAAGTACCACTCCCTGGGGTAAACACTGCGTTCTCAGATACTTTGTGGGGGGCAGATTTTGAGAGGCATTTTCTTAACCCTCAGAGCCAGATGGGTGTTGCAAATACATTTGGCACTCAAGGGGTTAAGAATGTGGTCCAAAAGCCACCAGGTACCCTAGCTCCTTCCAAGTGATGCTCATGTCTCCATGGCAACCTGAAGATCCTAAACATCCAATTGCCTAGTTATTCTGCTTGTTTGGAAAACATTACACTGAGCCCATTAGTGACTCGTCTACTTCCCTGTTTTAGTTTAACACTTCGTGTACCATGGAGACCTCTGTCTATGGAAAGTAAGACGAGACAAAGGCACTATGTAATGATTTCCAACCCTTTTATTACAATACCAAAGACTTCAAAATATGTTGGGCTAATTTGAGACACTGGTTAACCCTTTGAGTGGCAGAGAGGTATCAACACATTAAGTTACAATGAATACCTCTTTGGCACTGTAAGTTGAATAAACCTTTAAGGGGGATTATACCCTAGGATAAGTGCTTTTAAATTCTGAAGAAAAATTTGCCTAGGTAAGAGTCCATCATACAGCAGTCAGGTGTATCTATATAATTACTGTGTGTAACAGAAGCACTTACCTAGGTAGGAGTCCATCATACAGCAGTCAGATGTATCTATATAATTACTGTGTGTAACAGAAACACTTACCTAGGTAGGAGTCCATCATACAGCAGTCAGGTGTATCTATATAATTACTGTGTGTAACAGAAGCACTTACCTGGGTAGAACTCCATCATACAGCAGTCAGGTGTATCTATATAATTACTGTGTGTAACAGAAGGACTTACCTAGGTAGGAGTCCATCATACAGCAGTCAGGTGTATCTATATCATTACTGTGTGTAACAGAAGCACTTACCTAGGTAGGAGTCCATCATACAGCAGTCAGGTGTATCTATATAATTACTGTGTGTAACAGAAGCACTTACCTAGGTAGGAGTCCATCATACAGCAGTCAGGTGTATCTATATAATTACTGTGTGTAACAGAAGCACTTACCTGGGTAGAACTCCATCATACAGCAGTCAGGTGTATCTATATAATTACTGTGTGTAACAGAAGGACTTACCTAGGTAGGAGTCCATCATACAGCAGTCAGGTGTATCTATATAATTACTGTGTGTAACAGAAGCACTTACCTAGGTAGGAGTCCATCATACAGCAGTCAGGTGTATCTATATAATTACTGTGTGTAACAGAAGGACTTACCTAGGTAGAACTCCATCATACAGCAGTCAGGTGTATCTATATAATTACTGTGTGTAACAGAAGGACTTACCTAGGTAGGAGTCCATCATACAGCAGTCAGGTGTATCTATATAATTACTGTGTGTAACAGAAGCACTTACCTAGGTAGGAGTCCATCATACAGCAGTCAGGTGTATATCTATATAATTACTGTGTGTAACAGAAGCACTTACCTAGGTAGGAATCCATCATACAGAAGTCAGGTGTATCTATATCATTACTGTGCGTAACAGAAGCACTTACCTAGGTAGGAGTCCATCATACAGCAGTCAGGTGTATCGATATAATTACGGTGTGTAACAGAAGCACTTACCTTGGTAGGAGTCCATCATACAGCAGTCAGGTGTATCTATATCATTACTGTGCGTAACAGAAGCACTTACCTAGGTAGGAGTCCATCATACAGCAGTCAGGTGTATCTGTATAATTACTGTGTGTAACAGAAGCACTTCTCTAGGTAGGAGTCCATCATACGGCAGTCAGGTGTATATATATATATAATTACTGTGTGTAACAGAAGGACTTTCCTAGGTAGGTGCCCCTCACACAACAGTCAATTGGATCTATTTACATATCTTTTTGCGATGTATAGGCAGTTCCCTGAATATAGTGATTTCTTCTGAATTCTGCCTCTAGGTCACCCCTCCTCACAAAGCACTGTAATAGACCTGAACGACTCACAAGGCTCGCTTGTCTTTATCAGATTGTGAACTGAAACTAACTAGACTAGAGCTCAAATGCACATGAATAAAATAAAGATATAACTGACTGCTGATTGAATTACAGCTATCTGGGTAAGTCTACCTTTTAAACAACAGCAACAACAAAGTTATTCCAAATGCACAAATTCCCCTCGATTCTTCTGTGTCCCAGATGGAAAGCCTCAGCATTATCTTGGCAAATAACATGCAGGACTGAATATTTGCAAGGGAACACAGTAGATATTGGATTGGTCATCCCAGTAAAATGCTGCTAGAGGTCAAATAGCTTTCATTTTTACCAAAGGCTAATCTACTTGGCTGACTACTGCACTACTTAGGCTACCGAGCCCTATAAACTGTAATTCAAAATACTTAATATGAACTACTGGAGCAATCAACTTCACCACAAGGGCAATTAAAACCTATTAACTCATTGACTGCAAGATGTCTCCATTGGGTTGAATATCTCCATACCATTCAATGAATTAATGCCACATTTATATCAGTGGAACATTATGGATTTTTAATTTATCCCATGTGGAACAGTTGATTGTTCCAACGCTTCTTATTCAATTAGTCTCTTGGTTATTATGTTAAAGGAACAGTATTCCAAAAATATGAAGTTGCAGTTATACAATATTCAGATGTATAAGTAACAATTTCAATACCTGTTAGAACTTAGAATACATTAAACTGCATGTGCTTGTCTTCCAGTAGAGCGAGGGAAGCCATTTTTCTTTGCACTCCTCACTTCCTGGTCTGAAGCTGCACTGAACTTTGTATGACACTACAGGAAGTGAGAAGTACAAAGGAGAATTCCTTCCCCCGTTCTGAAGGAATGAAGCACATGCACGTTCTAGCAGATTGCTGGCATGTTCCCATGCATTGCTGTCAATTTTATAAGAGAAATTTGTATTTCAGTGTTCATTTTTCTTTAACCCTTTGAGTGACAGAGTGGTACACAACACATTCCAAAAAAATTGAAAAAGGAGTTAAGAGTCTATTAAATAAACAGGGGGTTTTTCTATTTGTTCCTATGGTGTACTTGAATTGAGCCATTTTCTTTGTACATCAGCCTAAATAGATACAGTTCTGGAGTAAATCAGGGCCAGTGCTACCGTCTCTCTTAACAGTAAGATGGCAGCGGCTGGCGCATAGATGTATTCAGGTAGGTAATGCGCTAGTCTAATTTTACTGTAGATAATAAGGCTGGCACTGGGGAGGTGTGCTGGTATAGTAGGCAGTGATGCTGCCACCCACTTTCTCCTGTGTCCCCCCTGCAAAGTAGCAATGGTTAGAGCTTCTGACTTACTAATGAAATGCTGCGCTGGTAATAGCGACTTCACAATGTCACCAGCTCAAAAAGGGAACATTTACAATGTCGCCCTAAAAATGTCACAAACTAAGTATCATAAGCCTACCCTAACCTGAGTATCCCCAAAATACCTCCAAACTTACCTAAGTATCCTCACCTAATAACTAACCTAACCCCCACTGAAACTTAATAGACACTGACAGTAACTTAACCTAAAAGATACTGACCTGGCGACATTCTTGAAAGATCCTGACCCTAACCTAACAGATACTGACCCTAACCTAACAAATACAGCCCCCAAACCTAACAGATACTGACCATAACCTAACATACTGACCCTAAACCTAACAAATACAGCCCCCAAACCTAACAGATACTGACCATAACCTAACATACTGACCCTAAACCTAACAAATACAGCCCCCAAACCTAACAGATACTGACCATAACCTAACAAATACAGCCCCCAAACCTAACAGATACTGACCATAACCTAACATACTGACCCTAAACCTAACAAATACAGCCCCCAAACCTAACAGATACTGACCATAACCTAACAAATACAGCCCCCAAACCTAACAGATACTGACCATAACCTAACATACTGACCCTAAACCTAACAAATACAGCCCCCAAACCTAACAGATACTGACCATAACCTAACAAATACAGCCCCCAAACCTAACAGATACTGACCATAACCTAACATAGTGACCCTAACCTAACATATACTGACCCTAACCTAACAAATACAGCCCCCAAACCTAACATACTGACCATAACCTAACAAATACAGCCCCCAAACCTAAGAGATACTGACCATAACCTAACAAATACAGCCCCCAAACCTAAGAGATACTGACCATAACCTAACAAATACAGCCCCCAAACCTAACAGATACTGACCCTAACCTAACAAATACAGCCCCCAAACCTAACAGATACTGACCATAACCTAACAAATACAGCCCCAAACCTAACAGATACTAACCTAACATAGACAGAGACCAGCCTAATCTAGCAGATACTAACCTAACATAGACTAACAGAGACCAACCTAACCTAGCAGATACTAGCCTAACATAGACAGAGACCAGCCTAACCTAGCAGATACTAACCTAACATAGACAGAGACCAGCCTAACCTAGCAGATACTAGCCTAACATAGACAGAGACCAGCCTAACCTAGCAGATACTAACCTAACATAGACAGAGACCAGCCTAATCTAGCAGATACTAACCTAACATAGACTAACAGAGACCAACCTAACCTAGCAGATACTAGCCTAACATAGACAGAGACCAGCCTAACCTAGCAGATACTAACCTAACATAGACAGAGACCAGCCTAACCTAGCAGATACTAGCCTAACATAGACAGAGACCAGCCTAACCTAGCAGATACTAACCTAACATAGACAGAGACCAGCCTAATCTAGCAGATACTAACCTAACATAGACTAACAGAGACCAACCTAACCTAGCAGATACTAGCCTAACATAGACTAAAAGAGACCAACCTAACCTAGCAGATACTAACCTAACATAGACTAACAGAGACCAACCTAACCTAGCAGATACTAACCTAACATAGACTAACAGAGACCAACCTAATCTAGCAGATACTAACCTAACCTAGACTAACAGAGACCAACCTAACCTAGCAGATATTAACTTAACATAGACTAAAAGAGACCAGCTTAACCTAGCAGATACTAACCTAACATAGACTAACAGTGTCCAACCAAACCTAGCAGATATTAACTTAACATAGACTAAACCTAACCTAGCAGATACTAACCTAACAGACAGAGCCCAACCTAACCTAGCAGATACTAACCTAACATAGACAAACAGAGACCAACCTAACCTAGCAGATACTAACCTAACATAGACTAACAGAAACCAACCTAACCTAGCAGATACTAACCTAAAATAGACTAAAAGAGACCAACCTAACCTAGCAGATACTAACCTAACATAGACTAACAGAGACCAACCTAACCTAGCAGATACTAACCTAACATAGACTAAAAGAGACCAACCTAACCTAGCAGATACTAACCTAACATAGACTAACAGAGACCAACCTAACCTAGCAGATACTAACCTAACATAGACTAACAGAGTCCAACCAAACCTAGCAGATATTAACTTACCATAGACTAAAAGAGACCAACCTAACCTAGCAGATACTAACCTAACATAGACAAACAGAGACCAACCTAACCTAGCAGATACTAACCTAACATAGAATAACAGAGACCAACCAACCTAACCTAAAAGATACTAACCTAACTGATACCTGGAGGCATTCTGTGAGGACACATAACGCGGGCACCATTTTGACACCTATGAAGTTATGAGCGTGCTGTAATGACGCTTGCCATGTAGGCGGCGACCTTTTAATAGGATACTGACAGATCTTTGCAGTATTAAAGGGATAGTAATACTTCGTTTTAACTTTATTTTATTTTGTAGGCATTAAAAAAACATGAAGAATGATATAAGTCTTATCTCTCAAACCTTTATGGTTTAAGAGATATTCACAAACAAAGTATCCCTTCCCTGTTCAACCAGATCAGAAGGGAGATGCCCAGGTAGACTGCAGAGAGGGACAATCTTCTATTAAGATAAGAGAAAAAGCTGAAAAACTTGTCAAGGGGGGAAGGGCTTTCATTGTTTTCACCATTTTGACACCTATGAAGTTATGAGCGTGCTGTAATGACGCTTGCCATGTAGGCGGCGACCTTTTAATAGGATACTGACAGATCTTTGCAGTATTAAAGGGATAGTAATACTTCGTTTTAACTTTATTTTATTTTGTAGGCATTAAAAAAACATGAAGAATGATATAAGTCTTATCTCTCAAACCTTTATGGTTTAAGAGATATTCACAAACAAAGTATCCCTTCCCTGTTCAACCAGATCAGAAGGGAGATGCCCAGGTAGACTGCAGAGAGGGACAATCTTCTATTAAGATAAGAGAAAAAGCTGAAAAACTTGTCAAGGGGGGAAGGGCTTTCATTGTTTTCATACAAAGAAAATTGTCCCCTTCTGTTATCTGTCTGGTCTTACAACCACATTCACATCTGAGAAGAGATGGCTTACACTAGGTAAAAGGGGAGGGAGGGGAAATTTTGCTTGTGAATATCTCATAAACCATAAAGGTTTGAGGGATAAGACTTATATCATTCTTCATTTTTTTTAATGCCTACAAAATAAAATAAAGTTAAAATGAAGTATTACTATCCCTTTAAGGTACCGCGGTACAAAACTGCATAATGGTTTTCAATTGCGCTTAGACCCGACCTGCCAGAAAGACTTTACAAAGCAAACACCCGCCCCTTTTATCTAAATACAGAACACAGCCATGTCTGCATGCCAAGTGCTATCACTGACTTATCAATGTGTAAACAAACAGTAACTTTTATTTAGACTTCCACCTGTCCCCTACACAAGTTTCATTTGTTTTGCAGAGAACTGAAATGTGCCCAAATGCTGTACTAAACATTTTCTGTAAAATTAATAGATTTTTAGAAACAAAGCTTTATGTATCTGTGGCACTTTATGCTAATTTTCTGCACTGTATGCTATTTTTTCTGCTTAAGATACCCCCACTTACCTCACTATGGTCTGAAACTCCTAATGGTACCTGCCTATTTTGTTCTGTGTGCCTTTATTCTAGAGACTGCATCTTCACACAGTCCTAGATGTCATCTCCATGGAGGTGGTCATGACACTTGCTGTCAGTATGTCATCTCCATGGAGGCAGACATGACACTTGCTGGCAGGCAGATAGCATGAACCTACTTCTCCTTTAAGATGAATTCTTTCACTGGAGAGTCAGAGCCGCAATGTAACACAAGTAAACCCCTGCACGTCTGCCAAGCGCCAATTCTGTGCTGAACAAACACTCACTGACCCGTTTTATCAGCAGGAACGTTAGATCCTCCAGCATCTCCTTACATCCGCTACTGTGCCTGTTAACTCCTTGTATGCCAAAGAAGTATCCAATGCATTGTAAAGCTCTGTTTAACCCCCTGGGGGCTAGAGATGTCTCCAGTGTAGTGCTCTGCCATGTTTTGGGGAGTGCCTCTTGCGTCCGAGGGGTTAAATCACTGGAAATGTTGATTTGTTTCCCATATTGAAGTTGCTTTGCCCCCAACATTGCTCCACTGTGGTCTACAACATACACATGCCCCTTAGTTTTATCTCTATTACTGTACAGAACAGCACTGTGTTTAATAACCCTCAGAATGCCACAGTGTACCAATCTGACATTCAAAGAGTTAATACAGCCAATAACACTATATTACCTCCTGGAAGTACTAGAAGCATGAAAAAGGTATGTATGTGTGTATATCTATGTATGTGTCTGTATGTGTATATATCTATGTATGTGTATCTATGTATGTGTGTGTATATCTATGTATGTATGTGTCTATATGTGTGTGTGTATCTATTTATGTGTGTTTCAGTATGTCTGTGTGGGTATGTCTGCATTTGTGTTTCAGTAGGTGTTTATCTGTCTATGTGTATATGTGTGTGTGTGTTTGTATATGTCTGTGCTTCAGTGTGTGTGTGTGTTTAGGTCTGTGTGTGTCAGTGTGTTTTGAAGATAAGTCAAGTGTTCAGGGACCTCGCTTATCTGAGCTCTGGCCTCTAAGGTCATAGGCTCCGCAGGAGAGGGATTTAAAAGATGGATCACGTTTCTGTGTCTGCCACTTGCCCAGCAGTCAAGTGACAGACACAATGAGATGCTCATTTCTCTGGTCCTCAACAGTTTAAGAGACACTTATTTAATAGGTACAATTCCCCCATTCATCCCAGAAAAGCCTTATATCAGAGTGGGGTCATAGCTACAGGAAAATGGAGTAATTATGGGGCAAACTAACATATACACCGGTCACATAAAAATTCCTATTGTTGTACATGTGGATTTTAATCTCTTGAATGCCAGAGAAGTCTAACACTTTGAAAAGCATTCAAGGGGGTTAAAAACCCTATTTAAACCAACAGGAATTTTGGAAATTTTTATTTCTCACAACAGGGAACTTGATTCGCTCCAGGACTGCTCCGGTACATTGTGTATCTGTGTGTTATAACAAAGTGCTTACACTGAATAAAACGGGCGTGTCTTTATCAGATGAGTCCAATACAAATAATCCCAACAGAACAGAGCCACAATAGCTCATTGTTTGACTATAAATAACATTTTATCTCACATAACAATACAGTGCGAGATGGAATTCTGGGCTAACCATCATGAAATTCCTCTTACTGTAGTTTGTACAATGGTGTCGGCACATACAGAACGGCAATACATGTGTTAATGGGAATGTTCTATTAAAGCAGAACTTTCAGATCATACTAAGTTGCCATGTATTCATTAAACGCATGGAGATTAGCTTGGAAATAGATGTCTTACCTTTAAAAAAATAGCCCAGTGTAAAGAAATCCTTCCCGTTTCAAGACCGGAACCCAGGCTACAGCGCAGACATCTTGTCTGCTCTGTCAGTCCCGGTCTCCATTGAGTAGTAGCACTGCAGTGCACCATATGGTTATCATAATGGACTAACGGCACAGGCGCGGACCGCATTAACCTGCCCGTCATTCCACAAATGGGAAGGATTACTTTACACTTTGCTATTTTCTAAAGGTAAGACATCTATTTCCAAGCTAGTCGCCATGCACTTAATGAATGCATGGAGACTTAGTATGATCGGAAAGTTCCTCTTTAAATGAGAATGGTAATATAAGTACTTACCCTCTGAGTGCCAAAGGGGTGCCCATCGCATTGCTCAGCAATGCACTCGACACCACTCTGGCACACAAAGGGTTAAAGTAACGTTAGATTAATCAAACACTGGAACATATGTATTAAAGGAAATGGCCTGCAGTAGAGATGAGCAAAATACAGTCAGTCTGACAATACACCTTTAGAAATGCTACTAGACAAGAAAATATCACTTCTGGCTTCAACTGCAACAGGAGAATGATACATTATATCACAAAGCACAGCACCGATGCAATTTATCACTCCACTGTAGACAAAGCACAGCACCGATACAATGTATAATTTCCACTACAACCAAAAAACAGCACCGATACAATGCATCACTTCCACTACAGCCAAAGCACAGCACTGATACAATGTATCACTTCACTGCAGCCAAAGCACAGCACCAATATTATGCATCGCTTCCACTAAAGCCAAAGCACAGCACCGATACAATGTATCAGTTCATTGCAGACAAAATACATCACCAATACAATGTATCACTTCACTGCAGCCAAAGCACAGCACCGATATAATGCATCACTTCCACTAAAGCCAAAGCACAGCACTAATACAATGTATCATTGCACTGCAGACAAGGCATAGCACCGATTAATGTATCACTTCCACTGCAGACAAAGCACAGCACCAATACACTTCACTGCAGCTAAAGACAGAATTGACTGTCACTTTCTCTCACTGTCACACATCTAACTCTCTCTATTACCAGTCAGGAAGGGTAGAAAAAAGACACAAAGGTAAATGTCTACACGTTGTCAAGTGTGACACCCAAGTGCAGAATGCAAGAAGCTTGCTCAGTCGCTATTTACACTGTACTTTTGATGGCAATATGATTAGCACCAAAATGTTACTGAATCGCACATGTTTTTTTCTAAAATAGAGAACGTTCGCACTTTTTTTTTTTTTTTTTTTTTTTAGCAAATACGTTTCAAAAAGTGGGTAGGGCTAAAATGGCTGCCATTTTGTGAGAGGATTAGCAATTGCTTCTAATTCAGCAAAGTAGTTATCACATATTTTCATGTGCTCACTTTGCCGTTAATTTAGGCATGTGCTCAATTTGTCATTAATTTAGGCATGTGCTCACTTTGCTGTTAATTTAGGCATGTGCTCACTTTGACATTAATTTAGGCATGTGCTCACTTTGCTGTTAATTTAGGCATGTGCTCACTTTGACATTAATTTAGGCATGTGCTCAATTTGCTGTTAATTTAGGCATGTGCTCAATTTGTCGTTAATTTAGGCATGTGCTAACTTTGCCATTAATTTAGGAATGTGCTCACTTTGCTGTTAATTTATGCACATGTGCTCACTTTGCCATTAATTTAGGCATGTGCTCACTTTGCCGTTAATTTAGGCATGTGCTCACTTTGCCGTTAATTTAGGCATGTGCTCACTTTGCCGTTAATTTAGGCATGTGCTCATTTTGCCATGAATTTAGGCATGTGCTCATTTTGCCATTAATTTAGGCATGTGCTGACTTTGCCATTAATTTAGGCACATGTGCTAAGTTTTCTGTTAAGTTTTGTGTATGTGGTAATTTTTCTGTTAATTTAGGTGCATGTGCTATTCAGCATCAAGATGTTGGTATGTTTCTTGTATCAAAGTGTGAGCAATCGCAAATAGTGCATAAAGTTATTGCATCCAAAAAGTAGCGAATGCTCCACGGTCTTGCATTCCACCCCACATCATACTAGATGCCCATAACTAGTGGTCTGTTGCCTGAAGAGTTTTAATGGGATAGTAATGTAATGATATAATGAATAACCGGATATGCCTTTATAACTTTTTATAATGCACCATAGCGTTCTAACCATCCATATCGGTGTAGATTGTAACTTTATTGTAAAGTTCCCCCTCTCGTCCCTTTTCCCAATGTTACATTTCTTATCTCAGATCTGAAAGCCGGTTGCTTGATCGGACAGATCGTAATGAGGGACGACACTGTCTGCATCTGTATAAGGAAAATCACCCCTTAATGAAGGGAAGCAGGTTTTCCTTATGCTGACACAAGATTGTCCCTCGTTGCGATCTACCTGGACCGGCTTTCAGATCTAAAGGGAAGTAAAGTGACGTAGGGAAAAGGGGAGGCAGAGGGAAACTTCACAATAAAATTACACAGATACAGAGGCTCAGCACCTTGAGGAGCATTATAAAACAGTATAATGAAAAATCGGATATGCCTTCATACAGTTACATTACTATCTCTTTAATAAGAGTCCCAGTCTCTCCAAAGGACATTGCAGAATTGAGCAATTGCAATGCTGATCCTGCAGGTTACAATGGATTCAAGTATCTTGGGAACCAGGGGACCCTGCAGGTCCATGCTCCAACCCTTCACCAATGGACTTACATTAAACAACACAGCAGCATCAGCTTCAAGGAGAAATGTTGCACTGCTATGGTAATATTACTCCATGGGACAGCCCAGCTAAAAGTAAAGCTTTCTTTGTGGATATGGAGCACTTGTGTTAGCTCTGATTCTCTCAGTTTTTATGTTTATAAACAAGCCCCAAGGTTACATAACATGTCCCCTGCCTCTAAAGTCAATACACCCCATGATGCAAGTATAGAGACCAAAACAATCAACAATCACCATCTTTGTTTGTGCTGGAGCAGTGTTACTTTGTATCATAAAGACGAGTAGATATTGCGCTCAGTTGTAATAATGACAAACAATAAAATACATGATGAAATCCACACAAACAAAACGTGGGACTTACTAACTGAGTCATAGGACTGGAACATTCCCAAAATTGTCCCAAATATGTGTTTATATATATATACACATACACACACATATACATGTCTGTTACATTATCTCTCTCTCTCTCTCTCTCTATATATATATATATATATATATATATATAACACACACACAAACATTATCCTATATAATAATTTGCTAGGATGTTTGTCATGATGCAGTCATGCACAGTAGAGACTGCCCACGACTGCATCGCTTGGAGCAGTGAGGTAGCGGCCTCTTAATGCGTTGCGTACCCCTCTGGCACTCAAAGGGTTAACATTATCTGGACCTTGGCCCGTGGACACGGGCTTTTACACTAGTACACAAATAATATATACACGCACACAGCGCATGATAACGGTCCTTCCTTTGTGTATACAGCCCACAGTGTAATAATGTGGGTGGTAAAGCACAGAAAAGAAAGCAAACACAGGGAAGTTGTGTTTATATTACAGTAAAGTAGTAACAAAGCTCTATGCAGATGTTGGAGGCGTCAATAGAAGACTGAGCCAGCGGATCCTGCCCATCTGCACCAGCTAATTCAGGGGAGCCCAGACTTCACTGACACGGGATATCCTTTTCTTATACTCACCGTAACGTGCTCTCCTGTCTTACCAGCACACGTCAATAGCCCCTCGCTACACACATCACACAACAAAAGTCGTTTATATTTCCTGATCATATACAATAAAACTGAACCAACACTACATTAGTGAACAGAGCCGCTCCTGTAAAGATCACAGCCGAGAGCTTCCCCCCACCCAATATCATTATTGTGGAACAAGTAATAAATCCAAATATTCAACAGGCGGATTGATAATTCATTATTTCTGTATCTTGGTTGTTATAGCAAATTATGTGAGGCTTCTATATAGTTTTGTTTTAACTCTTTGAGTGCCAGAGGTCTCTAGAATCCTAGGGGTTAAAAGTTTTTTGTTTTTTTTTAAGCAAAATAATGTCAACTAGTCTGTGACCACAGTAATTAGCAGTCAGGTTCTTTATTGTCGTGTGGGGACGTATATTATACAATGTTATGTTTATCTTCCCCTGGACAATAACCTGTCTCTCATAAAGTTAACCACAGTCCTATAACGTGTCTGCTGTTCCAGTGTCTGCCATCTGTAAAGCTGTGCTGTGTCCCGCTGCCTGGCCGCTGTGCGGTGACATGTACAGATGAGGCTGCAGGTACGCAGTGACTCACAGATCCACCACATCCTCATTACTCTCCTGGGCTAGAAAGCAGAGACTGGGGATACGATGCGTCAGATTGTCAGGGCTGTCTGCACTCCTAATTAAGTGCTGAGATACAAGTTACCATTATATGAGGAAGTTTACATTCACTGATATATATGTAATACTTTCCAATGCATAAATCAGCTTAAATGGCAATTAACGGTGCAACATAAAAAACACACACACACATAAAATATATATATATATATATACACACACACACACACGTGTGTGTGTGTGTGTAACTTTGCGCAGCACTCTGTACCTCCAAGGGTTAACTGTTTGAGTGCCAGAATGGTTTCCAATGCATTGAAACACATCATTATAAAAGATACAGCTTGCAGTGTACAGATACCCTTCTGGGTTTCTCCTTCACACCGCTGGTGCTATGAGATCCAGAGAGGCAGCTAATGATTCCTATTGGCTGGTGTGACATCACATGCCCCTGCACAGCCAAAAGGAACAAGGCTGACACCGCTAGTCCCACCTCTTACAGTAGCAGCATTATAAACTTACAGCCTTCAGTGTATAGATCTCCTCTGGGATTCTCCTCCCCTGAGCAGAATTCCACAGAGGCATCTGATGACTCCTATTGGCTGCTGTGATGCCACAACCACCTGCACAGTCAATAGGAATGAGGCTGACAATAATAGTCCCACCTCTGTCAGTATAAGCATTATATAAGCTTACAGCCATCAGTGCACAGATGCCCCCTGGGCTTCTCCTCCCCAGAACTGGTGCTTTGAGAGACAGCTGATGCTTCCTTCTGGCCGTTACGATGTTGCACCCACTTGCACAGCCAATAGGAATGAAGCCAACAGCGCCAGTTCCACCTCTGGCAGTAGCAGAATATAAAATTGCAGTCCTGAGTGCACAGGACTGCCCTGGGCCCCTGCTCCCCAGATCTGGGGCCTTGATACAGAGAGGCAGATTCCTATCATTCAGAGGGTTAAAGTGCCATCAATCATATTGTACTAGACACTTTCCTTGTTAACCCTTTGAGTGCCAGTGGGGTACAGAATGCATTGCTTTGCAATGCATTCCATACCGCTCTGGCACTCAAAGGGTCAACTAGAAATTAACTAATTCAGCTCCTGTAACTAGGATTCTGTACTAAAACACTATAAAAACAAAACAAACAAAAAAACAGACCTAACCCAAAAAAAGTCAGACGGTTCACATCAATGCTCTCTGCATTAACCAGTTAACAACCAGCGGGTCTAATACACACTTTACAACTACTTGTATAATTTCATGAATGGTTTCCATGGTTTAGAAATGTGCCACATGAGGAACTTTGGAAACAATTTGTATAATGTTCACAAATTAGAGAAAAAAAATAACATTTGCCCATTTCCGCAGTAAACAGTGTTCGCTCTAGATGCTTTCAGATGTACCGGCAAATATAAATAAACTGTGCGGCGGTAAGAGGCCTTCAATGCACGGCGCGCTACAATAACGACAAGAGCTAAGGGCAATATGGACAAATGCAAAAGTGGACCAAAATGGCTGCACCACAGGAAATAAATATTCCCTGTGATTTAAATGAGGCCAATGGCTCCGGAGAATAAGCCCCACGTATCATAAAGGGACACTATCGGAAAGGACAGAGAAGGAGCCACATAGGGCAATAACGTCTCAGTTTGTTACATGAATGAAATAGAAAGAAATGCACTGACATTCTTTTAACCCCTTAAGGACCAGCACTCACTTAAAGCAAAACTACCACATTATGTAAAGTCGCCCTGCAATAATTAGGCAGGTGGCGACTAGCTTAATAATAGTTATTTTACCTCTCAAAAGTAACCGCTTGTAAAGTAATCCTTAATCTTCCAAGACCGGAAGCCAGGCATCAGTGAAGACATCTTGTCTGCCTGCCTGCTCTGTCAGTCCCGGGCTCCCTTCAGAAGCATTGCGCTGGCCCGAACAGCACCAGAGGGGACTGACGACGCAGGAGCACAGACTGCACTAACCTGGCCATCAGTCTCGGAAGATTAAGGATTACTTTACAAGCTGCTACGTTTGAGAGGTAAAATAACTATTATTAAGCTAGTCACCACCTGCCTAAGTATTGCAGGGCGACTTTACCTAACATGGTACTTCCGCTTTAAGAACCCCAGAGTATTGTTTTTTTTGGTATCCGTTTCAGGGCTTCCCGAATGGCGTGGGGCTCCCTGAAATCCACGACGTACATGTACGGCATGGGTCCTTTAGGCACTTCTAACTACAACGTACATGTACATACTTGGACGTTAAGGACTGAAGGATACTGAAGGCCATAACAGTAGCTAAGATGCACGTGGGGGATATTATGCTGCCTCCATTCAGATATATCCCTGACACGGCTGCACCCCCTCCGAAGAAACACTCTCCAAATCCTGTAAGAGACAGAGGTGGCCAGCAAAACGAAAAATAACAAGCAGGGGAGCTTTCAAAAGAGTATACAAAGATTTAACCCTTTGAGTGCCATATGGGCACACAATGCATTGCAAAGTAATGCGTTGTGTACCCTTCTGGTACTCAAAGGGTTGAAATCATCAAATGGTATAATCGCATATACTCTTCACCGGTCTGTATGGTTAACGAACCAGGTAAGAGCACCAAGGGAATGGTTCAATAAAACAAGACTGCAAAGTCGATCTAGTTTAAAGGGATAGTAATACTTCGTTTTAACTTTATTTTATTTTGTAGGCATTAAAAAAACATGAAGAATGATATAAGTCTTATCTCTGAAACCTTTATGGTTTATGAGATATTCACAAGCAAAGTTCCCCTCCCGCCCCTTTTACCTAGTGTAAGCCATCTCTTCTCAGATGTGAGCCTGGTTGTATGACAGTACAGATAACAGAAGGGGACAATTTTCTTTGTATGAAAACAATGAAAGCCCTTCCCCCCTTGACAAGTTTTTCAGCTTTTTCCTTTATCTTAATTGAAGATTGTCCCTCTCTGCAGTCTACCTGGGCACCTCCCTTCTGATCTGGTTGAACAGGGGGGGATACTTTGTTTGTGAATATCTCTTAAACCATAAAGGTTTCAGAGATAAGACTTATATCATTCTTCATGTTTTTTTAATGCCTACAAAATAAAATAAAGTTAAAATGTAGTATTACTATCCCTTTAACTCCTTAATAAGGGGTGATGTGTCAGGACAATCACCGTTTCTTTTCCCTTAAGGAGCGGTGACAGTCCTAGCACTTCACATACTGTGTGATTACAGCGCTCCTGTGAGAGCTTTGGAAGCACTAGCAGGGTCTGAAATTGACCGCTGCAATACTGAATCAGTCTCTCTCTCAGACCACCGTTCGGCACGCCAGTACACATCATCGATCATATATGCCGGTGCGTCAGCATAGATTTAAGCCGTCCTTAACCCCTTACCGACCACTGACCACCCTGTGGTCCTCGAGTGCCGGCCGTGCATGCGTGCTCTGGTCCTTAAGGGGTTAAGGAAAGGTAACTTCCTGGGACCGCTTGTCCATAAGGGGTTAAATATGTATTGAATATAAAATTAGATATCACCTAAAAGTAACTGGTAATTTTGAAAGAGCTTTCCAAATCTCAGATTTCCAAATAAAATGCTAACACACCATACAGTTTTTAATCCTCTTTAAAAATAAACTAAACATATCTTAAGGTAGTAAACCCACTTTAAAATGAAAACAGCAGCACTAAGACATAAAATCCTTGACCTGTACAGACTGCATTAATTGACAGCCCATCGAGTGGACATGGAAACTAATAATGCAATTCTGGAGCATCTGCATCCCTAAAATTCTCCCTGATTAACACAGGATTTTTAAATGCTAGAAAGGACTTCATTAAACTGTGATCTTTCTAGCATTGAAGACGTTAGAGTGCCCTTTAAATCAATGTGAATTTTCATTTATCTATAAATTCCTGGACTACACCTTAAATTAGTAATCTCCAGAGCCAATCAAAATTCATTAGAGGCGGCCCTACTCCCCAATACATTGATTTTACTTTATACCGAGTGTTCATTTTTATTTGAGAGGTCAATATGGAGAATAAGAGGGGGACGGGTGAAGTATGCAGATGATATAATGGAAAAGTTGGGGAATACTTGGCTTGGGTCTCTGGATGAAGCTCCTAGTGAGAGGATGTATATAATAACTTTGTTGGAACAGACATTTTTAACCCAGACTGCCAACGCTAAGACTGCAGTGAGCCCGTGAACTAGAGAATACAAAAATGTTGTACAGTGTGATGTCATTACTGGCCGACGTCATGTCACTGGGACGCTGCCAGGGGAGGGAAATTAAAATCTTATTGCTGCTTTAGGAAAATGGTCTAACACAGGAGAACCAAGTGCAAGTCACAGTACATCACCTCGGCAATCACTGAGGTTGATATAGTAGGTATATTTGGAGTAATTCTGCGGCAAACCAACCTCACCATAGAGAACCAATTATAAACCTCAGCATGCTTTAAACTGGGCTTTTAAACACTTGCATGCTACAGAGCTCTACAACATCCATGGAATTAAAGAGGCACTAAACTTTTTTTTAATGAAAAATATATATCTTGTAAGATTACTCCTTTTACTCAGCAGGAGCAATCCAACTGCTCATGTAGCCAAACCCCCCCCCCAATAAAGATGTCAGGCCATGGAAATACTGCTCCCCGAGTTACTATAACTTTTGAACAACACACCTCTCATTGATCATGCCTTTGCTTTACCTGGCAGAATAAGTCCTACAAGATATAGTTTCCAATATTAAGCAGTATTATACCTTTATCCCTTTAAGTGTCAGAAGGGAAATATGAAACACATTGCAAAGCAATGTACTGCATACCCCTCTGACACTCAAAATATTAAATGATAACTTAAACCCAGTGAATGCTGATGAGGTCTATAATGCATTGAGAAGCAATGTGTTGCAGACCTTTCGTAGCATTGAGGGGGTTAAATTTCCCTTTAAAATCATTAAAGATATTCAATTATGGTGAAATCGGTTCGCCCCAAAAATTCATGTTTTCACCTTATTGAGTACTAGTGGAAGAGCCCGTTACACAGGCCACAGTGCCACTGCCAGCCGGTTGCTGGGCCGTCATGCGCAGTAGAGACTGCCCGTGCCGCTCCTAAGGAGCGCCCAGCTCTGTATCAGCCACGGCGTGGGCAGTCTCTACTGCGCATGACTGTCGTTACACACATTTTAGCAAATTATTATATAGGATGATGCTTTGTACTGAATGGTAAAGTTCTTCTGGATAACTTGTAACTCTCTGAATGCAATCTACCCTGTTATCCCCCCCCCCCCAGTAGGTGTCCTGCTGTCCACTGCTGGCTCTGACCGGTATGCCTGTAAAGGCCCCGTTATTTCCTCCCTTCAGTATGTGTCCTGCTGTCCACTGCTGGCTCTGACCGGTATGCCTGTAAAGGCCCCGTTATTTCCTCCCTTCAGTATGTGTCCTGCTGTCCACCGCTGGCTCTGACCGGTATGCCTGTAAAGGCCCCGTTATTTCCTCCCTTCAGTATGTGTCCTGCTGTCCACTGCTGGCTCTGACCGGTATGCCTGTAAAGGCCCAATTATTTCCTCCCTTCAGTATGTATCCTGCTGTCCACTGCTGGCTCTGACCGGTATGCCTGTAAAGGCCCAATTATTTCCTTCCTTCAGTATGTGTCCTGCTGTCCACCACTGGCTCTGACCGGTATGCCTGGAAAGGCCCCGTTATTTCCTCCCTTAGTATGTGTCCTGCTGTCCACCGCTGGCTCTGACCGGTATGCCTGGAAAGGCCCCGTTATTTCCTCCCTCCAGTATGTGTCCTGCTGTCCACTGCTGGCTCTGACCGGTATGCCTGTAAAGGCCCCGTTATTTCCTCCCTTCAGTATGTGTCCTGCTGTCCACTGCTGGCTCTGACCGGTATGCCTGTAAAGGCCCCGTTATTTCCTCCCTTCAGTATGTGTCCTGCTGTCCACCGCTGGCTCTGACCGGTATGCCTGTAAAGGCCCCGTTATTTCCTCCCTTCAGTATGTGTCCTGCTGTCCACTGCTGGCTCTGACCGGTATGCCTGTAAAGGCCCAATTATTTCCTCCCTTCAGTATGTATCCTGCTGTCCACTGCTGGCTCTGACCGGTATGCCTGTAAAGGCCCAATTATTTCCTTCCTTCAGTATGTGTCCTGCTGTCCACCACTGGCTCTGACCGGTATGCCTGGAAAGGCCCCGTTATTTCCTCCCTTAGTATGTGTCCTGCTGTCCACCGCTGGCTCTGACCGGTATGCCTGGAAAGGCCCCGTTATTTCCTCCCTCCAGTATGTGTCCTGCTGTCCACTGCTGGCTCTGACCGGTATGCCTGTAAAGGCCCCGTTATTTCCTCCCTTCAGTATGTGTCCTGCTGTCCACTGCTGGCTCTGACCGGTATGCCTGTAAAGGCCCAATTATTTCCTTCCTTCAGTATGTGTCCTGCTGTCCACCACTGGCTCTGACCGGTATGCCTGGAAAGGCCCCGTTATTTCCTCCCTTAGTATGTGTCCTGCTGTCCACCGCTGGCTCTGACCGGTATGCCTGTAAAGGCCCAGTTATTTCCTCCCTTCAGTATGTGTCCTGCTGTCCACCACTGACTTTGACCGGTATGCCTGTAAAGGTCCAGTTATTTCCTCCCTCCTCCCTTCAGCATGTGTCCTGCTGTCCACCACTGACTTTGACCGGTATGCCTGTAAAGGCCCAGTTATTTCCTCCCTTCAGTATGTGTCCTGCTGTCCACTGCTGGCTCTGACCAGTATGCCTGTAAAGGCCCAGTTATTTCCTCCCTCCTTCTTTCAGTATGTGTCCTGCTGTCCACTGCTGGCTCTGACCGGTATGCCTGTAAAGGCCCAGTTCCCATCAGCCTAATACTGCATTTCTTACACATTATCTGCGGTGTAACAACACACTGGACCTCTTATGAGTCAACAGCACTTAGTCATCCTGGTTGGCTTTAAAATGGTAATAAAACAGCACTGGATTCTGGGAGTGTTTATAGAAATGAATACACGATTTATGGTGCCTCTCTGCCACAGAGAGAAGCGTACACGTCACTTAAAGGAGAATCAACACATCCTAATAATAACAACCCCCAATGACCTTTACTTGGCCAGAAAAACTGAAAGGCCACTATTTATTTTGATGTTGCTACTTAGTTCAAGATGTAAAGTCTCAATCAGTACTGAATCTCATGTCCGCGGAGGGGGAATATGAGAGCTGATCGCTGAGTTTCTCAGACTATGCTAACTGCACACGGTAAACTTAAACCTTTAAGGACCAGAATGGCATGCAACCCAATATTTTATAATAATTGGGTGACTTTGAAAAGGCTTTTGAAATCCTAAATATTTATGTTAGCCATTTTTATTTAACCCCTTAAGGACCCAGTAACATCACGGCGGTTCTGCACTTAAGGACCAGTGAAGGTCCTGGCGAGTTGTGGAATTTTGGGGTCTGCACACCGCTCAGGGATCCTGATTCAATTTCGCAAAAAAAAGCTCAGTGGTCCTTAACTGACGTCCGTGCATTGCACGGCTGGTCGTTAAGGGGTTAAAACTATTTTCAGAGCTACTTAATTTATTTGTCATTTTATGCAAATTACGTAATACTGACTGGCACAGCCTGGTGTGTCAGATCCCATCATTCCACTTTCCCTCCCAACTGCCACTAAATTCCAGCCAAAAATTACACTCTCCCTCATAGCTACCTCTTCCTATCAGCCAGACAGTAACAATCCACCCTCCCTCGCAATTGCCACTTCCTACCAGCCAGACACTAACATTCCATTTTCTCTCCCAACTGTCACTTCCTACCTGGAAGTACTGGCTCATTTGTAGAAACTGACAAATAAATGAAGCTAAATATCTTGTAAACTATTGTTTTAAATAAAGAACGGCCAACATTATAGAGGATTTTGAAACCTCTTTCAAAGTCACCAACTCATTATAAAGTGTTAGTTACACGTTAAAGCGACAAGTCTACTTTAACCTCTTAACCCTTTGAGTGCCAGAGTTGCTTATCCCTCTGGCACTCAAAGGGTTAAGGACCAATGCATTGCGCATGGATTTATAGTAAATCAAGTCTGTATTCATCTTTCATGTTCACTGGACTGATTTGTATGGTCATCTCTCCATTTAACTGTAAATCCACAGGCTGAACCTCCCAAGGCAAATGAAATGAATGAATCAGGGGAAGCAAGCTGATTTAACATGACAGGGTTAGCAGCCCTCCATCGCTGGGTTTGATTGTAAAGATTTCATTGTAGGCTGAAAGATTCCAAAAATAATAGGCCGACCTTTTTACACTGATGTAATGAATGGTCCCTTTGTACTGGTGTTGTTTCACACAGACGTCACTGGAGTAGCACCACAGTGACAGACACCAATAAATAAATGTTCTAGAAAATTTTATTGGCGGTTTTGTTGAAAATTTCCCACACGGCAGGATTTTGGTTTAAGCAAATACCAAAAGTGTCTCTTTGAAGATTCTTGTCGTTTTTAAAACTCTTCAAGATTAACCATGTGTCACTTAACTGTAGTGTGATTAAAATCATTATACACATCACATTATCTTATATAATAATTCGCTAGGATGTTTGTCAGAACCCGTCATGTGCAGTAGAGACTGCCCGTGCTGCAGTCATGCACAGTACATACTGCTCGAACGCGCCACGGCTGATACAGAGCGGGGTGCTCCGAATTTGGACCGGAGTCCTCTCTGTGACCTTACTGGGAGCGGTCCCAGGAAGGTGCGCAGAGAAGACTCCGGTCCAAATTCGGAGTGCCCCGCTCTGTATCAGCCGTGGTGCGTTCGAGCAGTATGTACTGTGCATGACTGCAGCACGGGCAGTGAGCAAAGAGGCGCTAGGTGGCACTGTGGCCCGTGTACACAGGTTTTTAAACTAGTTTTTTTTATATATATATATATATATATATATATATATATATATATATATATATAAGCGAGAGAGAGTACACGCACATACATACAAATGAAACAAAGTTGAAAGGGGTGGTAACCCTTTACTGTAACACTAGCTGAAGAGCCCGTGTACAAGGGCCACAGTGCCACCCAGCGACAGCCGCTGTGCAGTCATGCACAGTACAGACTGCACGCCCAGCGGCTGATATGGAGCGGGAAGCTCCGATTTCAGACCGGAGGCCTCTCTGAATTCGGAGCCCTGCTGCATTATCAGCCATGGCGCTGGCAGTCTGTACTGCGCATGATGGCTTCTGACCAATGCCGGCCCAAGACATTGTGCTGCCTGGGTCCAAGGATGAAATGCTGCCCCCCAAACCATGCCCATAAATATAGACTCTCTCAATCTCACACACCCGCACGCAAAATCTTACACCAATGCACACTCACTCATACACATATATGCTCACTTGTACACATGCTATTCGCCAGCACAGAAAGAAAGATGGATAGAAGAAGATGGGGATACCCTTTACTCCCCATAACAGAGCCCTTTGGTATTCCACCTCCTGTTGGACTGAAATGCCCATCATCCAACAGCTGAGCATCAGATAGACTGGGGGACTCCCCCCAAGAACACACTGGAGATAAAATAAGAATTTTTGTTCTGGTTGGGGTGTAGAAAAGGGTGCGTGGGGGTGTAAACAGAGCATAAATACAGAACAAAGGAAAATACACTAAAGGTGGGATTGTAGTAATCATAGAAAAAAACACAAAGATTTATTACATTGAGAATACCTAAAGTGTGGAGTTCTGAGTATGCAGTACAGAGTAAATGCAATCACAATATGTGGAATGGATATATGTCCAAGTATTAAATGGATGTAAACATGTAACATAACAACTGCATGTACATCACAGTCCAATATAGTTCCACAGCTACTTAGATGACAAATGACAGTCATAAGAAAGGCTGGTATGAGTGTGCCCTTACCTTCAATATGCCAGGTGTAAGCAGAAATGATAGCCACAAAGCTGTGTAGTCTGACACAGCCCATATGAGACTACATGGCTTTTTGGGTACCAATATCTGCCGACATTTGGCATACTGAAAGTAAGGGCACACAGCACACTCATACCAGCTTTTCTTATGACTCTCATATGATCATCATCTGAGTAGCTGTGGGACTATATTGAATTGTAATGTACATTCAGTTGTTACATTACAATTTCAAGTTTACCTCTGTGTTATCCATGTTATTGTTGCAGCCGGCAGGGGGCTGCTGTGTTGTAACGCTTTGTGGCCAGCAGAGGGCACCAGTGTCAGCATGTTTTGTGTGGGTGCCGCTCGGACTTGTTGTGGGTTAAAGTTTTTTCTGAGAGGAAAGAGGTGGTTGTGACACTGAGTGAGAGGGGAGTTTGTGTGCCCATGCTGTGGGGGTCGCAGAGAGGATGGGGGGGGGTTCTGTGTGGTATGTTGTGTGTGGTATGTCGGAAGAAGTAGAAGTAGTGTCCCTGCCTTGCTGTGCCTATGATCCGGCTCTGCATACCTTGGGGCAGCAAATTGCTGCCCCTGAAAAAGTGCCGCCTGAGTCCATGGACCCACCGGGACCCATGTAAGAGCCGACCCTGCTTCTGACAAATACAAACTTAGCTAATTATTATATAGTATTATATAATAGCGTAAAAGCCCATGTATAAGGGCCAAATTGCGTAAAACTGCAGAACTACACCTCCCAGCATTCTGTGCGTTCGGGCAGTCTCTAACGCGCATGACTACATCGGCCTTCCAGTGTGTGTGTGTTCTGGTCAGTGACCATCTAAGCAGGACAGTGATAAAATGTAACAGAGTGCTTTGTTTTTGTTATTTTTTTTTTACACTGGATTTTTATTATATTGGATAATTATACATTGTTTAAAGAGGAACTTTAAGATAGTACTAAGTCGCCATGCATTCATTAAGCGCACAGCGACTAGCTTGGAAATGAAAGTCTTGCCTTTAAAAAATAGCACATTCTAAAGAAATCCTTGACGTTTGGAGACTGACGGGCAAGTTAGTGCGGTCTGCGCTCCTGCACCGTCAGTCCCTTCCGGTTACCATGTGGTCACTGCAGTGCTACTCAGAGGAGACCGGGACTGACAGAGCAGGAGTGCAGACAAGATGTCTGCGCTGTAGCCTGGGTTCTGGTCTCCAAACAGCAAAGATTTCTTTAGAATGTGCTATTTTTTAAAGATAAAACTTTAATTTCCAATCTAGTTGCCGTGTGCTTAATGAATGCATGGCGACTTAGTACTATCTGAAAGTTCCGCTTTAAACAAAGTCGCCATGCGTTCATTAAGCGCACGGCAACTAGCTTGGAAATCAAAGTTTTATCTTTAAAAAAATCTCAGATTCTAAAGAAATCTTTGCCGTTTGGAGACTGGAACTCAGACTACAGTGCAGACATCTTGTCTGCGCGCCTGCTCTGTCAGTCCCGGTCTCCTTTGAGTAGAACTGCAGTGTACCACATGGTAACCGGAAGGGACTGATGACGCAGGCGCGCAGATCACATTAACTTGCCTGTTAGTCTCCAAATGGCAAGGATTTCTTAAGAATATGCTATTTTTTAAAGGTAGGACTTTGATTTTCAAGCTAGTCGCCATGCGCTTAATGAATGCATGGCGACTCAGTACTATATGAAAGTTCTGCTTTAACAGATCCTGACAGAAAGCTATCTGGACACAGATACATGGAGTTTCCCGTCAGGAAATCAAAATGCAAATAAATAGGATGAGAGCATTGGCATTGAAAAAAAGAGTGGATGAACAAGAGACTGCCACACATTATTAACTGTCATAATTGTCATCTACCAGTAATTGCGATTAGCAGAATTGTGTGTGTGTGTATTTTATATATAGTATTGCAGTAATAATTCCTTTTTTTTTGGACATACACAATTATAGCAACAAAACTAGAACTAACTGAAGATGTTATCTGGTGAGAAATGGCAACATTCATATGGGTTATTAGGAGTTTTTTTTGGCCCCTAAGGTGAGTGTGGGATTATGGAGAACGGTGGATAATTTAGTGTACCAACTAAGTGAACCCTTTCAGTTCCAGAGGAGTATGCAACGCATTGCAGAGCAATGTGTTGCGTGCCCCCTGGCACTGAAAGGGTTGAGTTCATGTGTGTGAAATAGCTGTTGCTTGTGATTACAGATGAATAATGTAATGTCTATTCTATAATGTGGCCAAACCACAGTGATTTCAGCAGTTCCCATTTCTAAAAAAAGGAGACTCTAATTTATCCATGTCACCAAATAACTATTCGTGACCTGTTTCACAATAAAGGGTTTCCAGAATAATTTACATTTCTTCATCATTTGGGTGCTAGAGAATACTTCAAAGCAAGGAGACACAGCCTTCCCTGGTATCCAGCAGTTAAACAAACATCACGTGGTACATTGTTCCACTATTACATATGTATGGAAATCACTGGTAGGAATGATGGCAGTTTAGTCTCCAATGTTGCCTACCTCTGATCTGTGGGTAAAGCATGGTATTGTGATAGCCACAGATAAAGCAGGAGATTGGCAGAGTCTAAAATGATACCTTTATTGGCTCTAGGATGCAATCTGTCAAGACAACTTAGGTTTCTTCTTCAGGCATAATAAGCATATTAACATCTTATATAATAATTTGCTAGGAATGTTTGTCACAATGCAGTCATGAGCAGTACAGACTGCGTGCGTTCGGGTTGTCTCTACTGCTCATGATAGCATCGTGTGAGTGAGACAACGCAAGACTGCATCGCGTGGAGCAGTGAGGTAGTGGCTGCTTAACCCTTTGAGTGCCAGAGGGGTACGCAACACATTGCAAAGCAATGCATTGCGTAACCCTCTAGCACTCAAAGGGTTAACAATTACCAGGGCCTTGGCCCATGTACACAGGCTTTTACACTAGTCCTATATAATAATTCACTAAAACGTGTGTAACGTCACAGTCATGTGCAGTAGAGACTGCTACGAGTGCTGCAGTCAAGCGCAGTATAGATTGCCAGTGACAAGGCTGAGCATGACTGCACCGCGACCTGCTGCCAGTTGCACTGAGGCCCGTGTAACGAGCTCTTCAACTAGTAGTAACATAATTGACAAGGCTGAAAAAAGACATATGTCCATCAAGTCCAGCCCATGCCAAGACACCCCTGTTGATCCAGAGGTTGGGTGACCACATTTCAGTTCTGCCATTCAGGGACACTGCAGAGAGAAGAGTGCACCACAGAGTTCTTAACACTAGAGGGAGAACTGCCTGTTAACTGCTTTGACTGTTGAGGGCTACAAGGAAAAAGTACATGAAGCCTAAAGCCTTAAACTAACATTCCACAACAATAAAATTGCACTTCAGCTCCCAATTGATGTCTGGACCAAGGCTCAGTTCTCTCTCTATTGTGTAGAGCTCTGTCTGGAAGCCATTTTCTTGTAGCCCAAAAGAGACATCACTTTGTCACAGAGGACAATGGGCAGTTCTTGTATTGTTTAGAACTCTGTGCTCTGGAGTCTTAAATTTAGGGACTTTGTATTGTCCCAGAAGGGGGCTGCCTGGGACAAGGGACACACACTTAAAATCAGTCCCAGGCAATCCGGGACACGTGGTCACCATATCCAGATGAAGGCAACAAAACCCCCTTAAGACATTTCCAGTTTATCCCCAAATGGGTAAAAGAAATTCCTTCCTGACTCCAAATGGCAATAGATATTTCCCTGAATCAACATCCTATCTGTTGAAGCCATCTGTCATAATTCTCAATATTATTCTATGCTAGATAGGCATCCATTGCTTTTTTTAAAGCAGTTACAGCATCTGCAAGTACAACATCCAGAAGCAAAGAATTCCATAGCTTTACTGCCCTTACTGTAAAAAAAAAATCCTTGCCTTTGTTTTAGTTGAAAGCGCCTTTCCTCTAGTCTGCATGGATGACTTCTCATTCTTAGCTCAGCTCTTTGAGTAAATAATTAATTGGGTAGCTCACTGCCAGTGGAATTTAAATGTTGAAATAATTTGCATGAGTGTTTAACCATTATGTATTCATCCTTCATTCTCATTTTGCCTAAAGTGTCTTGAGTGCTTGCATCCTAGGATCACTCAGCCAACAAAGGGGACATTTTTTACTCTACCAGTCTCCTACCTCTGGTCTAAAAACATCTTACATTTTCATTACATTCACTATTATACTTATTTTTATTTTTTTTATTTCTAGAAGCCCAGAAACAGAGAATATTCCCAAATATTTTGGTATCCCGAACGCACACCAAGGACAATGACGACCTTGAGGATCTCTATTTTGTTCCTGTTTATAGTTTTGGGGAGTGCAGATGGAGGTAAAACGCAAGAATTTCAGAACAGCGAGGGCTCTGAGCAAGAGTTCATTTACATGAACAGGGACAAACGGGCGGCAGAGTCGCATGATAAATGCACATACACCTTTATTGTACCCCAGCAAAAAGTGACTGGGGCCATTTGCGTCAATTCCAAGGAACCAGAGACAGTGTTTGAAAGCAGGGTGCAAAAACAAGAGATTGAACTTCTGAACAGTGAATTACTAAAGCAGAAGAGGCAAATTGAGACCTTGCAGCAGTTGGTGGAGGTTGATGGCGGCATTGTGAATGAAGTCAAACTGTTACGGAAAGAAAGCCGCAATATGAACTCGCGGGTTACTCAGCTGTACATGCAGCTGCTGCATGAAATTATCCGCAAACGGGACAATGCGTTGGAGCTGTCCCAATTAGAAAACAAAGTTTTGAACCAAACAGCTGATATGCTGCAGCTGACAAACAAATACAAAGATCTGGAACACAAATATCAACATTTGGCCTCGTTGGCCAGTAACCAGTCCATTGTTATCGCTCAGCTGGAAGAACATTGCCAAAGGTTACCGCACGCAAAGCCGATAGAGCAACCGGTCCAACCACCAAACAAGGTGTATCAACCACCCAACTACAATCGCATCATCAATCAAATATCAACCAATGAGATTCAAGGGGATCAGAATTTAAAGGTCATCCCACCACCACCTCTGCCTACGATGCCTGTGATTACCAGCCTCCCAACTTCAACTGACAAACCATCAGGTGAGTTAAGTGTGAGTGCACCTGTTGGCTAACCCTTTAAGGACCAGTAGGGCGTGCTGCACAACCTTCTTGTCCTTAAAGGATTTAAAAACAGAAAGGGATAGGTTTGTAAGGTACCTGAGGAGAACTTACACAAACTGATGGGCAGCCTTTGGCTCTCTGGTTGTAGGAGGCATCATCTATAAACAGCCACATATATGTGTATGTTACCCAAAGGCTCTTTCATGTAAGAACAACTCGGGGGTTATGCACTAAGGTGTAATAAAGAGGTGATAAAGTGGAGATGACTTCTCCAGTTCTTGTGTTATTCCATGGAGTCAATGTACTAAGATCTCTCCCACTTGATAAATCTTAGTGCATAGGCTCCATAGAATAACAAAGGAACTAGAGAAGTGATATCACTGGAGAGGTTATCTCCACTTTATCGCCAATTTATCACTCCTTAATTCATAACCCCCCCCACACACACACACCTCGTATATAATATTATTGATCTAATTTAACCAACTGGATGCTTTGCAATGCTTTGGAGATGTCACTAACATCCAAATGGTTACATCAGAATTGGGGAACCTGGGCAAAAGGTGTAACCCTTTGAGTGCCAGGTAGGTATCCAGTGAATTGCAAAACAATGCGTTGGATACCTCTCTGGCATTCAAAGGGTTAAAGCAGTAATGGGCCAACATTTCCTCAACTGTTCTTGAGTTACGATTCCCATCATCCTCACCCTACAATGTACTGGTTAAGGATGATGGAATTTTTAGTCCAGACAGAGCTGGAGAGTCACAGGTTTCCCACATCGACATGGACAAACTTACTTCTTTACAATTTGCTGGAGAGCTCTCTGGCATTCAAGGGGTTAAAAATCCCTAAAATTAGGAGGCGGTAAGAGAAACTTAGATTTGGATGTGTATATGATTCCTTTTAAAATTAACCTGTCAAATCTGCCTACAATGTTATACAGCCAAGTTTTCATATATTAATAGTGCTTGAGAAATTAACCTTTGTGTTAGTTGCACAGTCTGGCACATAATGCTAATTCCTTACAAAGTATGCTAATGAGTTCTGTTCCAGGGAAGACTTCCCCCTTGCTGTGCTATTAGACACGCACCCAATGTGTGGCTTCTTCCTATATTCATTCATAGAGCAGTGTGTGGCTTCTTCCTAGATTCATTCATAGCGCAGTGTGTGGCTTCTTCCTATATTCATTCATAGCGCAGTGTGTGGCTTCTTCCTAGATTCATTCATAGCGCAGTGCGTGGCTTCTTCCTAGATTCATTCATAGCGCAGTGTGTGGCTTCTTCCTAGATTCACTCATATCACAGTGTGTGGCTTCTTCCTAGATTCACTCATATTGCAGTGTGTGGCTTCTTCCTAGATACACTCATAACGCAGTGTGCAGCTTCTTCCTAGATTCATTCATACGACAGTGTGTGGCTTCTTCCTAGATTCATTCATATCACAGTGTGTGGGCTCTGCCTAGATTCATTCAGATCACAAGTGTGTGGCTTCTTCCTAGATTCCTTCATAGCGTAGTGTGTGGCTTCTTCCTATATTCATTCATATCAAAGTATGTGACTTCTTCCTAGATTCATTCATATCAAAGTCTGTGGACTCTGCCTAGATTCATTCATAGTGCAGTGTGTGGCTTCTTCCTAGATTCATACCACAGTGTGTGGGCTCTGCCTAAATTCATTTGCATCACATTGTGTGGCTTTTTCCTAGATTCATTCATAGCAAAGTGTGTGGCATCTTCCTAGATTCATTCATAGCGCAGTGTGTGACTTCTTCCTAGATTCATTCATAGCGAAGTGTGTGGCTTCTTCCTAGATTCATTCATATCAAAGCGTGTGGACTCTGTCTAGATTCATTCATAGTGCAGTGTGTGGGCTCTGCCTAGATTCATTCATATTACAGTGTGTGGGCTCTGTCTAGATTCATTCATATCAGTGTGTAGGCTCTGCCTAGATTCATTCATGTCACAGTGTGTGGGCTCTGTCTAGATTCATTCATATCAGTGTGTGGGCTCTGCCTAGATTCATTCATATCACAGTGTGTGGGCTCTGCTTAGATTCATTAATAGCGCAGAGTGTGGGCTCTGCCTAGATTCATTAATAGCGTAGTGTGTGTGCGCGCTCTACCTAGATTCATTAATAGCGCAGTGTGTGGGCTCTGCCTAGATTAATTAATGGCGTAGTGTGTGGGCTCTACCTAAATTCATTAATAGCGCAGTGTGTGGGTTCTGCCTAGATTCATTAATAGCGTAGTGTGTGGACTCTGCCTAGATCCATTCATATCACAGTGTGTGGACTCTGCCTAGATTCATTAATAATGCAGAGTGTGGACTCTACCTAGACTCATTCATAGCACAGTGTGTGGACTCTGCCTAGATCCATTCATATCGCAGTGTGTGGACTCTGCCTAGATCCATTCATATCGCAGTGTGTGGACTCTGCCTAGATCCATTCATATCACAGTGTGTGGACTCTGCCTAGATCCATTCATATCACAGTGTGTGGACTAGATCCATTCATATCACAGTGTGTGGACTCTGCCTAGATCCATTCATATCGCAGTGTGTGGACTCTGCCTAGATCCATTCATATCACAGTGTGTGGACTAGATCCATTCATATCACAGTGTGTGGACTCTGCCTAGATTCATTAATAGCGCAGAGTGTGGACTCTACCTAGATCCATTCATATCACAGTGTGTGGACTCTGCCTAGATCCATTCATATCACAGTGTGTGGACTCTGCCTAGATCCATTCATATTGCAGTGTGTGGACTCTGCCTAGATCCATTCATATCACAGTGTGTGGACTAGATCCATTCATATCACAGTGTGTGGACTAGATCCATTCATATCACAGTGTGTGGACTCTGCCTAGATTCATTAATAGCGCAGAGTGTGGACTCTACCTAGATCCATTCATATCACAGTGTGTGGACTCTGCCTAGATCCATTCATATTGCAGTGTGTGGACTCTGCCTAGATCCATTCATATCACAGTGTGTGGACTAGATCCATTCATATCACAGTGTGTGGACTAGATCCATTCATATCACAGTGTGTGGACTAGATCCATTCATAGCACAGTGTGTGGACTCTACCTAGACTCATTCATAGCACAGCGTGTGGTGATATTGGCCCAGCAGCTAACTAATTAGCATAAACTGCCATAATATGCCATTCAACATTTAAAGGTTCATTTCATAAAACCTATTTATATTACAAACAAATGACTGGTATACCATATAGGTCGTTTTTACTTATCTTTTGAATTAACTAAACGTACCACTGAGCGACAAGTCAAGTGTAAATCAGTGGGCAACTAGGGAAATTTTCATTAGCCCCCTATGGTAAAACTGATTTGCTCCAGAAGGTACTTCTTTTGGTTTTCAAATTCAAGTCCAAAAAGTGTGAATTTTACAGATCATGACCCTGTTGATTCCTCACATGGCTCTAACGACGCCAGTCTTAACCCTTTCTGTGCCAGAGAGTTATGCAACTGAAAGGGTTAATCATTTGGCTGCTGGAGGGGTACACAACACAGCATGCATTCATAATCTGTTGCGCACCCATTTGGCACTTAAAGAGATAACGTGTCCCACCTTTACAAATATACTAATTGAGCTACATTGTGTTTCCTCCACATATGTGTCACATTTTCCAGCTACAGGTGTCACAACTTAAACACAGGCGTGTCACGGCTTAGCAAATGTTGGGAACCACAGTGTTAAACCATACGTACTTGCATTTTTTGTTGCAGATGTAATCAGCTCCATTTTATTAGCATGACCACACTTGCCATTGGCTGACTGGGAATGTAGACGGATACTTGTCATATATCATACAATGTAATATCGAACCCAGATGCTGTAAAAAGGGTCAGTGGTTTGTTCTATTACTTGACAGATGGAAAGTGAGCAGACAGATTTATCAGCCGGGTTACGAGATTCTACAGCTTTTTTTTTTTCCATTATCGTCAAAAGAAAAGAATGAGGAGAGAAAACAAAATCATATCTGGAGTTCACCTGGATTAGTACTCACAATTAAAGGGGAACTAGCACCCCGCAATAACTTAAGCTTCACTGATTGCTCATCTGCATTTGCACGGTGCAAAAGGGACTGACAGCGCAGGCGCTGTCACCATCGGTAAAACGCTGATATCTGCTGAACCGGGTAATATTTCTGGCGACTAGCGCTACTAAGCAGCTACTCGCCAGATGAGCAATCAGTGAAGCTTAAGTTATTGCGGGGTGCTAGTTCCCCTTTAAAGTCTAAGAAAAAAATTGCAAATTACTAACCCATACCCCAGCATGCTGTTAGACTCTGGTCATGCCGGAAAAATATACAACAACTTAAACAGAGAATTCCAGAATAAAATGAGGACTATGAAGGACTGTAGGTTTTGTACACTGAGGGTAACTAGACTTTTTGCCAAGTGTTTCAAGTTTCAAACCTTATGACCACACTGGAAACTCTCCAGTTTTCAGAGTTAATAACATGGGATGCACTATGGTGTCATAAATAGGAGATGGTTTCTCCAATTCCTATGTTAGTCAGTGAAGCCAATGCACAAAGATATCTCAAAGAGGAAAGACGTTAGGCTCCATAGAATAATATAGGAATTGGAGAAGTGATATCACTGGGGATGTTATCGCCTTCTTGTCACATCTTTATCACCCCTGAGTTCAAAACAACCCTCCCCTGGTCTCCTTACCGCCTTAACTGGGAACACACAACGGAGTGATAAAGAGGTGATAAAGCTGAAATGACTTCTCCACAGTTCTAAACTAGATGCAGTAAGATTTCTCCAACTTTAGAGATGTTAGTGCATTGACTCCATAGAATAACAGAGGACTTGGAGAAGCAATATGACTGTGCAAGTCATCTCCACATTATCACGCCTTTGTAATACCACCCATGGTCCCCTGGGACAGAGGCTGATTCTCTGTACTGGCGAGTTCCACATTGGCACCGACTCCCTGAAGCATTCTGCCCATTTTTAGGGTTTATCCTGCTGAGAGGTGTTTTATTCAAGTGTCACTACAGCTCAGCATTTTTTTGGGTGAAGTACTTTCATAACCTTAAACTGTGGACATCCATGATCCGTTGTCCATAAACTTCCATAAGATGCTGTTGCTTCAGGCCATGCAGGTACTGTACCCAACAAATACAAGTTTAAGCTGCAATAACCCTTGAATAAAGCATCTATCAGCAATGGGAGTGCTTTTGTTTAGTCTTAGTCAGCGGATAAACTCTGCAATATATTCTTTTCAACATTAAGCATTACTATTGCTCCAATATGTCAAGTCACCATCTCTCCTGAGAAAAGCAATACATTAACTACAATAAGTCCTCTGTTTCTGCAGAGTTAAGTAATCAGTAAACATGTTGACTGGGTCGTTCTTGGACTAGAAGCCAAACTCTGAGGGGCAGGATATTCCATCACCAAGCAGGAAACCAATCTCACTATGAAAACAAACTACGCAGAGCATACCCGCACTGCATTATTTAGTTTAGGTACAGGGCTAGTCAGCTGGTATGTTGGAGAATATATCTCCTACCATTCAAAACCAACCAGATGCTGAAGAGACAAAGACTGAGAATCCCAGGCTTAGAACCTATTCTAACTACAGCTTGCAATGTTTCCATTGCATTCCCAGAATTCTGTGCAGAAACATAGAAATAGGAATACATACTTCAGTAGGTTTCTAGATTCCGACTCATATAACCAGGGGTCCTTTGGCTTATGCTTGCTATTTTCACCAGCTATTTTGTATAGGTTGACCGGCTCATGCATTGCCAACCCGTGCTTTGCTCTATAAGCAGTGTTAACCGTCTTGAGTGCCAGAGAGGTATCCAATGCATTGGATACTTCTCTGGCACTCAAAGGGTTAATACTGCAAGCATAAGCGAAAAGACCCACATCTGTATGGGTTTATCACCTGAAACATGGCTGCACTGTTTGCTTTATTTTGCACGTTCCTACATGGAATTCTGGGAATACAGTGGAATTTTGGGGTTCTTCATTCAAAGAATAGTGCCTGTGTCCATGGACATGATATCCAGGACTAATTAAAGGGATAGTCTCTCAGACTTGTATAGTTTGAGACCTATAAGGTTTTAAAGTTCCCCCTCCCGCCTCTTTCACTGATGTCAGCCTCTAGTTGACAGTAGGAGATTCGGGTCGTGCGACATGTCGGCTCTTCAGCAGTGCCGAAATAGCGTTATGTAAAAAGAAAAACTTCATTGGAATGGTCTACAAAGCATGCTTGAAAACCAGGCACACTTTGTAGACTGTTCCAATGAAGTATTTCTTTTTGGACAGCATTATTTCTGCTTTGCTGAAGAGCCGCCATCGGGTCACAAGACCCGAATCTCCTGCTGTCAGCTAGAGCGCTGATGTCTGTGAACGGGGCAGGAGGGGGGAACTTTAAAACCTTATGTCTCTCAAACTATACAAATTTGAGAGACAACATATTCATCATTGAATTTATATTTGTAATGTCTACAATATTAAATTTATTAACAGCAGGCATTACTATAAGTTTAAAGGAGCAGTAAACTTTTTTTTATGAAAAAATATATATTGTAAGGATTTTCCTATTGAGTAAGATAAGGGTGCTCCCTCTGCTGAGAGATTTATATTTACAGAGTTATTACAATTTAAACCCATGTTGTTTTACATTAGCAGTGCCCTCTAGTGGTCAAATTCTAATTAGTTTTTCTGTTAGATTCTAATGGAGAGGAAAGCCAGAAAAGTCAGAGACATACAGTTCTCCATAGAATGTGATAGAAACTGCCTGTCACTTCCTGTCAGTTAGAACTATCAGGAAGTAAACACAGTAAATTCACTTCCTGTCAGTTAGATCTATCAGGAAGTAAACAGAGTAAACTCACTTCCTGGTTATTTGAACGGATATAAATTTTGAATAAAACATCTGACAGCGATGGTAGTACCCTTGTTTTATTCAGCAGGAAATGCTCTATAAAATGTGTTTTCATAAATAAAAGTTTACTGCTCCTTTAAAGATGGACTATGGAGAACCAATCCACTCATATGATAGATTCACAGTGACAATTAGGATTTTTTGTGCAGAATTGCACCTTTTTATCTTGATGAATACGGGATGTGCAGCTTGCTGGAGAACAGGACAAGGCGTCTGTGTCCTAACAGCCGTCCAGTTATAACAGACCTGTTTTTATCCATCATCACCTTGGCTGATCCTATGGTATAGTATGGGATGGAATGCTGCACTGGACAGCGTCAATGGATTACAACTGCTTCTGGGATATGGCACCAATAGTTTTCCCTGGTTACATGTGGTGTCCTGTGGGATTCGACTTATACTGAAGAATGTAGATACAACAAAAATGAACGCTTCAAAGATAAGAGGGTGCAAAATACATTGCAAAGCAATGCTTTGCACTCCCATCTGGTCCTTACAGGGTTAAAGTGAAACTCACACTTCCTAGTAATAACGCCTCCTGCCCCACTTAATGATAGTATGGCCATAAAATCCTAGTGGCCACTATGAATGTTTGTTGCCCTTTGTTCAAGACACAACATCATTAATCAGTCCTGGATGTCGCCCATGGATATAGATGTCAAAGTTACTGGTAGGATCACAGGATCTCAAACTGTGCTCACTGCACATGGTAATCTTATCTCGTTAAGGACCACAGGGGTGTGCAGTGCACACAAATGGTTAAGTAGGCACATACATTCTGCCAGCAACTGTCATTAAATGGTGGAGCTGTTACTAACACATTTTAGAAGTGTAGTCAGTGACTCACGTCTCCCGTAGAATGGAATAAAATAATGTAACATTAGGTGAAGTGAATGGACACCACTTGACTCAGTTGCTAATATTTTATGAACCTGTCACCTTGATATATATATATTTTACATATTTGAAAACTTCAATCAAAACTGCCTCTGTGTCATGTTAACCAAAAGACCAGCAGATGTCTAGTTCAGGAGATATTCACACTTTTTATTGCTGGGAAAAGTAAAAGTGAAAATGTCCTGGTACTGCACAGAACTTAAAGGGACTGTAATGTCCCATAAATACTTCATAGTTTCATAGAGCCTTAGAAAATAAGCAGAATGGTACAAACTCTATCTCTCAAACCGCTATGGTTTGAGAGATACAGGCATTGAAAGTTCACCCCCCCTCTCCTTTTCCTGATGTCAGCGTCTAGCTGACAGCAGGAGGTTCCGGTCCGGGGACCAGCAGGCGGCTCTGCAGCAGAGCTGAGATCGCGTTATCTATAAAGAATTCATTCACTGGAAATGTCTACAAAACGTGCTTGCAAATCAGGCAAGAGCTGCAGAGCCTCCTCGAGTCGTACGACTCCATTCTGCTGTCAGCTTTACAGCTGACATTAGGAGAAGCGGAGGGAGGGGGGAACTTTGAATCCCTATATCTCTCAAACCATAACGGTTTGAGAGATAGGGTTTGCACCATTCTGCTTATTTTCTAAGCATCTATAAAACATTTTTATGGGACATTACTGTCCCTTTAACTGTATACAAAATGTCACTGAAAACATAATTTTCATATGCAAAGTCGCAAAAATGCTTAATTAGCATATGAAATATCACTGATACAGCATGGGTACAGAAATTGTATACTGTACCAAGTATGAATATCTCCTTAAATGCATATTTGCCGGCCTTTTGGCTCCTATGACACATAGGCAGTTTTAATGAAGTTTTCAAATATGAAAACTTGAATCAAGTTGAACGGTTCACTTTAATAGTGTGTATATATAATGTATATATATTTTGGGGATAAAAAGCAATGCGTTGGAGACCTCTCTCGCTTTCCAGGGGTTAAAATTGTGATTTAAATCAATTGGAAATTAGATTTTTCTCTATAGTGGTTAATTAAAAGACGAAACTTGATACCATGTTAGACGTAGACATACAGGGGGTAAGTATAGTCAAGCTGATACATTTATTGGCTGACTAAGCAGATTTAGCATGGAAGCTTTCAAGACCTCTCAGGTCTCTTATTCAGGGTAGTTATAAGATGGTACAATGTATAACAGTCCTGAAGAAGAGACTTCAGAGGTCTTGAAAGCTTCCATCCTAAATCTGCTTAGTCAGCCAATAAAGGTATCAACTGGACTATACTTGCCTCATATAGTGGTTAATTTGCTTCAGAATAGTTCCTCTTTTCTTTGTGTATGTGGACATCTGGGCTTTGTAGGCAACAATGCCCAAAGAGGCATTACCCATAAAGAGATTGTTTATTTAAAACTCTCATTGCCAAACAGAAGAACAGAGGCCAAGAGCCAATATTGTGTTGTGTATTTCCGGTACAAATTACTAAACAGATGGGGCATCCGGGACGGACATTAAAAGGAGCCAAAACTTAATCAGAAGATTCCTGTCACTGAACTGCGTTAACTGCTTGAAGACCAGAGGACATCCCCTGGTCTTCCCAGGGTTCCGCTATAAAAATGCCAAATAATACAGGAATTAGAGGAGCAGTGAATTCTTATTCCAAAAAAAAAAAAAAAAAAAAAAAAAAAAAAAAAAAGATATTTTGGATCTTTTCCTGGTAATTAAAATGGCAGGGACAAGCTTCATTCATTGGTTATTGAAGCTCAAAGTAATTTTCATTCTTTCAAAAACACAAGCTGGTGTTCAGAGAACAATGTTTTTCACTTTTTGCACTGTATGGGAGCACCGGAGTCTGTGGCAAAAGCTTACCATTCAAAGTGATAGCAATAATGTCACCTGGTGATCAAAACTGAAAGCTTCAGGTTACAAAGTTTGAGGCTTAAAAATTAAATATAATGTATTTCACTTACTAAAGCACTATTACTCCTTTAATTATGTATACGAAATTCCACTAAGATGATAGACTAAATTATGGAGGGAATTAAATATTTATAGGATTATTTTGAAGAAAAATTATCAAGTTGCTTTTTTTTTGCATCAGTAATACTGTATTTACTATAATAATGCCCATGCTGTTGTTTACCACCCCCCACAGACGCAGAGCAGTGTGTTGAAAACTTCTCTAGCATTCAACGGTTAAGCCATCTTAAATATATTATGTCCTATAAAAGGTGAACTTTTAATGGATTCTGAATAAAGACGGATTGTTTGCAATGCTATAAGCAACAGACTCTGGCGGTTAACCCTTGACCTACATTAATTAATTTCTCAAGTTCCCTTGGAAAATTGCTGCCAGTTCAGCATGTGTTATGCCCATTCAGTAGTAGGGAGTCTGTGGCTGGTATGGTAACAATCAGGAGCTACTGTGTGTAATGCTGGCATTACAATATAATTTCCTGGGATTTACTGTATGATTACAGCCTGAGGCCTTCTAGCCGTATTATATTTAATCCTCCGCGTTTCGCATCATCCGGTGGGAAACGCGTCCTTTACAAATCTGTAACTAATACAGAAGAGTCATTGACTTGCTTTAGAATTTGCTAAAACACTGAACTTTATTCCCAAATAAAAGGGGCATCTGTTTTCAAGGACCGCCTCCATTAGGATTTTCTGGTCATGGTATGGCAATCTCCTTCAATCCCTTGAGGACCAGAGAGATGTGAAAAGAGTTCCTTTGTGAAGTTAACTGACAAGAAAGGCCAAATTGCCAGCAAAAAAAAAAAAAAAAACAGAAGGTGGAGACAGAAAGCATCCTCCGCTCTCATTGCGGCTGATGATGCAATGACATGACCTCACACAGAACATACACTGGGGGCTGTTTGGATTCAGTGATTTACATATTTACACTGATGGAGACTTGCAGGAAAGCATTTCACAAAAAAATGATAATTAAGAACAAAGCCGTACAGGCTGTAAATAGCTTTTGGAAATGGTGTGCCCAGCTTTAACCCCTCTTAGTGCCACAGGAGGTCCAACACAATCCTTAGAGTGCCAGAAAGCTGTCTACAGGATTCTTTTGGGTGTCATAGGGCTGCCCAACACATTGCATTATAACAGTGGGCATCAATAGTGCCCTTTGGGATCCAGCACAAGCAGATCACAGAGACCTGTATGAGGGGTTTTACACTATGGTAATTCAAAACCCACAGCTTCTAGGTGGCAGACATAAAGCTTATCCCGGGACACTACCACCAAGAAACAATGATGGAGCTTTCAAAATCACCTATACATTAGATTAGTAATTTCTTATTTATAAAACAATAGTACGTCAATTACATTATCTCCGATACTTACTGCCACTTGACCCTTTCAGTGCTAGCGGAGGTGGGTAATGCATCGCTGAGCAGTGTCAGTGAGTGGGGAGGTAATGTATACATAAGACAGGAGGTCAGTGCTAGGGGAGGTGAGTAATGCATTGCTAAGCAGTGTCAGTGAGTGGGGAGGTAATTTATACATAAGACAGGAGGTCAGTGCTAGGGGAGGTGAGTAATGCATTGCTAAGCAGTGTCAGTGAGTGGTGAGGTAATGTAGTGATAAGACAGGAAGTCAATGCTAGGAGAGGTGGGTAATGCATCGCTGAGCAGTGTCAGTGAGTGGAGAGGTAATGTATAGATAAGACAGGAGGTCAATGCTGGGGGGAGGTGGGCAGTGCATTGCTGAGCAGTGTAAGTGTGTGGGGAGGTAATGTAGGTATAAGACAGGAAGTCAGTGCTGAGCAGTGTCAGTGAGTGGGGGAGGTAATGTAGAGATAAGACAGGAAGTCAGTGCTGAGCAGTGTCAGTGAGTGGAGGAGGTAATGTAGGGAAAAGACAGGAAGTCAGTGCTAGGGGAGGTGGGCAATGCATTGCTGAGCAGTGTCAGTGAATGGGGGAGGTAATGTAGGGATAAGACAGGAAGTAAGTGCTGAGCAGTGTCAGTGAGTGGAGGAGGTAATGTAGGGAAAAGACAGGAAGTCAGTGCTAGGGGAGGTGGGCAATGCATTGCTGAGCAGTGTCAGTGAGTGGGGGTAGGTAATGTAGGGATAAGACAGGAAGTCAGTGCCAGGGGAGGTGGGCAATGCATTTCGGAGCAGTGTCAGTGAGTGGGGGGAGGTAATGTAGGGATAACACAGGAAGTCAGTGCCAGGGCAGGTGGGCAATGCATTTCGGAGCAGTGTCAGTAAGTGAGGGAGGTAATGTACGGATAAGACAGGAAATCAGAGCTAGAAGAGGCTGGCAATGCACTGCTGAGCACTGTCAGTGAGTGGGGGAGGTGTCTGCATGGAATGTCTTCATTAGTAAAATCTACATATGTAAAAACTCAAAAACTAATTCTTTTGCAATGCGTTTGAGATCCCTCTACCAAACAATGGCTCCAAAATCCCATTAAAAGGGACAGTGTTTTTAATATGGGTAAAATATGTACCTGCGTATGGATGTTCTATTCAAAAGTTATTTCAGCTCAAACTTGCATGTTATTGGTGCTTTTACCTCCATGGCCTGAAATTTTATAGTGATGCTGTTGCTACAGCAATCTATGAACATCTACTGCCAGTTGATGATAAACCTGCATAGGATGCTGTAGAGACAGCACCACCATAAAATTTAAGGTTATGGAGGTGTTACTGCACCCAAAAATGCATGTGTGCTTTGCATAAATCATATCCAGTAGTGAGACAAACCTTGTTTTACTCAGCAGTTTAAACCCTTCAATATATATATATATTTCCATATTAAGCATTACTGTCCCTTTAACCCTTTGAGTGCCAGAGGGGTACGCAACGCATTGCCTTGCAATGTGTTGCGTACCCTTCTGGCACTCAAAGGGTTAATCAGTGGGATTTTAGGGAAGCGTTATTTCTCCCCCTATGTTGCAAAACTGCATGTCTTTTTTTTGAATAAGGCACAAAGTATAGTAGGACTCCTGTCGGAAGGCAGCAGCACGGTAGTGTATAACGTGTGATCCGCAGCAGACAGCCTTCCTGGTGGGTCTAGACTAAAATTAGTCCTTGTCTTGAAGACGTCAGTTGTACCAGGAACACTCCGCTGTGGAAAAGAACATTATTATTAGTGGTTTGCAGGGTTCGTCTCTGCTTGTCCACACCAAGACCCGTATCTGCATCTTTATTCATTTCCAGCAGTTTGCCCTGGCACACCGTCCCCATTTCCATGGCATTTCTTTGCCAGGTGAGCAAAAATGCTCTTATTCCACATCCACAGCACTATAATGGATTCCAAATTCCACCCATAAGAAGGTAACAATTAAAAAGCACAAAAGTAAATGTAGGGAACCGCTCACTTCTGTTTGGAGGTTAGATGTGTCTGACATGAAATGTATAATTATTTTTATTAATATTATACAGTGCACACACATATTCTGTGGCGCTGTACACTGCTATATCATTTAGGAAGTAAACCATATGAGTGATTCAGTAAGATTAAGATGTGTGCGGTTCTGGGGCAATTAACTAACATAACTGACTAATAAAAAATATTCCAATTATTCAAACTGGGGGTTTCACCCTTGAATGCTAGAGAGCTTTGCAATGCGTTGGAGACCTCTCTAATATTAAAAGGTCAATCATTGGAAATTTTTATTTCGTTTTCTGTGTGTATGTATGTCTGTGTGTGTGTAGGTGTATATGTGTGTATGTACGTATGTGTACGTATGCATATGTTTGTGTGTATCTCTAGGTGCTCATGTAATTGTGTATACATCTTTGCGAGTCCACACCTGTGTGTTGTATGTATCTGTGTTTGTGTGTGTGAGTAGTTATCTGTGTGTGCATTATATATATATATATACACACACACTAGTTTTAAAGCCTGTGTACACAGGCCACAGTGCCACCCAGCAACCTCAGCTGGTGGCCGGAGCCTCTCTTCTCAATACCCGCTCTGCAGTCATGTGCAGTACTGACTGCCCAAACACGCCACAGCTGATACGGAGCGGGGTGCTCCAAATTCAAACCGTAGTCCTCTCTATGCACCATCCTGGGACCAAGTGGTCTCAGGAAGGTGTACAGAGAGGACTCCGGTCTGAATTTGGAGTGTCCCACTCTGTATCAGCCATGGCGTGTTTGGGCAGTCAATACTGCACATGACTGCAAAGCGGGCAGTCTCTACTGCGCATGATTGCATCGCGAGCAGCAGTGTCTACTGCACATGACAGCTTCTGACAAACATCCTAGCGAATTATAATATAGGATATGTGTGTGTGTGTGTGTCTGTCTGTATTTGTGTGAATCTATGTGCGCATGTGTATCTGAGTGTGCATGTATGAGTATCTGTGTTTGTGCATTTGTCGGTAACTTTATCCCTGTGTCTCCCAGACACTGAAACATGGCGAAGTGCAAGAGTAATAAAAATAAATCTATGGAATTTCAGGAGAAATCTAAAGTATATAAGAAGTATATAAGAAATTAATTTGTACTCTCTGTACCATTAACCTAAAACCATTAATGTGAGTTTTAGATGTGCATTAATCCCTTGCATATTAGACAGTTCTCCAAGGTATTACAAAGCATCTGAGGGGTTAACAACAAAATAAGCTTCTGCTTAAAAGCGATTTGATTTCCTAAAGCTGGGACTGTGAAAGGAAGAAGCAAATTGCTGATCTCATTTCTCTTATTAAGGGAGCAGCTGGTTAATGTATTACTTTTGGATATGGAAAGAATACCTTCTTCTCTCTCCTGTTTGTGTAAGGGCCCTGGAGAGACTGCCTGCAGGCCATGGAAGATGGCCATGACACCAGCGCGATATACCTAGTCAAGCCAGACAACACTAACAGGCTCATGCAGGTCTGGTGTGACCAGAGACACGATCCCGGTGGTTGGACAGTCATCCAGAGACGGCTGGATGGATCAGTCAACTTCTTCAGGAATTGGGAAACATACAAAGTGAGTAAGAATTATTCCCAGGTAACAGTAGCACTACCATAACTGATCTTTCAAAATAGTGGACATTGGCGTATCAGACGGGTCTAACACTTGGGATTCTGCAGGGGTGAGCAAAACAATTGTCCGCAATTAAGGTGCTAAAGTAAGACACTGGAAGCTTCTGCATATTCATGCCTGTGTGGATCTTGCAAAAACTTTAGTGTGGATTGAGAGCTGCAGCGGTAAGACGAGTCTTAGCATCACTAGTTGTCAGTGACTCCCTAACTTTGCTCCAGCAGAGGCACAGGGCAAAGAAATGCAGCAGGGCAAGGTGCAGCATTGGCACTAACTCCAGGCAGGCCACTATCTCATCCAGAGTTTTCACGGTGTGAGGGTGTGTCTGGCAGGTCACCCACACACAGTCACAGGACTCACATTCTCCTACAGCAGCAGAAAGACATTTACTACAGACTTTAAAATTTCAAGTGGACAGACTCTTAAGCCCCCAAAGTGACAACTTCTCCAGTAAAATAAAACCATGTGATAACCAAAAGTAGTGGGGCCGAGGGACTGATCTTTGAAGCACCATTTAACATTTCAGTGTTTAACCCTTTGAATGCCAGAGGGCTACCAAACACATTGCTCTGCATTGTGTTGCATATACCTCTGGCAATCAAAGGGCTGAAATGACCATACCAATAAGGGTTTTTATTTTTACTGGCACTAATGTTTGATCGACTAATTCTTCAGATGCTAGTCTGCCATCTTTCTATCATCCTAGGAAGCAAAAACCGACCTCCGATCACTAGAATTAAATCTGGACTTCTTGAAATCAAAATGTATTTGTAGGGGGTTACCAAAGAGATGATCGGTCTCGCATCAATTTAACCTTTTGAGTGCCAGAGAGGTATGCTTTGCAATGCGTTGCGTACCCCTCTGGCACACAAAGGGTTAAGACACAGCAAGAAGTATACGAAGCAAGAGGTAAGAATGTGCTGCTATTTTACCCTGGGACGAGGCTCCCCAATATCAACAATCAAAGGACATCTAGCACGATAGAGGGTTGACTGTTAGTTAACCATTTAAGGATGACTTCTCAATGCATTGCTCACGCCTCTGGTCCATAAAGGGATAGTAATGTTTCATAATAAAAACAGCTCTAATTAATCATCATAGTATTTGGACTTTGGAGAGTGTTATTTCAGTTCTGTCAGAGTTGTAGTTCAGGAGTAATTCAATGACAAAGTATCCCTCTCCCGCCCCTTTTACTGATGTAACACTGTTCAGCCAAAGCAGAAGGGAGGTGCCCAGGTAGACTGCAGAGAGGGATAATCTTGAATTAAGATAAGGGAAAAAGCTGAAAAACTTGTCAAGGGGGGCAGGGCTTTCATTGTTCTCATAGGAAGAAGATTGCCCCCTGCTGTTATCTCTCTGGTCTATGGACTACATTCCACATCTGAGAAGAGATGGCTTACACTAGGTAAAGGGGGCAGGAGGGGAAACTTTGCTTGTGAATATCTCTTAAACTATAAAGGTTTGAGAGATAAGACATTTCGTTCTTCATGTTTTTTTAATGCCTACAAAATAAAATAAAGTTAAAACGAAGTATTACTATCCCTTTAAAGGATTAAAACGTAAGCCACATATCTAGCCAGGGCCATATTAAGGACAATAAGGAGGAACAATTATAAAGCAAATGAGCTGCACCATGGGTACACATTTAGATTTCTCAATTTCCCACAGATTTAATGGAGCTTTTAAATGGGGCATTTAATTCATTGGCGATTTTTTTTTTGCCCCCTGAAGTGTAAATTGTTTGATCCAGAATTGTTCATCTTTAAATTCCGTAATAGGGCGCCCATTGTCTGAATAGTGGTTGGGGCCTACAGTGGATTAAGCAGAACATTGTTGACAATATAAAAATACATAAAAATCCAGCGTGGACCTTTGACAAAGTTGTGCTTTTCTCTCTCTATTTAGCAAGGATTTGGTAACATTGATGGAGAGTATTGGCTGGGTCTGGAGAACATCTATTGGCTTACAAACCAAGGCAACTACAAACTGCTGATCACCATGGAGGACTGGTCGGGACGCAAAGTATTTGCGGAGTATGCCAGCTTCCGCCTGGAGCCAGAGAGTGAATATTACAAGTTGAAGCTGGGGCGCTACAATGGCAATGCGGGCGACTCTTTTACCTGGCACAATGGCAAACAGTTCACTACGCTGGATAGAGACCATGATGTGTACACAGGTACAGTCCATGCTTATATTAGTCCCTTAGCATCAGATGACATGCCAGGACCGTCATGCCGGTCCAGTTGTTAAGGACCGTGACAGTCTTGGCACGTCGCTGAATTCTGGGGTGGCTGCGTGCTGCTCTGCCATCACACAGTGCACTGCTACAAAAACAAATGCACAGTGGTCCTTTACCCTTTGAGTGCCGGAATGGTGTCCAATGCATTGCTCTGCAATGCGTTAGATACCTCACTGACACTCAGAGGGTTAATGGCCACCCCCTGCCGGATCAGGCTGTCATTAAGAAGTTAAAAAGCAGTGTAACATTTTCATGAAAAACATATAATACACAGCTGTTACCACCAAGTAATTTTATGGCTAGAAGAGTTGTCATTTAAAAGTTATTAAGTTCAAAAGTGCATCTTTTCAAATCCACCTATTAGGGAAAGTGGCAACTAGAGTTTAAAATCACCTACATTTATATTAGCCATTCTTTATTTCAAACTATAGTTCATGAGATATTTAGTTTTATTCAATTGTGATTTTCTGAGAAAATAGCCAGTACTACTTCCTTGTAGGAAGTGGCAGTTGGCAGAGATTGGAATGTTAGTATCTGGGTGGTAGGAAACAGCAGTTGGGAGGGACAGAGGAATGTTAGTATCTGGATGGTAGGAAATTGTAATTGGTAGACAGAGTGGAATGGTAGCATCTGACTTGTAGGGAAGTGGCAGTTGGGAGGGAGAGACACCAGGCTAAGACAGCCAGTACTAACTAATTTACATAATATAACATATAACAAGCTAATTATTTCATTAACTATATATATGTAAAAAAAATGGCTAATGTAAATAAAATTGATTTTGAAAACTTGCTCAGATTCACAAAAGTCATTATAAAGTGTTCCATTCTAGATCAATGGGATGTTAGTTTTGTCCCAATTGTACACTTGGCTTGACTCAGAATTTCTCCTCCTTTTTTCATTATGCTTATTGCCCTATACATCAATATCTCCATGAGTAATGGAGGTCTGTGTATGAAATCAGACTGGCAAATCGATAGTAATAAGAAATGATGACTACAGGCATTGGCAAAAATTCCAGGGAAAACCAAATGCAGTTTAAGGGACAGATAAATACAACCATTCATTTAAATGGGGCTTATTTAAATCAATGGGCATTTTGGAAAATGTTATTAGTTTCCTACAGTGCAACTGGTTTGCTCCAGAATTACTCCATTTTGCCTGTACAGAAAACCCAGGGAATTCAGGGAGTTGCCCAATGCATGGGGATTGTGTTCCATCTTCACACCCTTGTTCTCTTCCAGGTAACTGCGCTCACTACCAGAAAGGTGGCTGGTGGTACAATGCCTGCGCCCACTCAAACCTCAACGGGGTCTGGTATCGAGGTGGACATTACCGCAGCCGTTATCAAGACGGGGTTTACTGGGCTGAATTCCGTGGTGGGTCTTACTCTCTGAAGAAGGTCGTCATGATGATCAGACCCAACCCCAACACTTTCCATTGAAAATAAGACACTTCAAATAAAAAGCCCTTTTCAATGCTGGAAGCATTCGACCGATTGTACCATAAAGGTCCGGAAGAACATTTATTCTGCGACAGCCAAAGACTTTTACAAGAACTGTCCGCAAATACTGTAAGATGCTGTATATTTCTTGTTAATGAGCTATGGCCCTTCTTCATTCATAAACTATTTCCGCAAGGATGTAGCCATAAGTTTTACCACTCCAAGGCTGTGATTCCATTGCAGGCGATGAATGTTATCATTGGTTTTAGGACACAGATTCATACTGATTTCTGTGAATAAAATCAGAGCTGATTTCCACCCAGGCCATGTGAGGTCAGTGACCCGGTATCTTCTGTCCGTGACACTTTGTCCACCAAGATGACCTGGTAAATTTATTTTTAAAAAATCCCCTCTGGATACAAATCAGTTATGTTATCAACTGCAATGTAATCCAGGCCCAAAACAAAAAGATCTTAAAAGAGCAATAAAGTTTCATTATGGAGAAATAAAAATGAGTTGTAGGCCTTTTCACAGAGTAAAACAAGTGTAATCCCCTTTTCAGAGATAATCACTCCAAAGTTTTTACACCTCAAACCTCTGTTTTTTGTTTGTTTTTTTATCTATACAACTGTTACCGACCTGGTGTCCAGACAGTTCACCTACAGCCATCATTTTATAGATAAAGTAAACATTTTGGAAATAAACACAGGTAAAGATTCCTATTAATTTAAAGGGGACTTTAAACCCCTTGAATGCGCGAGAGGAGTTGAACATACAAGGGGTTAACCCTTTGAGTGTCAGAGGGGTATGCAAAGCATTGCAAATGCATTGCGGACCCCTCTGGCACCCAAAGGGTTACAAACCCAATCAACAGAATTTTTTGAAGCCTAAGGAACAGGTGGACTTTACGACAATTACTCTAATTTGTTGTAATACATATATCCAGTGGTGTCCAGACAGTTATACTATTGCGTAGTATAGTAGAAGTGAACCACTGGAAAACAGTCTCCATAGAATGTGACTGAAACCTCCATCATCATGTGACAATTTGACCTGTAATAACATTTGACCAAGTCCTCCCCCGTATAGGGATCACCCTTGTTTTACACAACAGGAAATCCCTACAATACGTCTCTTTCTTTCACAATAAAACTTTATTGATCCTTAAAAATATCCTGGATTCTACCAATACCATCGCAATAAACCAAGAACAGACCGCAAGGACACAACCGCACACAGTATGGTAAAATTGTTACGATATGTACGTGGGGCATAGTTTATTATCTTCTAAAGTACTATGTACTGGGATAAATATTGTATTATCATTTTGGATTTACCGACACAGGAGAAGACATCCGATGAAGTCATTTAGCCTATAAAGTAAGATGTTAGTACTTATTTCATCTGTCTTATCAGATACATTATTTCATTATCCTTCTTTTTAATTTACTCGGAATAACAAAGAGAGCTCAGTGCTACAGTGCAATACAAGTAACACTGTTTGATTAACCTCTTTAGGACCAGAGGGGTACATAACACATTGCAAAGCAATGTGTTGCTCCCCCTCTGATTCTTGAGGGGTTAGGGAGTTCCTCTGAGAAGTGAGGCTGAAGAACTGGAGCAATTTGTGAGACAAAACAACTGGTTTAATTCATGGTTATTGCAGTTCTCACTGACAGGAAGTGATGAAGCTGATACTTTCACAATTCTTGGAGAACCGCAGGCTCACCTCTCCCAGGGAGTGCAGTAGATTAGCAGGCTGGACATCATGGGGATATGTATCAACCCAATTGCTATATAGGAGACAATTAAGATTTACCATTGATCTAAATGGCATCCTATTGAAATGTCACCCTCTATTTGGCAACCAACAAAACACTGCATTTAAAATGTCGCCAAGGGCAACATCAAAAGGGTGACATTCTGATGTCGAACGCTTAAGTGTCACCGAATAGCTTCCATCTTAACCCTTTGAGTGCCAGAGGGGGTCCGCAACGCATATGCTAAATATGCTGGAGACCTCAAAGCAATTCCATTGCATTCACAGACTTAAAGCCCTTCCCCACACCACTAGAAATTTTTCTGCACGACATCAGATGCCATCAATGTGTGTTTCAGTTTTAACCCTTTGAGTGCCAGAGAGGAGAGACATGCAGTGCATTGCACTCTGGCACTCAAATGGTTAAAGCACCATTTAAATGAGCAGTAAACCTTATTATGAAAAACATATTACAGACACATTATTAGATATATCTGCAAAGGGAGGCACTCACTATAACAATAAGTGTTTATCTAGTGTACCCATCAGAGAAACACGACTTGAAAAGAATTCTCTCTCCACAGATCTTTTAAGTTTATACATTAATTTTAGTGACAAATGATCAATATTTCGGCTACTACTTGAGCCTTTATCAAGGTACATACATAAACACAATGAGAAATTAAATATTTATGTGCAAGAAGAATCCCTATATGCAAAGCATTCCCAGCTACAGGTCTAACTGGTTGAATGAGCATCTCCCCCTGGCAATGGGTACGGTAATGCATTGGGAGGGCTCCGCCCCCACAAAACATTACTCCACCCACTGCCATTCAAAAATTATTAGAATTCAAACTTTTTTTTTTTTTAAATAACTTACACTGACAGTAAGAGGCAATTATATTTTCATAATCTATACATTTTTTATATGAAGCATCTTGCAGAAGTCTGTTACGCAGCCATTACAGTTTGGGAAGTATATATATGTTTATATACTTTCATTACAAAAAAATGACTAATCCTTTGGGGAGTATTTTCTTCCTGTATTGTAGTTAGTTTGCTCCAAAATTGCTCCAGTTCTAACCCTTTGAGTGCCAGAGGGGTACGCAATTCACTTGTGTTCAAAAGCTTATTTTTTTTCCCAGCACAGTGAGTAAAATTTAGTTTCCTACTCAACAGCCCATCACGTGGGCAGAATGGAGACTAGCTGTCATTATGATCTACTCTAGACCTGCATGTTCCTGATCCAATCACGTGGACTCTTACATCTTTCTTTTTTTTTTTAATCCTAACAATGTACTGTATCCATATGTCATAACTTGACCTCTGGTACACAAGTATCTGATCAGGGAAATAAATCACATTAACCCCTTGAGTGCTAAAAATGTCTCCAACGTATTGTGAAGCAATACGATGGAGACCTTTTCAGCATTTAAGATGTTAAATGTATAGTAATGTTTGTTTATATATATATATATATATATATATATATATATATATATACACATTTTGAGTAAAACAGGGGTATATCTGATGCTGAGGAACAATGCATTCAAAAGTTATAGCAGAACAAATATTTTCCTTGTCTTTCTACTTTAAAAAAAAAAAAAAAATCTATGAAACTGACCATTAGGTGGTGCTGTTTCCTTAGTCCCTATGGAGAATTTCTGTTGGTCTACTGTAAAGCTCTCCAAACAATGAAATAGATATTATCTTGAGCTGTAATAGTGTTTTAATAAATAATCTCTTAGCGGTAGGGGTACCCTTGTTTTTCTCAGCATGTGATTTATCACAATCAATGCATTATTATTCGTTTAAATGGAAAGTATGGCCTAGAAGTAAGTGCTTTTAAAACGTTTTACATGCCCTAAAAGTTCCCTGAAACACTAGATTCAGCACGACACAGTAAATACCTGCACAAACAGCCACAACAAATGTGTCAGGAGGGAGGGGTCGTGCTACATCTTCTTGCCTTATCAATGTGCCTGTGTAAGAGAGATGACCACTGCTTATTTGAATTTCAGACCATTTCCATTTCTGATTGCCTAGGTCACAGACAGGCAAAATATGTGCTGTTTTTATCCGTCCCTTTGGTCTATGTGTACAATTACAGAGACAATCTCACTTCTGACTCTCCGTGTACAGGAAGCATGATACAAGTCTGACACAAATATATAATTCTACCAGTAAAGAGTGAGCCACAACTGATATTCACTTTGTTGAATTACAGTCATTAATCTAAAGTCATAACCCTTTTAATACATTATATATAGTCTGAAAGGATAAGCACTCATGCTAAATAATGAATTATGTACCGGGTGCTTCCAGAGGAGATAGTATACAAAAGATAGGCTGCGCTCTCAAGGATTTCAAAGAACAAAAAAAAAACAAAACAAATTAATGGTATAATCAATGCAACGTTTCGGTTGTCAAATTGCAACCTTTGTCAAGCAAACAATCATGTTTGCTTGACAAAGGTCACAATTTGACGACTGAAACATTGCAATGATTACACCGTTAAACAGTATTTTTCACATATATATGTACATACACACATGCACACAAACAGAGATGCAGCCCTTGAGACAAAATAATTACCTACGTCTAGCCTAGGTACAATACTTTTCTGTTAATCCAGCTTGGCCACATAGCTGTCCTGTTCTCTCTCATATCACATTCAGGAGCCAGACAGCTAAGGGTGAGCTGGATAGACATTTTCTTTTACTGTTCTATCACAGTTAAAACAGAAATTGGGCTGGGTTTTTGAGCAGTGTGACCATGCAAGTAAAATGAAGAAGAGGTGACACGAGTACCCCCTCCCCCCCTTGCAATATGCCCAGTTCTTTGTGAAAGGCACATACTGTCGTAATCTACTCTACTGCATGGTTAGTCCATTGATGGACCTCTGTCTACTGCATACTCCAACTTCCATGATCCACAATCCCCAACAGTTGCAGGTCCAGCAATCAACTACCCCATGTCTACTGTTTCATGTAATCTCGGGATATAAATAGTGGTAAACCACTTACTTCAGGTGATACCATTGTTTTAAACAAAACAATCTACCTGTACAATATTTAGAGATGTATGTAAATATATATTTTTGCAGTCAAACCAAATATATAACATACTCAACTTACTTACAAATGTTAACTTCACTTTTAATAAGTAATTATTTTGCTGCCATTCTGAAATCATTATAGGGTTTATATTCATCTAAGGAGGAATACAAGTATAGAATAAAAAGGCTATCCACATTTGCAGGCAAACGATGGGTGCCAATTAAATATATTTTCTTTTTCCCAAGTATTTAAATATACAATAGGGGAAGGGAAAGGTATTTAGAAAAACAATGGCTGTGCATGTACTGCAACGATTTTCTGAAATCAATATGTGGTGATCTGAAAGAACGTATGAACCATTAATATACTGTAGAGACCTGTATGAGATAAGTAGCAGCTTTAGTAACGGTCACCTTTATCAAGTGCCCAGCAATGCAACCATTTATTCTTCAACACCTAATCACAGGCCCATTTTTAAAAATATTCTTAAAAAATTAAATTAGATAAGTTGTTCTTTTAAGTCATAATCAATTAGTATTTTGTTTCCTAACTGAGGCATAATGAAAGTGCCCAGTAGAAGTGTTACGGTGATTTGTAGTCTCCAATATTTGGAACTATACCAAAAAGCACTAACGATCAAGCACTTTGATAAAACTTTTTTTAGGAATCCCCCCAGAATACATTCAGTTATAGGAGTAGAATTAACTCCCTCTGGTGCCAGAGACGACTTCAGATCATTTCTCCACAATGCGTTGGCAATATTGCTAGCACACTTAAAATGCCTATGCTGTCAAGCAACAACACTGCAGGAAGGTGATGTTAATGTTTCATGATTTAAGAGCATAATATTCTCTACTAATTCATATATGAAATTACGACTTCCAGTGAGAAAAAAAAAGTGGCTTTTTCTTTTTTGCACTGTATTAATAAAAACTGTGCAGCTGAAGTATTACATAATACAGGGCTGTAAAATGGTGCTAGAACGTTGCTGCTGTTGCACTCTCATTTCTGGTGTAATTAAACTGCTAGAAGCGGGAAATCTCCCAAAGAATACCAAGTTCACATTGTGTGATGTACTAGATTGATAGGAAAGGATCTTTTTATTGTGTAGTCCCATGCGCAATGTAAACAGCTCAAACCGTCAGTAAAATAAACAACACTTTTTCACTCATCAGTCTTTACGGTAATTTTGTAAAATATTGAGATAAAATTGAATTTGAAAGCACAAAACTGAGGGACAGTCCTGGATTTTAAATGGGTGTCCCTCGTGCAGGGCAGCCTCCTTCTGAGACAATACAAAGTCCTGGAACGTAGACTTCAGAGCACAGAGTTCTAAACACCGGGAGAACTGCCCACTGCCTACTGTGACAGGAAATGGTGTCACTGCTGGACTACAACAAAGTGGCTTCCAGACAGAGCTCTATACACTAGAGAGAGAACTGAGCACTAATCCTGACATCAAACAGGAGCTTTTGGTGCAGTTCCATTGTAATGTAATGACAGTATCAGGCTTTGGGCTTAAGTTACATTTTCTTGTATCCCACCATAGGCATCACTTTGTATCAAAGCAGTCAATGGCAAGTTCTCACTCTAGCACCAGATAAAAAGTAGGTTTCGCCCTGATGTCTAGTAATGTACAGTGACCCCTCCCACACAGCTGCCCTAGAGCCAAGGACAAGTACTCTGCTGCTCTCGTCTCTGCAATGTCCCTGAATGGCTGAATGGAAATGTGGTCCCCCTCACCAGACTGTGCCACCAAAATGTAAATGTTTATTTTTCAGAAATGTACATAAAAATGACTAACACAATAGATTGGCAGATTTGAATTGTCTGTAAAGCAAAATAAAACTGCATTAAGGTAATAGATCTACTTTAACTTGAAACAGACAAACCAAAAATGGAAAATAAATACAAGCCAAAATAATATTTCATTATTTGATTCTTAAATACCAGCATTGACTGTCTTTCCAAATCTTGATAAATGCATTTTTCTGAGCAATCTTAATATATTTAACTGGTGTTTCCTCGTCTGTTGGAAGTATTAGAAAGGTTGCACAGTTTTCCCATGGTCTGTTAACTCATTAACCCCTAAAGGACTGGTGACGGTCCTGGCACGTCACATATTTTTTGCTCACAGTGCTCTTGCGTTTGGTGTGTTGGCACATGTCATCAGTCACGTGTGCCAGAGCGCCGAACTTCCCTATCTGGTCCTTAAAGGGATAGAAATACTTAAAATGTAAAACAATAAATAATGTAAGGTTTATCCACCTGACTAAAACAAGAGAACTTCCACAGCTGAAAGGTGTTTTATTCAAAAGTTATTGTAGCTCAAACCTGAATTTTGTAGATTCAGTATCATAGTGGCCTGAAATTGTAAAGTGGCGCTGTTGCTACACCATCCTATGGACTGCTCTGGTCTGTGACCATAAATCTCCATAGGATGGTGTAGCAACAGCGCCACTGTACAACTTCAGGCCACTGTGATACCGCACCTAAAAAAATTAAAGTTTGAGCTGTAATAACTTATGAATAAAACACATTTCAGCAGTGGGAGTTCCCTTGTTTTACTCAGAGGGATAAACCTTACAACATATTTAGTTTTACATTTTAAGTATTATTATCCCTTTAAAAAGAAACCAACCCCACGACCGATGGTCCTTAAGGGGTTAAGACCAGAAAGCTGAATCGTACACCAATCTGGTCCATAATGGGTTAAACATTCTCTCATAATTCTAAATGACTGCATTGTGCTTGTGAATTTTCTTGGAACAATATGTGCATTTGATCAGAAGCTGTGAAATGATTTGCTGTGTTATAACCATTTAAATAAAGATGAACATCCCCGTGGAACCCTCAAAGTAAAATTGTTTAACCCTTTGAGTGCAAAGCAATGCGTTGCATACCCCTCTGGCACTCAAAGGGTTAAGCTCTTCGTTGCTAAAAAGGCCTCCATTGCATTGCAGAAGCAACCAAACCTCTCTAACAAAGGGCTTAAAGAGACAGTAATGTCCTGTAAAAAAAAAAAAAAGTGTTTTGTAGTGTTTAAAAAAATACATTTTGTGGCACAAATCCTATCTCTCAAACCTTTATGGTTTGAGAGATATTCACATCTAAAATTCCCCCCCACGCACACCACCTTCCCCTTGTCCTGATGTCAGTGTCTAGCGACAGCAGGAGATCCCTGGTCCTGTGACCAGATGACGGCTCTTCAGCAGAGCCAAAATCACGACATTGGAAAATAATTACTTCATTGGAACAGTCTACAAAGTGTGCTTGCAAACCAGGCACACTTTGTAGACCGTTCCAATTAAGTAATTATTTTCCAGTATCGCTATTTCGGCTCTGCTGAAGAGCCTCCTCGTGTTTGCCGACACGGATCTCCTGCTGTCAGCTTTACAGCTGACATCAGGAGAAGGGAAACTTTACATGCGAATATCTCTCAAACCTTGAATACTAGATGGTAACTACAAAGAGCTGTTCAGAGACGCTCAACTAGGAACAAGCCTGCCCTCGAACTGAGGAGGCTTTATAGGAAAGGTGTCTTAACCAGGTGCAGTCTGTTTTAGTCCACTAATGCCTTTGATGGAGAAGAAATATCCTAAAGCACATCATACTGATCCTGCCAAAAAGGCAGCCCAGCCACGAAGTGCCAGGCAATTCCTCTCTGAGCAAGAGAAACAGCCAACTCCAGACGTACGTTTCGGAGTTGAGGTGAGTTGTCAGTGAGGTGCAGCTGATCTCTCTAAGCACTGCGAGCAACATGGTACCAGCAAATTACTACATGTGTAGTGAACTTTTCAGTGATAACTTACATATTACAGAATTTTTTCTCATAAGTAATACTCCTACTGCTGGCAGTTGTTTTATTCAAAAAGTTATAAGAATTCAAATGGTCAGGAAGTGAGTAACAGCTTCATTACTTCCTGATGGTTTGAACACATTCCATGAAGAACTGCAGTCAGTGACTCATCTCTCACACAGAAAGCAACAAAATAACCATCTGAAGTGCAGGTTAACTTTCTGACCACTACAGGGCAATGTTAATGTTAAGAAACAATAGCATAAACTGTATTAACACTTGTTTTTACTCAGCAGTAACAAAAAATTATTTCCATTAAAGAAAAGTTTAACCCCATAATGACCAGCTGATCAGAGCGGCGTGGTCAGTTAAGGACCACGGAGCTTTTTTTTTTTTTTGCCCCATCCGCTTCCGGACTCCCGAACGGCGTGCAGCCGTGGGGGGAGCCCGGAATTCCATGACTGTCATAGTACGTCATGGGTCGTTCAGTCAGATAGACCCTTCACGTACTATGACCGTCAAGGGTCATTAAGGGGTTAATGCTTCTTTAAACTAAATAGTATCAGGTTACTGTATATGATAATTTGTTTATACTTAAAGTGTGTTAAGTTAGAATGCTTATTTCAAAAGAAGTCTTCCAGAGAACCATATTTCATATCATTCAATCTTCCACACATTCACCGATAATCCTGAACTCAAACATGCACCCTAGTCTTGTTCTATGGTGCAACATTAAATTAATCTGTTCCCAGGAACCCCCTTATACTGCTTTAGGGAGCTCCGTTTGTCAGTGTCTGATTCATGTTGATCATTCCCCTCTCGGGAGGACTAAGCTTGGGTGGATAAATGGGAAATCTGAAAGTGACCCCCCGTTCTCTTCTACTGATCCCACTACGGACTATGAACTGCGAGACTTCTCGAATAATGTGGTACAGTGTGTGACAGGCAGTCCCATATACTGATTAGGGATGGGATTTCTACCCCAACTATAGTAATCAATGTGAGACTCTGCGTAACTCCGGCAAAGTTTGTGGATGTGAAATACAAACTTTCAGGTCGCACTTTAGCTAACTTCTAACCATGGGTGTGGGGTCAGTTTCCTGAACACCCCAAACATCTGGGTGGCAGGAACTACTTTGAGACTGCATAGTGCCTCCCATTAGCTTTTACTAAGCCTGCACTTATAAGAGACCCCACAGGAAAAGACTTAGAATACATAACTGACCTTTAAAACAAAACGGTGTCTAATTAACCGAAAAAATCGTGACTCATCCAGATATTTGGATCCACCACAGCAAACTCACAGAATTTTACATGAATATTTGACGAATTCTCTGATTTCTGAAGAGCCACCTGGAAGGTTCCACATAGTAAGTAATATTAACCCTTTAAGTGCCAGAGGGGTACGCAGCACATTGCTAGTATTGCGTGCCCCTCTGGTACTCAAAGGGTTAGGTACACTACATTTTTAGAACTAACTAAGTAACAGGTTGTGTCAACGACGATTCCTGTTCAAATTACTACTTTAAATCATATAGACTTTTATATAAAGGGCGACAAAGTAATTCTGGCCAAACCAACTGAACCATAAAGACTCTCCAGCATTTTAGGGGTAGAAGTCCCACATTTAAATGAATGGTAAGATTTATTTGTCCCAAAATAGTGTCAGTTCTTTTACATTCATCAGCCTATCTGAATTAAAGGGACAGTAATGTTTCAGAAAAACATCAGCTCTAATTAATCTTCATAGCATTTGGGCCATGGAGAGAGTTATTTCAATACTGTCAGAGTTGTAGTTCAAGAGTAATTGAATGATAAAGTTTCCACCTACCACACTTTTACCTAGTGTAAGCCACCTCCCCTCAGAAGTGGAATCTGGTCCACAAAACAGACAGCTCACAGCAAGGAACAATCTTCTTACCGTGAGAATAATGAAAACCCTGCCCCCCTTGACAGGTTTATCAGGTTTTTCCTTATGCTTGCTGAAGATTGTCCCTCTCTGCTATCCATCTGGACAGACTTACTGCTCTGAGGTGAGCAGTGTTACATCAGTAAAAGGGGAGGGAGAAGGATACTTTATAATTCAATTACTGTTGAACTACAACTCTTGACAGTATTGAAATAACACTCTTCATGGCCAAAATACTATGAAGATTATTTGGAGCTGCTTTTATTGTGAAACATTACTATCCCTTTAATAATCTATAGCAAAAGTTACAACCCAGCTTCACCCACACTGTTCTGCAGAGCCATGCAAGAAGAGGATCAGATATAGACTGCTGAAGACATTCAAGACAAAAACGAGTGTTAAATTAAGAGCCAATTCTTCCTAAAGATGTAATTTCACTTTCAAGTTAATTTAGACATTCATTTTTTAAATTTTTTTTATATTTCTTGTCTTTTGATCCAACCACATTAATTATAAAATGGATTGTGTTGCAATTCACATTATTGTTATATACAACATGTGTTTTTTTTGCCTTCAAGGTCGACTGGGGATATGAGCGAGATTAAGTTTTATGGCTGCTCAGCAAATTGTAAGCCAAGCAACAATAATCAGAGGACACTGATACAATCCCCCAAGGGATTCTGGGGTGGAAAATGTAGAAATAGTATATACCAGGGGTAGGCAACTTTTGGCACTCCAGTTGTTGGGATTGCAGATTCCATAATCCCCAAATAACTTCAGGTTACTTGGGGGTGAAGCGAGTTGTAGTCTCTAAGGGCTCTAGAACCAAATGTTGCCTAAGCTTGTAATATATCACATTTTTGGGACATGACCTGCTTTTGGAAGCTTAAGAATGTCTACATGAAATGTTACATTTACTGTAAATGACCTGGTTCTCCCTGTAGGAGAGAGCAGGGATAATTATTTCACCTCTCTCACTATTACATGAGCTGTGGTGAGAGCAGGAAGCGTCTCCATATTCACCATAACTTCCACTCTGTTTCTACTTCTGCAGGAGCATATGAGTTCTGTCACAGTGTGGGGGTGACTTTTCAGACACCCCCCCTCACAGTTACCACTTTGGATCGGAGAGTTGGTGCCAAAGCTGCTGCCTGTGTTGCTGTGCTAAATTCCGCTACTGGTAAGTGAGTCACAGACTACTAGTAATGCTAAGATTCTTCATTATTCTGGCCTCCAGTCTGTGTTTGTAAGATGCATTTAAACACGCTGGAACTTCAACTGTCTTAAAGTGATATTAATATTTCACAAAAACAGCAGCTCCAATTAATCTTCATAGCAATTGAGCCATAGAGAGTGTTATTTAAATACTGTGAGAGCTGTAGTTCAAGAGTAATTGAATGATAAAGTTTCTCTCTCCCACCCCTTTTACCTAGTGTAAGCCCCCACTTCTCAGATGTGGAATCCAGTTCATAGACCAGACAGATCACATCAAGGCTCAATATTCAACTGTGAGAACAATGAAGGCCCTGCCCCCCTTGACAGGTTTTTCAGCTTTTTCCCTTATCTTAATTGAAGATTGTCCCTCTCTGCAGTCTACCTGAACACACTCTCCTGCTCTGAGGTGAGCAGTGTTACATCAGTAAAAGGGGCAGGAGGAGGATACTTTATCATTCAATTACTCTTGAACTACAACTCTGACAGAATTGAAATAACACTCTCCAAAGGCCAAATACTATGAAGATTAATTAGAGCTGCTTACATAGTAACATAGTAGATAAGGCTGAAAAAAGACATGCATCCATCAAGTCCAGCCCATGCCAATAACACCCCTGTTGATCCAGAGGAAGGCAACAAAAAAGCCCTCTGGAGCAATTTCCAATGTAGGTGTGTGTGTGAGTGTGTCAAATAGTTCCCCGGCTCAATATCCTATTTGCTTTTATTATTATTATTATTTTATTATTTTATTATGAAACATTACTATCCCTTTAACTTAGCTCCTTATTTGCAGATAATTGTTTTACAATATATTGCTGACACTTTTATCCTGTCCTCTATGTTGATATTCCAAACAAAACAACCATGTGATTGAGTATTGTCCTTGAAAAACAAAGTCAATTATGTTAACGTTATGTGAGAAATTTTCATTTTGCCTGTTCTTTCAAAACTAATTTGATATTACCCTGTGTAAATATCAAGTCACGTGGATCTTTTCCAGCACCAAACGGGTTAATAATTATCATTTCAAGATGTAAGGCTTTGATTTTCTGCTCAGATTTTTGTCTCCTTTCTCCACCAAAGCACAAAATAAGTTACTAGTCATTAGCTTGTATACGCTCACAGAGAGGCATTACGGCTGCAGACACGCCTCAGTCTTCTACTCGAAAACTTTCCTTTTCATCCAGCCAAACTTTAGATAATTCATCCGGTAAACACACAATGCTCCAAGAGTGTCTATTTAATTTCAAGTGGTTTTCTAGTCATATCAAGGAAGGACAAACATTTACAAACCGAGGTGCTTAAAGCGTACCAGTTCATAAATGTCAGTCATCCTTAGCAAAATCACAATTTAGAGTCCTCAATTTGACATGCCGTACAGCTCGAGTTAAAGCTAAGGACCGGTAAAGATCAGATAAGCAGGACTTCAAAACAAAGAATGATTAAAGAAAAAAAAGAAAAAGGGGTTTTAACCCTTTTAGTGCCAATAAGGTATCCATCCTATTGCGTTTACAATAAACCTCCATAGTACGCTGTAGGAATAGCATCTCTGTGAAACATATTTTATATTATGTGATACTGTCCTTTTAAGGAAGGAGAACTGTACTTAACATCCATGTGACTTGTGAATCTTTCATGCTTTGTTGGAATCCTTCCTCCTCTATGTGTAAGTATCTGTAACCTTGTTGGTCCCAGAAAGAGTGTTATAGGTTGTGCGACATTTTAACAGACCCGTATTTAACTACGGTAAAACTAAAAAAAGCATCAGAACAATAACGTAACCCTTTAAGGACCCTTTGCAATGGGTTGTACACCAATATGGTCTTTGTTAGGGTTAATAATTATATATATATAACTTCAGGGCCAACTGGAGTACAAAGGGCCTTTCTTATTTATAATGCACTCTATGGGAAAGCTTAAGTCATAGGCTACAGCTCTCCATAGTAAATTATATTAGCAATGCCACCTACTGGCCACAATGGGAGTACCCTTGTTTTAATCAGTAGGACAAATCATTCATTATATCTTTTTTACATATTAAGTGTTACTATTCCTGTAAAAAATTACCCAAAACTATCCAAGAAGAATTACAGACCTATTCCCCTGCATTGTGCACAGTTGTTGTTGCAGTAAAGTCTTTAAATGACAGAATACGGTGCTGTCCAGACAAGTAAAACTGATTTCTTCAATAGCAGATACATCTAAATCATATGCACTCTATTGTGTTCCAACAACCTATCAGTGGACAGCGCAGAGATTCCCAATGTCTGGGTGTAATATTAAAGACAGATGGTTTGATACAGGCTCAGGAAAATAAGAGCACAGAAAACTGTCTCTAAAAGTTTGTGGAAATGATTTGTTTACATCAAGATGATATCCATCTAGACATGGTATTCATCAGATCTCAAACTTGCCTGAAAACAGATGTCAAAAACTGGATTAATCACTGGCATTAATTGTTTTTGTATTCGTTTGGAAAATAATTGTGACTGGAAAAATGCTAAAGAATGTCTTCTTCCATACAGACCCCACAAAGTGCAGAAAATCTGTTCTTTTAGGGACGTATGAAGAATGTTAAAGGCCAACTATCACGTGTATACAGCCCTATCAGCAGACCTGGAGATGAAGCCGTAAAACCCATCAGACCAATACATTAGACCCTCGATGCCACCCTGTTGGTCCTTCAAGAAGGAACCGATCAGCAGGGTGTCCAGCAGTTCAGTCTTGTTGATCTGCTTGACGCAATCCCCATAGACCTTCTGTGTCTGGGTTGAAAGTCCAATATTGAGAATCTCTGTAGGCTGCGCGCCCAACCTGCAAAGTCTGTGGCTGAGTCACATAAGTGTGAGTTGCATTCCAGCTGGAGGGTCTGACAAAACCTTTTTTGGGTCTGCAAAATCCTGTAGCAGACTTAGTAAAGCATGATCATTCTCTTTAATGGAGAAACACACTGTTTTTAAGAAAAAAAACATACTGCATGTTTTTTTTTGTCTTGGGTTAAAACAAGAGTAACCCTATCGGAGATGTTATGTTCTGAGGTTATTGCAGTTCAAACTGTTGTCTTTTTGTATATTACCAGCACCACCTGTGTCCATACAATCTACCTACAGACCACCTGTTTCCTATATAGTTATTCTGCTGCATTTTATGGGGAAGGTGATCCACCGGCTACACATGAAATGTGATGGTTACAGCTACATCACTTTATGACAGGTTGAACTGCAGTAACTCTTAAATAAAGCATCTAACTGCATTAAAAACACCCATGTTTTTCTCAGCAATCAAACTCTATAATTTCATTTGTTTTAGTAATAAAACTTTACTGAACATTTAAAGAGAATCATTTCTGGAGCACCGCTGGGAGCCATCAGGAATGAGCAAAAATCCCATTGATTTAAATGGGGATATTAAACCAAATGAATTTTTGAGATCTTTCCAAGGGATTAACCCAATGGGAATCAATATTTTGTCCTCAATGTTCCATCTAGTCTTCTCCAAAATGTCTCCACTTTCTCCTCTGTACATATGGCCAGCACAGTATTAAAAACCACACGATTCAAAGTGATATTTTCCCTGTAACAGGTCAATATCAGGACTAAGCCGACATCGCTTTCCCATATGGAGAACAAATGCCTACAAATTACAACATGTCTTTTGACAGGAGGATTTCAGTAAAAGGTCTCAATTTCCATGGACGTTTTATTACTGAGAGTTTCCCCAAATCCACTGCACGATATGCAGCAAAAATCTGTCCCGCTGCTTTACAACAACCTACAAAATACCAGCTCCAATACAGAACGCTGACAGCTAGTAATTACTGTGTGCAGAGTGACATTCCCACGAACAGTATGTAACACTCACACTCATCTGCTGGACAGAAAGCACAAGTCTAACATGCCAGGGTTAGAGTTCCCTATGCGAAAAAGAACAAGCAACCGTGTTCGTGAAACTAAATAATTTCAACGCTGCAGCTAATTTTCTAATAAAACATCTCAAAGCAGTTGGCGTACCCTTGTTTTACTAAGCAGTATCAACCCTGCAATTTACATTTTATTCATATTACACAGTACTGCTTTTCGACTTAACCCCTTAAGGACCCATGATGGTCCTGGACCGTCAAGGGTTGTTATACCCTTAAGGATCCATGATGGTCCTGGACCGTCATGGAATTCTGGCCTCCCTGCGCGGCTGCACGCCATTCGGGGAGTCTGGAATCGGAATCGGGGGAAAAAAAAAAAAAAAAAGGTCCCTGGTCCTTAAGTGACCGCACTGTGCGTGCCCACCTGATATTTTTAACACAATCATTTTTGTACCTAATTAACTAATACAGATTAATTAGTAGGGGAATAAAGCCCAACCACCCACCTTCCACTACTGTACAGTTTAAGCATAGCTGTCTGCCAATATCAGTATTTTCAAAGACTTCATCAATGGCTGGCACTAACTGTGTGCTTTTTTTTTTTTTTTTTTTTTTTTTTTTTTTACAAATAAAGTTTATACTCCTTTGTATTATTGCGAAAATCCATATGTTTTATAGCCAACAGGTTCTAATTCACCATTGTTATCAAGAAAAACCAACGCGTCTCTTGTATGAATGCTTTTCTGGTCATGTGGCCCAAGAAAAACTTAAAGGGATAGTAATGTTTCACAAAAACAGCAGCTCCAATTAATCTTCATAGTATTTGAGCCATAGAGAGTGTTTTCTCATTACTGTGAGCTTTGTAGTTCAAGGGTAATTGAATGATAAAGTTTCCCCCTCCCGCCCCTTTTACCTAGTGTAAGCCACCACTTCTCAGATGTGGAATCTGGTCCATAGACCAAGCAGCTCACATCAAGGGTCAAAATTCTTACTGTGAAAACAATGAAAGCCCTGCCCCCCTTGACAAGTTTTTCAGGTTTTTCCCTTATCTTAATTGAAGATTGTCCCTCTCTGCAATCTACCTGGGCACCTCCCTTCTGCTTTGGCTGAGCAGTGTTACATCAGTAAAAGGGGCGAGAGGGGGATACTTTAGCATTCAATTACTGTTGAACTATAACGCTGACAGAATTGAAATAACACTCTCCAAGGCCCAAATACTATGATGATTAATTAGAGCTGCTTTTATTATGAAACATTACTATCCCTTTAAGACGCCCATGTCCTAGGAGGTACGTTCCAGAGCTCCGATGGACAACACAGAGAAGTTCAGTTGCATGTTGAGACTGAAAATATATCAGAACTGCGTCTTTATTTCTGTCATGAAGTCTGTAATTTACATGAGAATATAATAAACATTATAACAACTTCTATAAAACAGTACAACTACTTCTATAAAACAGTACAACAACCTATATAAAACAGTATAACAACATATAGAAAACAGTACAACAACCTATATAAATAATGTAACAACCTTTATAAACAGTATAACAACCTATATAAAAGTACCACAGATTATATAAAACAGTGTAACAACTTTTATAAACAGTAAACTATATAAAAGGTACAAAGACCTATATAAAACAGTGCAACAACCTATATAAAAACAGTATAATAACCTATATAAAACAGTGCAACGACCTATATAAAACAGTACCACAGATTATATAAAACAGTGTAACAACCTTTATAAACAGTACAACAACCTATATAAAACAGTATAATGATCTATATAAAACAGTGTAATGCTCTATATAAAACAGTGTAATGCTCTATATAAAACAGTGCAACGACCTATACAAAAACAGTATAGTGACCTATACAAAAACAGTATAATGAACTATATAAAACAGTGTAACTACCTATATAAAACAGTATAATGACCTATATAAAAGAGTGTAACTACCTATATAAAAACAGTACAACGACCTATATAAAACAGTACAATGACCTATATAAAAACAGTATAATGACCTATATAAAACAGTGTAACTACCTATATAAAAACAGTACAACGACCTATATAAAACAGTATAATGACCTATATAAAACAGTGTAACTACCTATATAAAAACAGTACAACGACCTATATAAAACAGTATAATGACCTATACAAAAACAGTATAATGAACTATATAAAACAGTGTAACTACCTATATAAAACAGTACAACGACCTATATAAAACAGTGTAACTAACTATATAAAAACAGTATAATGATCTATATAAAACAGTGTAACTACCTATATAAAACAGTACAACGACCTATATAAAAACAGTATAATGATCTATATAAAACACTGTAACTATCTATATAAAACAGTATAATGACCTATATAAAACAGTGTAACTACCTATATAAAAACAGTATAATGACCTATATAAAAACAGTATAATGACCTATATAAAACAGTGTAACTACCTATATAAAAACAGTATAATGTTCTATATAAAAACAGTATAATGACCTATATAAAACAGTGCAACATCCTATATGAAACAGTACAAGCTTCTTGTGTTAAACAAGACCTTGATCAGAAATCCTCCCCCCCCCCGGTCTATTTTAGCCTAAAGAAAAACCCTTTATTTCAATTCAGTGGGTACAGATTGGACACATCTTCAGTTCTGGCACTCAGAAGGTTACACAGATCCTGTACTTCATTACTGGATCTAGCTCTTACTAAATTCCCTGTGAATACCTCAGCGTGGGCAAATGGCATTAAATGGATTTAGTAAGTGCTGTAAAACAGTCCTGCTTCAGTGGTTTTCTCACTAACTAATAATCAATCTGGTTTCTATTTGTTTGGTTTTAATCAGGAACTGGATTTTGCTTTTCAAAGTTCATCTGTACAGATGTACAAATGCTATATCCTTATGGCTTTGTCTGGTTAAAATTTACCCTCCGGATGCTAAAGGTATCAAACACATTACCCCCAAAACGTGTTGGGGACATCCATGGCATTGCAAATATATTTTAAAGTCAATTAAACCCAAAATAAACTCTAACATGTTTGGTCAGAGCACTTATTGGAAGTACACTGAACAACACATATGCGACAACAACTTGACATTTTAGATTGCTGCATAGTTACACAGTTGATGCTGTTGAAAAGAGACATTAAAGGGATAGTAATGTTTCACAATAAAACCAGCTACAAATAATCTTCATAGTATTTGGGCCATGGAGAGTGTTATTTCAATACTGTCAGAGTTGTGGTTCAAGAGTAATTGAATGATAAAGTATCCCCAGGGCCGGCGCTGCCATTAAGGCAGAAAAGGCAGCTGCCTTAGGGCGCCGCAATGGAGGGGCGCCGAAAAGAGGGAAGTTTTTTTTTTAAATAATATATATATCTGCCTGGGTCTCCCTGCGGTGTGTTACAAAGACGCCGCGAGGAAGCGCTTGGTAGTGTAAATCAGCGCTCCCTCACAGCGTCTATGTTACCCACTGCAGAGAGACCCAGGCTCTGTAGTAATAAAGAGCGCTGAGAGATGACATCATCTCCCAGCGATCTGCATTACTGAGAGCAGTGCGCGGGAGCCTCAGCTCTGTGCCGAAGGAGGCTGTGGCACGCCGCTAGACCGCCAGGGACTCAAGGTAGGGGGATGAAGGGGCATTATGGAAGGGTCAATGTGGAGGGGGCATTGTGGAGATGAAAGGGGCATTGTGGAGATGAAGGGGCAATGTGGAGGGGGCATTGTGGAGATAAAGAAAGCATTGTGAAGGGGAATTGTGGAGATGAAGGGGTGATGTGGAGTTAAGGGGGCATTGTGGAGATGAAGGGGGCATTGTGGAGATAGGGGCATTGTGGAGATGAAAAGGGCATTGTGGAGATGAAAGGGGCAATGTGGAGATAGGGGCATTGTGGAGATGAAGGGGGCAATGTGGAGATAGGGGCATTGTGGAGATGAAAGGGGGCATTGTGGAATGAAAGGGGGCAATGTGGAGATAGGGGCATTGTGGAGATGAAGGGGCAATGTGGAGATAGGGGCATTGTGGAGATGAAGGGGCAATGTGGAAGGGGCATTGTGGAGATGAAGGGGGCATTGTGAAAGGGAATTGTGAAGATGAATGGGGCATTGTGGAAGGGGTAATGTGGAGGTAAATATGTGGGCGGTGGCAGGGGATTGTGGCAAGGTCGGGGGGGCAGGGGATTGTGTCCGGGTCGGGGGGGGCATCAAAATGCACCTTCGCCTGTGTATACAAAAATCCTTGCACCGGCCCTGAGTATCCCCCCTACCATCCCTTTTACTGACGTAACACTAATCGCCTCAGAACAGAAAGGTGGTGTCCAGATGGATCACAGAGTGGGATAATCTTCAGTGAGCATAAGGGAAAAACCTGTCAAGGGGGGCAGGGTTTTCATTGTTCTCACAGTAAGAAGATTGTCCCTTGCTGTTATCTCTCTGGTCTGTGGACCAGATTCCACATCTGAGGGGAGGTGGCTTACACTAGGTAAAAGGGGTGGGAGGGGGATACTTTATCATTCAATTACTCTTGAACTACAATGCTGACAGTACTGAAATAACACTCTCTATGGCTCAAATACTATGAAGATTAATTGGAGCTGCTGTTTTTGTGAAACATTACTATCCCTTTAAACCTTTGAGTGCTAGACTGCTGTCCAACACATTGCTTTATTCTGGACACACCGCTGCAGCTCAAAGGGTTAAGTTCAGCCTGTGCTAGATCTCCTTTACTGATACAGAAGAAGGGAATTACCAAACAAATAATTTCCAGTTCTGTTCCCAAGTGGATAAAAAAGGTTTTACCGACTACAAAAGAAAATCCGATATCTATCTGAATCATCATCATCCATGCTCAGTAACCAACTGTCATAATTCTCTATCCTATATAATAATTTGCTAAAAGTTTGTAACGACGCAGTCATGAGCAGTAGAGACTGCCCGTGACTTGGCTGATACGGAGAGGGGCGCTCCGAATTCAGACAGTGGTTCTCTTTGCCAGGCACGTGCACACATAGACACCAAGGGGGGCTTGAGCACCTGCCCTTTTTGTCCAAAGTGCCCTCGTGCCCTTTTAATGAAAAAAAAAAATAATAATAATAATTATGAGAAGTGCCCTTTTTTTCATTTGAGCCCCTGCCCCCCAAAAATGTCTGTGCACGTCCCTGCTCTTTGCACACAGAAGAGCAGAGAGGACCGCGGTCACGGGCAATCTCTACAGCGCATGACTGCACTGCAACCGGCCAGAACTGTTGCCCATGTACACGGGCTCTTCAACGAGTATTGTTATAAAATGGCTTCCGATACGGTTTGGAAAGTATCTACAGTATCTGATAACTTAGTATCATGAGACAAAGAATACAGCTAAGCCCCTCTTTAAATTCATCAGTCATCAATCTGAAATGTGTGATATCTCTTCTCCAATTCCCATGTTATTCTATTGAGTCTATGCAATAAGATTTCTCAAGTGGAAAAATCTTAGCGCATTGGCTCTATACAGTAACATAGGAACTGGAGAAGTGATATAGCCAGTGACGTTATCTCTACTTTATCACCTCTTTATCACACCTTAGTGCATCTCCCACAATGGAACAATTCTGCACCACAGCAACTGTACCATAAGGGACAAACTCAATTCCCAGCGGGTCTCCTGACTCCAAGACTGCTAGAGAAGTTTCTGATATATTGCATTGCATCATTCAAGGTGTTAAAAGTCCCATTTACAGGGCAATAATCATTTTTCCTATGGCAGCAGTGAAAAAATGGGCTGGAACACATCTCTGAATTATGGTTGTGCTTGCACCCACCATACACCTCCAAAGTTTGGGTATCAGGCCCAACACTGAGGATGTATGGGGATGGCATCAGCCAGGATAATGAGACTGGATTGCTCTAGGATAGTCACAAAGAAGACCTGGTTTAAATCAGCAGATCTGCCAATAGGTCACTATCACAGCAACTGCTGCCCTTTAAATCAACTGGAATTATGCTTTGTCCTGTACGGTGCAGTTTCTTTGCCCCACTACTAGCCCTCTGAGTGCCAGAGGGGTACGCAATGCATTGCTTTGCAATGCGTTGCGTACCCCTCTGGCACTCAAAGGGTGAAGTTATCTGTATGTGAACACACATCCTTTGATATAGGGAAAGACTTTGTCTCTGCAGTTTGAAAAGATGATTTCTCTTTACTTTAAATGTATAGTAAAGTTTCACGATAAACGAAGCTCTGATTCATCTTTATAGTATTTGGTCCATGGAGATGGTTTCAGTACTGTCAGAGTTGTAGTTCAAGAGTAATTTAATAATAAAGTATCCCCCTCTTGCCCCTTTTACCTAGTGTAAGCCTCCTCCCCCTCAGATGTGGAATCTGGTCTCTTGACTGGACAGATAACAGCAAAGGACAATCTTCTTACTGTGATCATAAGGAAAACCCTCCCCACTCACATGTTTTTCAGTTTTTCTCTTATGATCACTGAAGATTGTCCCTCTCTGCGATCCATCTGGACAGTGTTGCTGCTCTGAGGTGAGCAATGTTACATCAGTAAAAGGGATGGGAGGGGGATATTTTATCATTCAATTACTCTTGAACTACAACTCTGACAGTTTTGAAATATCACTCTCCATGGACCAAGTACTATGAAGATTAATCAGAGCTGCTGTTTCTGTGAAACATTACTATCCCTTTAAAAGCCCTTCATGGGCAAAATTCATACTATCTCCTATGGGAAAACGTGATATCATTATATTGCCAAACTCAATACGATTGAGGACAGATGGACGTTATTACATCCTGAAATGTCCTAACAGACGCTTTCACTCCATAAAAAACTATCAGGACCACATGTTCCACATAAACCAGTCTTACAAAGTATGGCTGATTTTAAGGTCCAGAGGGGAAAGCAACTGCCGCTCTAGTTCTTAAAACTTTAATCATGGATCAACAAAAAGGCTCTTTATACCAAATTGAACAAGAGTGAGTGGATTTGACATGGTGATTTGTCACACCTACCTAAATAAGGGATAGAGGGAACCATCTTCAAGCCTCTTATGTATTCCCGCGTCCGTTTGTAATTATCTTCTTTGGTGAGCAAGTAATCGAGCTTCTCAAATGTGGTCTTGTCCTTGCGATTGAGAAGCTAGAAAGGAACAGCAAGAATAGTCAGTTAATTATACTGAACAAGCATTTTAATGTTGCTACTTCTATCGCAAACTGAAAAGAGTTAATAATAACCCCCTCTCCCCCATGGATGAGTAAACTTATATTATGAAAGCAATATATAAGTATTTTCCTGCTGCGTTAAGCAGGAGCATTTCCACTGCTGGGTGTTGCTCTATTCAAAAGTTATAACCATTCAAACTTTCAGGAAGTGATGCAGCTGTTGCTTTCACATTCTACGGAGAACAGTCGTCAGTGGATCATCTCTCCCATAGAATACAATAGAGCAACTGTCTGGACAGTGTGGGTATTTGTAACATCCAGTAGGTTTGCCTAGATGCAAATCATTACAGGGGAATGTTAACACTGGGTAGGACCAGTCTTAACCAGATCTCTCAATTACATCCACTTTTATAGGAGGCAATTGGTTCTTAGCGAAAAACAGGTGGTGATGTTATGCCTTTGTTCAGAGTAACATTGGTCCAATTATCAGTATGGGGAGAGAACCAATCCCTAAAATAATGTGTCTATTGTTAATGGGTTCATAACTCTTACTCTTCAATAGATCGAACTGATAATGGGACACTGTTGCTCTAGAAAGCTTGCCCTGTAAATTTAATATCTGTGCAATAAAAAAGGTCTTATTACCTACTGCAATTCTCATTCATTTGGTATATATTATATTATGTGTGTGTTGTCTTTTTTTACTAGGAACAGTACATTGAGATTTCTCGTTTTCACGTATATCCTCTAGTAAATTTACAATAAACGTTACAGAAACACATTAGGATTTATATACAAGCTGCTTTAAACACAAACAAGAAGTTATTGTTACGAGTTTAAAACTGGCAGGGGAAATACAAATTCATATAACTATGTGACTAATTCCATGTGGGCCATTCACACTACGAACAGGAACAATTCTAGAGCAATCCAACTGCACCATTAAGGAGAAATACATATTTCCATTGATTGAAATGGGAGTCTTTTACATAGGGTCGAGCAGGGTAGGACAATCATTCCCATCATTCCCAATGACTGGCTGGGGATGAACGGAATTGTAGTTCTGAAAAGTTGCAGAACTTTAGTTTGCCCGCCACTGGTTAACCCTTTGAATGCCAATGCGTTCAATACCCCTCTGGCATTCGAAGGGTTAACCCCTCAAATGCCGCACAGGTCTGCAATGTACTGCTAAGCAATGACTTTGAATCCTCCCTAACATTTATGGGGGGTTAATTCAATGGAATTTGGGGGAATAATTATTTCTTCATTGTGAAGCCTTTGGTTAGCATCAGAAATTCTCCCGTTTTTCCTTTGTGTATACTGTAGGGGTCAAAGAGAGAGATTGGCTCCTGTACACAGAGCTGCCGTTTTACATTAACAAAAATGCGTCCAGAGATTCAGAGAAATGAGCTGAATTAAGAACGTGGAAAGTATTTATTTCGTTCAGTATCCCTCCATAATATCCTGGCCCTTCCATACTGTTAAGGCTTAAAAATGTGTCTACATGCCTGAAACTGTTCTTAAAAATGTACGTTACTTGACAAGATTCATAAAATATCCCATTTTCATAAAGAACGTCCAAGAGAGATCAGGAAACCTGACAGCTGTCGGCTTTTATGTGGCCAACTGGTAATAGCGTTCTGGAAGGACGGGGAGAAATATTCTCTCCAGAAAAGGAACATTTATTTCTAGGTGTCTGTTCTATGAGCGAGAAAGCCACTGAAATGTTTATAAAGGAGAGAAGAAAAACAGAGAAATAAGGAGTTTACATTTAGTAGCTGTCAAGTTTTACCATGGTTATTATCTACTACAGATCACAATTTTCTACTACCACCCCACATAAAGTTAAACCCCAAGAATTACCCATCTGGCACCTAGCTGAACAATGGTACTAGTCGCCAGAATAAATACCTCCTTATGGATGAATTGTACTGATCCCAAGACTGACGGCCAGGCAACAGCGCTTTAAAAGAATCTGCACACTGCTCTGTCAGTCCCTTCCAGTACCTTAAGGTACCAAGCAACGCTTCCTAAAGCAGACTGGGACAGACAGCAAAGGCGTCACTATGTAAAGATGTCTGTGCCGTTTCCTGGCTGTCAGTCTCCGGAGCAGAAAAATGTATCTATATGTATCTATAATGTATCTATAAGGAGGTAATTATTCTGGCGACTAGTACTATTGATCAGCTAGTCGCCAGATGGGTAATTCTTGGGGTTTAACTTTATGTGGGGTGGTAGTTCCACTGTAATCACTATTAAATGAGAACTAACAGTCCCTAATAATAACAACCCGACTTGCCTTACTTTGACCAAAAAATCCCAATGACCCCTATGAATGTCCCTTGTTCCTAGGCAGTATCTCCAGTCAGTACTGGAGGTCATGTCCGTGGAGGTAGACATGACAATTTATTTTATTTACAAAATGTTTTACCAGAAATAATAAATTGGGCATTATGAACTAAGGTGTGATAAACAGGTGCGATAAAGAGGAGATAACTTCTCCAGTGATATCACTTCTCTCGTTCCTGTGTTATTCTATGGAGCCAATGTACTAAGATCTCCAAAACTGGAGAAATATTAGTGCAATTTCTCTCATTTTCAAGAATTTCCTGGTCAGTTGCTGGCAGGCTCACAGCACTTCAAAATCTCCTCAGGTCACATAGTAATCTTAACCCCTAACCCTCTGAGTGCCAGGGGGTATGGAACGCATTGCAAAGCACGCATGGGATAAATGAACACCTAAAGATACACTTAAATACCCTGTACTGGCCCCCCTGTAAAAATTCTTTATTCTTTTCTGAGGCCTAAAATCTAGTCATCCATATGCCTGGCACTTCCAGGCTTCCCAATACAATAACAATCCTGACGTGTCTCAGAAGTGATAGTGTTTTATTGTCTGTTAATGGGTCTGAGTTAAGACATCATCAGAGCGATGGGTTTTAATCTCAGTACAGTAACAGCATTACCTCTCTACAAACCATTAACCAAATGGTGTCTATAGAGGTCTGTATACAGTAAACATGCAAGGTTAGGATTAGATTTTAGGGGGCTAAATGTTACAAATGATAGCTGGATGTATAGATATTTAAAGTTATATAACCCAATTTAATTGTTTTCGTGTTCGTGTCCCTGTAAAATTAGAAGTACCATGGGTCACATGCAGTGAGAATAGATAATGAAGCAAATCGGAGCAACTCAATGCGTCGGAGACCTCTTTATGATTCGTTGGGTTAACCCTTTGAGTGCCAGAGAGGTATACAATGCATTGTGGTGCAAAGCGTTTTATACTCTCTGGCACTCAAAGGGATAAAACCCCATTTAATAGAAGGGTAAGTGTACTTCTCCCACATGGGCCGATGGTTCGTCTGAGAGTTGCTCTAGGTCAGTTAGCACATCAGCCCCCTGTGTGCAGGAATTTCAGGGAGACCATTTGTTTCTGATGCTGAAGGCAGATGTGTTTTTCGGTGCATGAGGATGGATGCAGATAAATCGCTGTTTGTGTGATGCTGATATATTGTTCTGGTCTGAAAACGATCCACATTACATCACCCCACACAAAGCCAAATCTCTGATCTATGGAGAATGAACGCGTCCGGCCAGTAAATCCTTCCCATGTTCAGTTCTATCACACAGTGCCATATTCGTCCAGCTAGAGAGGTACAATGCTGGAGCAAACCAGCTGCAACACAGGGGAGAAATTACATTGCGGCAATTATTTAAATGGGCCTTTTTACTCTCTGAATGGTCGAGAGGTCTCCATTCTTTGAAATGCGTGAGAGGTCTCCAGTCAATCCATTGATAGAGGCCTCTGAATAAGGACTCTATGAGGGTTATGCACTAAGGTGTGATAACGAGGATATGAGTTCTCCAGTGATATCACTTCTCCAGTTCCTATGTTATTCTATGGAGCCAATGCACTAAGATCGCCAAAGGTGAAGAAATCTTAGTACAGTGTTTCTCAATGTTAGTCCTCGGGGCACACCAACAGTGCAGGTTTTCAGGTTTTCCTGCCTAATCACAGGTAAGCAATTAGTGGCTCAGCCATTGTGATTGATTCACATGGGATTAATTAGGGATATCTTGAAAACATGACCTATTGGTATACCCCGAGGACTGGCGCTGAGAATCACTGTCTTAGTACATAGGCTCTATAGAATAAAATAGGAACTGCAGATGTCTGGGGAGATACATTAAGTTGTGACAAAGAGGTGATGACTTCCCCAGTGATGTAACTGCTCCAGTTCCTATGTTATTCTATGTAGACAATGCACTACAAGCTTTCCCACTTGGAAATCCTAGTGCATATGCTGCACAGAATAACATAGGAACCGGAGAAGTCAGGAGAGATACACTAAGGTGTGATAAAGAGGTGATAAGGTGGAGATGACTTATCCAATCCTATAGCTTCTCCAATTCCTGTATTATTCTATGGAGCCCATGCATTAAGATCTTTCCCTCTTCAAAATTCTTAATGCAGTGACTCCACAGAATAACAAAGACTGGAGAAGTGATATCACAGAAGAAGTAATTTCCCTTCTATCAACCCCACCCCCTACCCCTAGGTCTAATATAGGTGAAGCAATCATTTAACAATTCAAAGCAAAACCCAACTATGACAGAGGGGAAGAAAATAAAAATAATCCTAAAATTCCAAGTGATTCACATGGGGTTTTAACTCCAATATATTCCTTATAAAAAGCTAGGCTGTGTGACAGGGGTGCCTTGAGCAAAGAGAAGATTGAAAACCAGTGATCTAAGCCAAAATTAGGGTGAGGCTACATTTTTGTGGCTTTAACTGAAGGACAAATGTACTGTTACCATATACTTATCTTCATAAAAGGGATAGTAATGTGTCACAAAAACAGCAGCTCCAATTAATCTTCATAGTATTTGGGGCATGGAGACTGTTATTTCATTACTGTCAGAGTTGTAGTTCAAGAGTAATTGAATGATAAAGTATCCCCCTCCTGCCCCTTTTACCTAATGTAAGCCACCTCCCCTCAGATGTGGAGTCTGGTCTTAAGACCGGACAGATCACAGCAAGGGACAATCTTCTTACTGTGCTAATTCAGTGGTTCTAATGCTAATTCAGTGGTTCTCAATCTTTTTTTACTCAAGGCACCCCTAAGATGCAATCTGGAGATTTCGGGGCACCCCTAACATATTTAATGTAATTTATTAAGGGCATAATGAAGGGTACAATACATAAATATACAGTTATTATTATACCTCACAATCATAATAACTCAAATAAACATATTGTGCATAACAAATCTACAATTAAAAGTAAATATTCACATTTTTGTCAATGTCTTCATAGAGAGCATGGGGCACCCTAAGCTAATGTCCATGGAGCACCAAAGTGTCACGGCACCCTGGTTGAGAATCACTGTGCTAATTGAAGATTGTCCCTCTCTGCAAGCCATCTGGACACCACCTCTCTGTTCTGAGGTGAGCACTGTTACATCAGTAAAAGGGGCGGGAGGGGGATACTTTATCATTCATTTACTCTTGAACTACAACTCTGACAGTATTGAAATAACACTCTCCATGACCCAAATACTATGAAGATTAATTGGAGCTGCTTTTATTGTGAAGCAATACTATCCCTTTAACCCTCTGAGTTCCACAGGGGTATGCAACGCGTTGTGTACCTCTCTGGCACTCAAAGGGTTAAAAACTGATCTTTGAGTCAAAAAACTTAGTATCCCATATGAAACCCAGCAAACCAGATGACTTTCTGTGCACTATAAGCTCTGTCAGTGATACAGTTAGCTAACTGAAAAGTAACTAGCAGAGGCCACTGCCAGACACTGATTTATGAAACTCTGTGGTTTCCACAATTAAATTATATTACATACCAAAAGACCTATTTTTCATCTTGGGAAAACTGAAGAACAATAGCATCAGCTATTTCCATGAACATCATTAGGTCCTGGATTCTGATTCCATATTATTAGCAGAGCAACCATATAATAAAGAAAAATTTGAGCTGCGTGACTGCACGGTCCACAGGCAGAAACTGCCATCGTTTTGTTTATATTTGATTTAACGGCCGTGTGGGATAGTATTTACCGTATAACAATGTAGGTTTTGTCAGAACATTTTCCATACCAGGGAAGCATCGAAATCAACATGATGTGGGGCTGTAATTGAAATCTTGGAAACGTATTTTGCTCCCATAAAAACTAAGTGCAGTCGCTGGAAAGGTTCACAAATAAAAATATTTTTTAAAGTGCGCAGTAAACTGGAGAATTTATATTGATAGCAAAACTGTCAGAATCTGCATCAGCTAAACATAAATTATGTTCTTAAATTTAATAGTTTTACTGTTTACAATTGATGCCTCGTGGATAAACCATAGGAGCGGAGAAACATAAACTGATATGGAGTTAGGAGCCGGTGCTTTATGGGACATATGCACTAGGAAAAAAGAGCAAATATAAAAGCAAAATCAACTGCAATATAGAGGAAAAGTAAACCTTCCCCAAATTCCCTTTTATTTTAAATGGGCTTTTAATCCGTTAAATGCTACACAGGACTTCAAAGTATTATGAACTGGAGTCCGCTCTATCATTAGCGAGTTAAAATCCCCATTTAATACAAAAAAAAGGATATTGGGAAAGTTTATTTGTCCAATATAGTGCAGTTGGCTTGTTACAGAAAACGCTTTAAAGCGGAGCCAGGGCTTATAATTTTAAGTTCTTTGCTACTAGCCAGACCTAACCCCCAAGTAATTGATCGTAGAGAGGTAATCATGGAAATAGTGTTATAACGTTTGTTAAGTGCCGCCATTATTTGGAATCATAAGTTCGTATGGGGCTTACATCAACACGACAGAGCAGACATCTTGGCGAACTGGGATCTGTGCACCTGCACACTCCCTGTCTGTGTGATACGGTTACAATATAACTCCCCCTTTTGCAAATAACCTATCAGTCCACGGGTCAGATCTGGAAAGTTCCAATGTGTGTTCACATTAAACAAAATACCTATGCACAAAGTAAAGGGGGCAAAACAAAATACCACTATCCCAAACATAAAATTCCCATTGATTTCAACTCCGCTTTTAACACTTAGAGCACTAGACTGAGGTCTCCATTGCACTGCAAAGACTTATCTAGCAGTCAAAGGGTTACAATCCTCTTTTAAAATCACGGAAATTTGGGGAATGTTTATTCGGTACCTATGGTGATCCAGAACTACTCTACTATTCTTTGTCATTAGAAGAAAAATACGTATATATAATGATATACGTGATAAATACCCACACCTGGAAACGGTTACATTTTGGCAAACAGAACAAAAAAAAAACAAAAAAACAGTAATCCTTCAAACATTTTACACAGATGAGAACACCACAGTATTAAACAAATGGAACAGATTACACTATGTAAGTATATAAATGTATATTATGTACAGTACCAATAATGTACAAAGTGTTTCACACGTGAGCCTCGAAATGCGTTGGGTATACCGCTTGGATTCATTCAGTTAAAGCAGGCTTAGATACTTTTATAGTTAGGATCAGGGACATCACATTGGACTCCCAACTGTTCCAGTTTAACAGGAAGGAACCAAATTAATTTTTTTAGTCACATGGTCAGGAAGAAGCGGGGATGTTCTTTATACATGTGGCCACTTTTTTCACAGACAGGAAGGGGAAAAATAGGAAAATGTAATAATGTCCTAAACATCATCCCCTGTGGATTTCATTCACAGTTTTGCAGGGACCTTAGGAGTTCTTACGACTGCCCTTGTAATGATACCTGAAAATGATTATATTAAATTTTACTTGGGGTTGTGCTGTGTCCATCATAAAAGGAAGGCTAACACCTCTTTAGTCCGCTTTAAAGTGAATTAAAATCTGCCTATATATTGTAATAGCCACCTGTCAGTATAAATAGACTTTGAGAAATGAACCTGTACGTGTTAGTGACACGGTTTGTGTCCCGTCAGTGGAAGCAGTTTTGGGTCAAGGAATCTGGCAACAAAAATTAACCTCTGACGCCACTGACATGTTTACTGTATTAAATAATAATATTATGCAACCAACCCACACAGAAGTTATCCACAGCAGCCATTATGATTCTCTGCCCAAATTAAGGTATGTGGGGGTTATTATTAGGAGATTTTAAGCATATATTCAAGCAAACATTTTGTCTGCTACCACTGGGATATGTAGACTGTTTGCACCAGTGCATAATTCTGTTGTCATCTACTGCTTCCCAACGCAGAGGAGCAATGGAGGGAAATCTAATATGTGGATGTGAAAAGCAACGTTATTTCATATGAGAACAATCCAGACACTGGACAAAGTGGAAACAGTCTCACGCGTTTCGCATGTATAGTGCCTAATCATAGACCAAACCTGAATGTCCATCTAGATGATTGGGATGATGGGAGTTGTAGTCTCCAAAAGCTGAAGAACCGCATGTTGCCTACCCCTGCCTTGCCTATTACATACAAGCAGAAGAAAGTGCTTAACCCCTTGATTGCTAGACAAGTCTCCACTGCATTGTGATGCAATGCACTGGACACCTGTACAGCATCCAAGAAGCTACTTGGACAGTAAAATGTCTATATAAAATCATAAAATGCACTTATTTCCTCTCTGATACCTCTGCAGGTCACAAAAATCTGCAGGGCTGGGTGACTTCAGAGCCACACTCGGCATTTATGGGAGGTTTCTGTCCTTGCCAAAGAAGCCCATTGACAGCAGATTCACTAACACCCCTGCAGCAAGTAAATGGTTATCTAAACTGGTAAACAAACATAAATCAGAACGTGTTGTCTGTTGGAATGTGATTGAGACAGCAGAGGCGCCTCGCAAGATCTGGCGCTCTAGGTAATTGGCTACTCTGTTTATAGGGGAAAACGGCACTGTTTGGGGATCTCTCTAGCATCTAAAAAGTTACCTTCTTCAACATTGACTTCCTCTTGTAGTTTAACTTTGTAGAAGCTGTAATCCTTTGGTTTTGTTGTTTTTAAGCAAGTGGTTGCTGAGATAAAAGTGTTTCTAGCTGTCCTCGTGACTTCAGCTGCTCTCAGTCAATCTCGTTCTTTTGTCCTAACCTTGTAGTGGCTCTTCTACTGACTGCATATGACCTGTGGTGCTCTCGTCCATAAGTGCGTCTAAGTCAATGTGTATGCATAGGTGGAGAGTGTTCATGCACTCTGTCCTTTATAATGAGTGCCAGTCCTCTTGCCTCTGACTTAGGCAAGCGGACTGGCACTCGTTATAAAGGATGTGCTCCTCCTATGCATACACGAGATTGTCACAGGTCATATGCAGTCCTCTCTCCATCATCGGAGGACGACGAGAAGAGCCACTACAAGGGGAAGCGGGGGAGCGCAAAAGAATAAGATTGACAGGCTGCGGGCTGGAGCTGTACCCGCAGCCTGAGAGCAGCTGCCGTCACGAGGCAACTCTTTTATCTCAGAAACTACTTCAGTGGTTCTCAACCAGGGTGCCGTGGCACTTTGGTGTGCCATGGACATCAACTTAGGGTGCCAGATGTTTTCTATGAAGACTAACAATATGTTTAGTTTTGTTATTAAGATTATAAGACTTAATAATAACTGTATATTTATGTATTGTACCCTTCTTATGTCCTTGATAAAGTACATTAACTATGTAAGCGGTGCCCCAAATGTTCAAGATTACTTGTTAGGGGTGCCCCGAATGTTTTAGATTACTTGTTAGGGGTGCCCCGAACAAAAAAAGTTTGAGAACCGCTGAACTACTTGCTTAAAGGGATAGTATTGCCATATATTCATAAACATTACTTTTGTAGGCATTCAGAAATAAAACTTAATGCCCCCAGTCCCATCTCTCAAACCTTTATGGGGAGTCAATTATGAAGAAGCAGAGAGATTCTCTTTAAGAGAAAGTAAATCGGACAGTGATCCATTTTTTCTGAAAGAAAGCCAAATTGTGTAGCGTGTTAAGTGGTACAATATGGGTGATTGCATGACATTTTTGAGGCAGCTCTACAAGAACACTTCACACATTTATTGGACTAAGTATAGGCATATCTAGAGACGGGTGCCAGGGACTTTGCACATACAGTATTTGTATTTAATTAACAACAAATCAGCCACTGGCTCCACACCCAGACTCGGATTCCCAGCTGTAACGAATTTAGCCTCGCCTTAATCTAATAAATTGATGTTGTTGCTGATGTTTGGATGAGACCGAAAAGTGCCTCTTTTTCATGACACAGCCAATAACTTTAACCCTTTGAGGGCCAGAGGGGTACGCAACGCATTGCAGAGCAATGCCTTGCGTACCCCTCTGGCCCTCAAAGGGTTACACAGGGGTGTGAAACACATTGCTTCGCTTCTCCTGAAAAGGCCGATAAGGAACAAGACTACTGACCACAAAGTGTATCTTTTAATTCTACATTAAAGGGGTAGTAAACTTTAATGATGAAATATCCGTTAGAAGGCTTTTCCTGCTGTGTAAAATAATATTCTCACTGCTAGGAGATTTTTTTTAATTCAAACGTTATCGCTTCTTAAGCACTTAATAAAACTGAAGTTTTTCATTCTAGTCAGCAGGTGGAGCAGTCTTTATTACTTAGTAAGGGGAGCTATAGTCAATGACTCAAGGTCTCCAACAGAGTACATTATAAAAAAAATGTTGTAAAAGATAGATACACACGATCCTGCTGAAGATGGTAATACTACAATGGGCAGAATTTGGAGTCCAGGAATTCTGCAAGCAACTATCATGTCTGCCTCCATGGGCATGATATCCAGGAGGGACTGAAAATGTTGCTTCTTGAACCAATGCACAAGGGCAAAATTCATAGGTGCATTAGGGTTTTTGGACCATAGTGAGGTAAGAAGGGATTTACTGTTAGGACTTGTTAGTGTTGCTTTAAATATTTAAAGCCACCAAAAACCTAAATTTTTGTTCTGAGACTTTAAATATATTCAGAATAATAAATACATTTTGAACACATTCTTTGTGCCCAGAGTCTCTCCTTTTGTTGTGTGGGATGCTGGCGGCTCCCGGGAGAGAAATAAGTGGTGACATGCCTACCTACACAGTGACTGCCATGCCTGGGGTCCTTTAAATTGCACCACTTTGTATCATCGATTTAGAAAAAAATGCAGTTTATCTGTAACTATATAAAGTAATAAATGGTGAATGGATTTCTTGCAGCCAAATATCATTTTACAGTAAAGTGCTTGCTGTCTTTTATTGTACCCACTCTAATGTTCATGCATCCTCTGGCTTATCCGATCGTCAGTATAATTTAGCAGTAGCTGTGGGCAGAAATTCTCTATATGGGTGAAGCACTAGCATAGTCTGGATTATAACCAATGGACAAGTCTTTCCTATGTGTCTGAAGAACATGACGTTTCACACACAACAGAACAAGAGCACAGTACGAGAAGGCTCTATTTACTATGCATAGCAAAATCTAGCGTTAGTCCGCAGTGATGTTTTCAATACGTCCCTGCTTGTTCACACGTGGGTTAATCAGTGGCTCAGTCATTTTGAATGAATTACCTGTGTTTAATTAGCGATATCCTTAAAGCAGAACTATCACGCAAATAAAAGTGCCCCCAATTAATTTTTACCGTAGCGTTAAGCATATAAATCCATTTATAATCCTTATTAAGTCTGGCATTATTTAGAAATGTAAATTCTTCTGAGACTCACCTCCAGGCATCTTGCTGTAGAGGCATCTGTGCGCATGCTCTGCCCATCCCTGTCCGTACCTTAAGGTACAATGCAACTCCCCTTTGCCAATCATTGAGGACTCAGGGACGCACAGCGCAGGCACACAGATGCCTCAACTGCAAGATGTCTGCGCTGTCGTCTGAGGTGAGTCTCCAAAGAACTTTGATGTCTAAATAATGCCGGACTTAAGAAGGATAATAAAAGGATTGATATGATTAACCCTTTGAGTGCCAGAGGGGTACGCAACACACTGCTCTGCAATGCATTGCGTACCTCTTTGGCACTTAAAGGGTTAACGCTATAGTAAAATTTAAGTGGGGGGCACATTTATTTGCATTATAGTTCCGCTTTAACCCGCTGAGTGGCAGAGAGGTATCCAATGCATTGCGTTGGCATTGAAAGGGTTACAACCTGACGGCGTGACCCGAGGACTGGACCCATGAATCAACTCTAGTACCCCGATCTCATCTTTGATATAGTCCAAAAGGAAATATTATTAAAGGGATAGAAATGTTGCTATAAAAGATGCTTGACAAGTCTTCTCTATGTTTAAAGTAGCTGATTGCGCTAGGTCTACCTTACTTGTTTGATATTCAAAAGTTATGCAGAGATAAAGAGCCACTGCCCGCCCCCTTCTGGATACGTCACGCTGTAGATGCAGGCTGGTCAGGGCGACTGCAGCGAGGGACAAACTTTGGTGAGCAAAGAGAAATCCTTATACTTACGGAAGTTTGTCCTTTGCTGCAGCTGTCGAGTCGCACAACCAGATTTCAGATTTGGTGGGAGGCGGCCAGAAAGGGGCGGGCGGGGGATCTTTATCGCTTCATCACTTTTGAGATATGAGACCTAGCGCAATCAGTTACTTTTAACATACAGAAGACTCGGCGAGCAACTTTTAAAGAGACATTACAATCCCTTTAACTCTGTGGTTTAGCTTTGCCCAAATTCGGTTCCAAAATAATGAGATTTTTGTTCAGGTAGATAATCCATAAATCGTGTCTTGTAAATGTGCAGTGCCCTGCGCCTGAATGTACGGCACACGCCTCCTGGCACTCTACTGTGTAAAACAAGGTAATTAGACAAAGAACACGGTACTGTATTTCCTAAACAACAAGGATTCATAATCTGTAAAATATATGTTAGTTACCAGTTCTTGTAAAATTGGCCTGCATGCAAGACAAGAGGTAGTAAACCTTATGTTTTCATCTGTTGTGCACTATAACTCCTGTCATTACAGGCCAGCCATGTTCATATATAAATGGACATTAAAGTAATGTATAAACAGGTTAATATACTGGTTAAATCACAATGTAAACTGGACATTACAATATATACATCTGTTAATAAACAGGCTTAATCAGAATATAAACTGGACATTACAGCCATATATAAATTGGTTACTAAACTAGGTAAATCAGAATATAAACTGGCCATTACAGCCACATATAAACAGGTTAATAAACTGACTTAATATGAATATAAACTGGACAATACAGGCACATATAAACAGGTTAATAAACTGACTTAATATGAATATAAACAGGACAATACAGGTACATATAAACTGGCTTAATCCGAATATAAACTGGACATTACAGCCACATATAAACAGGTTAATAAACTGGCTTAATCCAAATATAAACTAGACATTACAGCCATTAATAGGTCAATAAACTGACGAGATTTCAACACAAACCTGACATTACAGGAATATATAAACTGGCAAATTAAATGGCCAAACTACAGCAATATACAAACTTTTTACGGTAATAAAATGGCCAAATGAGTACATAAACTGGACATTACAGCGTTTATAACCTGATAAACTGGACAGATTACAGAAATAGATAAACATCATAATCAACTGATCAACTGAGTACATAACCTGGACACGACATCCAGGCTGGTTGGGGATGATGGGATCAATGTGAATTTGGGGAATTTTTATTTGCTCTGGTTTTTCCTAATGCATCTGCCTCAGAGTTGAGTCTGCAGGAGAGCAGTGACACAGATTTACATTACCCGGGACACAAGCCAACAATGCAGCTTGGAAGCCGTTTCACTATGTAAAGATATGACAGGATATTGCTTGATTCGTGTACAGACTGCTGATAACAGAATCACGCTGCAACAGCATTATATTTTATATATATCAAAGTTATTGGAACCTAGATCCCAAAAAAGCACACACTGGGGCTTATTCAAGATAAAAAAAAACAAAACTGTTTTTATTTGTCAACGTTTCGACCCCATTCTGGGAATTCCTCAAGACAACCAAAGCCTGACAACAGTGACAGTAAAGTGATAGTAATACTTTGATAAAAGTAACTTTAATTCTGTAGGTATGAAAAAATGAATTAATTGCACCCAGTCCTATGTCTCAGACCTCTATGATTTGAGAGATATAAGCTTTCAAAGTTCCCCCTTCCCTCCCCCCTTGCACTGACGTCAGCTTTCTGTCTTAGAGAAGGAAATCCCGGTTCGCAGACCGTCCTGCGGCTCTTCACCAGAGCCAAGTCTTCTTTATGTTTAAAGTAGCTGATTGCTCTAGGTCTACCTTACTTGTTTGATATTCAAAAGATATGATGAGATAAAGATCCACTGCCCGCCCCCTTCTGGATACGTCACGCTGAAGATGCAGTCTGGTCAGGGCGACTGCAGAGAGGGACAAACTTCGGTGAGCAAAGAGAAATCCTTATACTTACTGAAGTTTGTCCTTTGCTGCAGCTGTCGAGTCGCACAACCAGATTTCAGATTTGGTGGGAGGCGGCCAGAAAGGGGCGGGCGGGGGATCTTTATCGCTTCATCACTTTTGAGATATGAGACCTAGCGCAATCAGTTACTTTTAACATACAGAAGACTCGGCGAGCAACTTTTAAATTGACATTACAATCCCTTTAACTCTGTGGTTTAGCTTTGCCCAAATTCGGTTCCACAATAATTAGATTTTTGTTCAGGTAGAAACTGGTTACTAAACTAGGTAAATCAGAATATAAAGTGGACATTACAGCCACATATAAACAGGTTAATAAACTGGCTTAATCTGAATATAAACTGGACATTAAGCCACATATAAACAGGTTAATAAACTGACTTAATCCAAATATAAACTGGATATTACAGGCACATATAAACAGGTTAATAAACTGGCTTAATCCAAATATAAACTGGATATTACAGGCACATATAAACAGGTTAATAAACTGGCTTAATCCAAATATAAACTGGACATTACAGCCATTAATAAACAAGTTAATAAACTGATGAGATTTCTACACAAACCTGACATTACAACAACATATAAACTGGCAAATTAAATGGCCAAACTACAGCAATATACAAACTTTTTACTGTAATAAAATGGCCAAATAAGTACATAAACTGGACATTACAGCGTTTATAACCTGATAAACTGGACAGATTACAGGAAACAGAAATAGATAAACATCATAATCAACTGAGTACATAACCTGGACACGACATCCAGGCTGTTTGGGGATGATGGGATCAATGTGAATTTGGGGAATTTTTATTTGCTCTGGTTTTTCCTAATGCATCTGCCTCACAGTTGTGTCTGCAGGAGAGCAGTGACACAGATTTACATTATCCGGGACACAAGCCAACAATGCAGCTTGGAAGCCGTTTCACTATGTAAAGATATGACAGGATATTGCTTGATTCGTGTACAGACTGCTGATAACAGAATCACGCTGCGACAGCATTATATTTTATATATACAAAGTTATTGGAACCTAGATCCCAAAAAAGCACACACTGAGGCTTATTAAAGATTAAAAAAAACGGTTTTTATTTGTCAACGTTTCGACCCCATTCTGGGAATTCCTCAGGACAACCAAAGCCTGACAACAGTGACCTTCAAGTGATAGTAATACTGTGATAAAAGTAAAAAAAAATGAATTAATTGCACCCAGTCCTATGTCTCAGACCTATATGGTTTGAGAGATATAAGCTTTCAAAGCTCCCCCTTCCGTCCCCTCTTGCACTGACGTCCGCTTTTTGTCTTAGAGAAGGAAATCCCGGTCCGCAGACCGTCCTGCGGCTCTTCACCAGAGCCATGATAGTGCTAGTTCGAAAGAAATACTTCATTTGAACGGTCTACAACTTGTGCCTGGTTTGCAGGATCTCCTAGCCGACATTAATTACTGCTACGATGTGGACATCTCCAGAGATTTAACAGCAGAGAACAACTGTACAAGAAAAAAAGTCCAAACATTAACCCTTTGAGTGCCAGAGTGGTACGGAATGCATTGCTTTGCAATGCATTCCGTACCACTCTGGCACTCAAAGGGTTAAAGAAAAAAATCAAAGTAATCAAATTAATCAAAGAAGTGGTACCTGGATATACTGAATGTTCCTCATAGTCCTGGATGTTTAAGAGTTAATAGTTGTTTACTGTATGCACAATCAGGATCATCTCATACAGTATGAAGTTATTGACCCTAGTATCATGTAGTTTTAGTGCAAATATGCTTCTCTTCGGTATTTAAGGTCACTGTTGTCAGGCTTTGGTTGTCTTAAAGGATGCCCAGAATGGGGCCGAAACGTTGACAAACTGATATATTTAAGTGTTACAACTTTAAGCTAAACTTAGTTTGTTTATTTATTATATGTTTTGGAGTGCCCACCCTCTACCAAATCTCAGACACACAGAACTCCTGAGGGCTACAATAAGCAAGTAGAAGAAATCTGTAATGATGACTGTGACAGAATGGTTGTCACCCAGAGAATGAAATGTGTCTGTTTTCAGTGATCGCCATTGTCTTAACATGTTCCCATTCTTGAAACATTAATGTATGTCCCCTGTCTGTGCATGCATTAGCAAGTGTTGGCCATTTACCAGCATTGAACGGGTTGATTAGTGTGTATGATGTACAGAGGGATGGTGCCATCCAGTCTAGCTGACCGCAGAGATTATGTTATGAGATGGCCACTGTTGGTCAGATAGAGGGGGTAGGGCAAATCTGTGTGTGGAATGTGTGTTTATCTTCCCCCTCACATCAGGCTAAGCAGAAAGAGACCTGGTAGATGGTACCTGTGACATCAGATCCTGTAGGGGGTGGGTAGAAAAAAGCCTAAGAGGAGAGAGTGAGAGAGGAGAGAATTGAAAAATGTAGGAAGTGGAGAGAAGGCCTCTACATAATAGTGGGAGGCCTAGGGTCCATGTGCTTCCTAAAGGAGTACTAGAGAAACTGGGACAGGTGAGTGCCCTCACAGAAAGAGTTAGCGTGAGTGGGCACTGTAGTGGCCAGGTGCCCTTTTCAGTTGTCGGCTGTAAGTCAAAGCGGCTACAGCCACAGAAAGTACCCTGATGTTCCCACCACAAGAATTGTGGCCAGGAAGCTAAACTTCGGTGGCTATGGCCCAAGACTAAAGAAAGTGTCAGGGGATAATCTCTTAGGATGCCTTTCCCAACTCCTCTGTCAGGACTAAAAGATACAGGGAAATGTCATGTAATCCAGCACCAGGTGCAGTGGGTGGGGAGGCCACTCTTGACTCTAGTGGGACTATGTGTAAGCTCCAGCATGAAGCTAAAATGGACTGTGAGTATTATATGTAACTCCTGGCAATCTGTGCAACTTTGCTGGCACATCAAGAAGAGAACAGCAGAAGTGTTTAGTTTTTATGTTTTACCCCTGTTTGTTTGCCTGTAATTGTTGTCCTATGTTTGTGTGCCGTGACCTCTCTAATAAATGCAATTTATTATCTTTTGTCTGGCTGGATATATCGCTTAACCCTCGGTCTACCAAGCAGTAACCCCTGTACCCCCGTCACAATATCATCTTGGATTGCATGGTGGCCCTTCGGAGCATGTAGATGCAGGGAAATAAGGACAAGATCAGGGAATAATGTGAAGATAAGAATCACCTTAATCAATGTGGTGTATTGAGAACTTGGTGTTGGATAGCGTGTCCCTCATACCCTCACATGTAGCTCCAGTGGGAAATTCTTCACATCACAGTCAATGACATGTATAGGCAGAATAACAGAAGGCACACTTATAGTGATAGACATGAAAGGCAATTCGCTAAGAAAGACCTGCAAGTTGGTGGTGTGTGAGCAGTAAGCCGATGTATGCTGATTTTCTTTAAATTGTGGCAATTCATATGATTGACTGTAATATGAATAGATTCTGATTGGAGGGTAGGATGGAGACGCTATGCAAGAACAAGTTCTGTGTAGAGTGGATTGCCTGCATGTAGATACACTGGAGGGTGACGATGCACTCCAAAAGGATATCCTTAGAACCTTATGCATATCGTTGGTAGGAAGTTTAAAAATACTGTTATGTGTTAAAAATATGTATATAAGCGGAGGATTGAGGTGTACAGGATGTTTCATGTTACGATACAGGCAGACAAATGTATGGTGGGTAATATTGTTATCGCTCCACTCCTTAATTACAAAGCGGCTCAGGACTGCTATGTAAAGTTGCTGCTTTGCACCTACATTCACTTGCGCTGATACGCGGTTCCTTGAAAAGTCACTGACAGTTTTTGGACTACAGAGGGCACTGCTGCAGTGCAGCTCCTTTTGTAGAATCAGTTGCTTCATGACATAACAGGAGGCATACGTGAGTGGATAGGCGGTATTGAGGAGATTTAAATATCTCCACCTTACTGCCACCCCTCGGTGTGTGTGGCCGGAGACGCAATATATATAGTGACAGAGTCCCATGAATAGTGATGGAGGATGTATACATAGCTCCCCAAATTCTACAAGGTGTCTCCCCTGATTAGCCCCAGGAAAATGTGCTGTATAGGTAATATGTTATATGTAAATCTCTGTATTTTGGGTCACTGGTGTGAAGCATTTGGAGAGAAGGGAGGACCAGTGCTCCACTCCACAGTTTCGTAGTAACTGGCCAGGTGAGGATTCCACACCAGGAGTTCTATCACTCCCTACTTTCACTCACCTGCATCTGTTAATTAATGCAGCCAGCAGTCAAATACTTCCCCTGCACTGAGACATGCTCTGTCTTTTTGAGTTCCCAGAGAGGAAGGAATTAACCTCTGAAAGTAAACTGACTAGCAGTCCAAATATAGTCAGTGTTTAGTTAGTTCTCAGTAGAACAAGGATTTTGTTTCCTTTGATTTGTTTTTGATGTAGCTGTCTCACCACTTGGATACAAATAAAAAGCAAGGTTTTGAATTACCCTCCTCCTGTGTTTGAAGTGTCTCTGCACCCTAGAAGGCTTATCCCCAAGACAGAAGGTACAAAACATTAAATGGTACGGTTGTCACATTTGTTGCAGAATATGGGTAGCACACTGAAGTCAGTGGGCTGCAAATAGAGACTGCTGGAGAAATGGAGGAGATTATTAAAGCCCTGATACAGTCTTCAGCTGTGTAGCAGGAAACTAACAGACTGCTGTTTCCAATGCAATACAGCAGGAAAACATTGAAGCACTGCAGCAACTTGTTATGGCACAGAAAGAGAACACAGATGCTTTGATCCAGGGACTATCTTAAAGGCTGACCAGAGCTGCTGCAGAAACTCATGAAGTTACCAAGGCTCTCGGTGTAATTATCTACAAAAGATGGTGGATACAGATGATGTGGAGGCCTACCTGACTGTATTTGAGCGAACTGCAGAAAGATAAGGGTGGCCTATGGCTGAATGGGCAAGTCTATTGGCACCACTTCTGAGTGGTGAGCCCCAAAAGGCATATTATGATCTGGAACCAGCTCAAGCCAGTGATTACAGCAAGCTGAAAGCAGAGATCTTGGCCCGTCTGGGAGTAACAACTGCGATACGGAGCCAGAGGTTTCCTTCTTGGATTTACCAACCAGACAAAACTGTTCAATCTTAATACATCTTGTCAGGAAATGGTTACAACCAGAAATCAGCTTGTCCAGCTACACTGTGGAGCGGCTAGTGATGGACAGATTCCTGAGAGGACTACCTATTGCTCTTCGACCGTGGGTAAGTCAGAGTGAACCCAAAACAGCGGATCAGTTGGTCACATTGGTAGAACAGTATGTTGCAGCAGGAGAGAAGCTTCAACCTCCTGTCCAGGAGCGACTTCAGAACCTGAAAACCCAGAACCCCAGCAGAACTGGTAAGACTGTTCCAGGGAAAAGGGGCACTTTGGTGAGCAGGTTTGGTTTTATAAACCTAGGGACATGAGCCCAAGGGAGAAGGGCTTTGGGAGACTTAAAGAGCCCACAAAACATTTGAAAATGACAAACTATACTATGAAATGTTTAAAATGTTGAGACTATGGACGTATTACAAAAGACTGTCCTGAAAATGCTGAACTAATGGAATGTAGTGTGGGTGACAACAGGGATGGTCATTCACTGTATTCTCATCCTGTGTGTTCTGCAAACAAAAGTGACTGTTTAAACGGCCAGCCCTGGTGTTCTGTGAATGTAGAAGGTAACAAGGTACATCTCTATGACTGTGAATGTCACTGCAGTGATTTGGACAAGGGTGGCCAGGAGGACAACCTTTGGATGGAAGTGGCCGGGGGGCATTGTCCTTCTGGCCACTTTTGTCCAACTCTCTTCCCCTGTTAATCTTGCTGCAGAGATTCTGACAAAAGTGTGGGGGGGACCAAACTTCCTCCCTCCCTTCCCCCCTGCTACTCCTGTCACAATCACTACCCCATGGCAATTCATTGGTGTGCGGCAAACTCCGCCCCCCTGCTACCCGAGGGAGTGGTCAACAACAACAACAACAACCCAGAAACAGCTTTGTTTTATTTTATCATATATATATATATATAAGCCCATGTACACGGGCCAAGGTCCTGGTAATGTTAAGAGGCCGCTACCTCACTGCTCCACCTGATGCAATCATGCGCAGTAAAGACTGCCCGAACGTGGGCAGTCTCTACTGCGCATGACTGCATCGTGACAAACATCCTAGAGAATTATTATATAGGATATATATTAAATATATATATATATATATATATATATATATATATATATATATATATATTACACATACATATACATATATACACCTTGCAATGCATTGGATAAATCTCTCAAATCTCTCAACCAGGTGGCACAGCCAGCAGATATGATACTAATGTACTAAGGAAAAAAGTGGTTGAATTCTGGAGCCAACCAACTATATCATATCGAGCAAGAAAACATGGTAAACATTCCAAAACATTTGGGGAAGACCGTGCAAAGGAAAACTCTCCAAGTGTAGAATTAACTTTCACATTTATTTCAAATCGAAATAAAAATATTCTGAAAATTATATCGGCAACAATAAAATATAGTAAACGCAGAAAAAAAATCTCTAAAATATGTAAACCGGTATATACAACAAAAAGAAAATGTGTAAAAATAAATTCCCACCGATTTAAATGGGGCTCTTGAATAATATAGACTTTGCCAGCGTATTAAACTTCCAATTTTAATCACCAGGAAACTGTAAAAGATGAAAGTCTCTCTCTGTGCCATATGCTAATTATGCAGAGTGCAGCCCTTAGGGCTTCATTAAAATAAATTAGAATAAAGTGCCACAAGCCATGCTTACCATGCATAAATAAGTGTCAACAGCGCACTGGCCGTTTTCTTTGGCTGATGTGATACGTAGACAGATTTAACCTTGCATAGCTTTGCAATGCGTTGTGTACCGCTTTGGCACTCAAAGGGTTAAGGAGGTTTCCAAATAAGCAAGCTTGAATTCAAGGTGATAGTTTCGCTTAAACTTGTCTTAAGGTGACAAGTCCAGTTTAACCCTTTGAGTGCCAGAGGGGTACGCAATGCATTGCTTTGCAATGCGTTGCATACCCCTCTGGCACTCAAAGGGTTAAGAAGGAAGGCAAGACAAGCACAATAAATGTGTGTGTGTGTGTGTATATATTATATATATATATATATATATATATATATATATATATATATATATATTATATTACATACACATAGGGCTTATAATTTGAAGTCCTTTGCTACTATCCAGACCTGAAAAGTTACTCGCCACTGCCATAACATACCCACCAGGGCTGAATTTCTACTCGCCAAGGCTAAATTTTCACTTACCATTGGCTAGCGGCGAGTGGAAATTTTGAGCCCTGTATGTGTGTGTGTATGTATGTATGTATATATATGTATGTGTATGTATGTATGTATATATATATATATATATATATATATATATATATATATATATATATATATATATATATATATAAAGAAAGGGCAGCACCCATGGGACTTATGAAAAAATTAGTTTTATTCGAAACGATGACCCTATATCTTGCCATTTATATTGAATAAAACTAGTATTTTCATAAGTCCCACGGGTGCTGCCTTTTCTTCGTCTTCTGTTTCATCTCATTTTGGGGAATGTGCACCTGGGCATGTGACTGTTCTAAGAGTGAGTGCTTTCAACCAATACACTGTCTCTCTATGATACATACATATATAATATAATATGGATGTTGAACGCTCCTATGGTTCTCAGGGTTAAAAAGCATATAGGCCTTTTGCCATAATAAAAGGTATGGGTGACAGGTAGCTAATTAGATTACTATTTTGCTCTATTGGCTAATGATGTTACATTACTTGTGGGGACTGTAAAGCTTTCGCCATTTTGTACAGTGGGCTTCCAATTAAACCCTATTCTAGACTGTGGCTGGAGAAAAGTTTGATACAGTAACAATGGCACTGCTCTTTATTGTGTGCATAAACCTGTTTTAATATCTTCTACGTGCATAGAAAATCTTGCTTAATTTCTTAGTACATGGATTAAATCCCGTATTTTTCTGTGCACAAAGCTTCACAATTCACAGTTCCTGAACTAAGGAGTGAATTTGTTAGGCATTCACCCCTTAGCTCAGGAACTGTGAATTGTGTGACATCCCACTGTTGAACTACAACATCATGCATCCCCGATCACACAGCTGTAGTCCCCAACAGCTGAAGACCAAATAATTGACTACGCCTGTCTCTGATCACACTCCTATACAAAACAGCAATCCTTATAACTGTGTTCACCCGACAGCTCTTATATATATGATAAAACTCAAGAACCCTTTAAAGATAACACAGACTCAACATGCTATAGGCCATCCAGTGAAGAGGACTCAATTTTAATCATATTTTAACGTTCTGCTTTTATGCTTAGCCATCAAAACATTGAGGAATTCTTAAAAAGAAAAAAAAAAAAAATCTTTTCCAGGTCCTTTTTCCACACATGTTTTTCGTATACATTTCCATAAAAATACCAATCAAATGCTCGACAGACTAAACAACCATGATATAAAGCAAGTTTCAGCTGCACACTGAGGCTATGTTCTTGCCTGGCCAAAGCACTGCATTGAGCTGGCTTCTTTCACTAACAGAAGACTAATCTATACGGTCACCCAAGAGTGACGGAGGAAACAGAATATCAGGAGACACATTTAATTACTTACTGAAAACCAGGAGAGATTTCTGTCTAAAAAAAAAAATGTATCTGAATTAACCCTTTGAGTGCCAAAGTGGTACGCAACACATTGCTTTGCAAAGGGTTATTTGTGTGCCAGAAGGATGTCCAACACATTGCTCTGTAACATGCATGACACCTCTCTGCAATTCAAAGTGTTAACTCTATACAAAGTAGTTTCTAGGCTTCCAAGAGCTTGGCTAAAGCATAATATGTACAAACTAATTTTAAAGCCCGTGTACACTGCCCGTGGCACTGCAGTCATGCGCAGTACAGACTGCCAGCGCCGCGGCTGATACATCAGGTGTGCAGAGAGAATTGGGGTCTGAATTTGGAGCGCCCCACTCCGTTACCAGCCATGTTGCAGACAGTCTGTACTGCGCATGACTGTAGCACGCGCAGCCGTCTCTACCGTGCATGAAGGCTTCTGACAAACATCCTTAGCGAATTATAATATAGGATAGGATAGTAACTGTGAGATTAGCACCATTACATGCCCCCCCCAAAACCCCAGGGATTTAAAGGAGAATGACACCTCTTAATAATAATAATCGCCTTACTATGACCATAAAATCCTAACGACCCCTGAAGAGGTCACCAACATACGTTGTCATTGAACGTGATGCTCGTTATTCTTATTTAACGCCCTAGATGTAAGAGACATCTCTAAACAAATTATGCATCCAAGGAATTAATTGACGTTGGGCTCATTATTGCCGGAAATCTCCACGGCGACAGTACAAGTGACTGTTAGTCACATTACCCGAATTCCCATTAACTTAAGTAGGTCTTGAATCCCAGAGGAGTAACTAACGCATTGTTGCTATGAATCAATTCTGTGCCTGTTTGTTCCCCCAAATAAATCTTCAACCTTCTTTGTTTTAGAGGGGTAACAAACCCCTCTGACACTCAAAAGGTTAAGTAGCACTGATAGCATGTTCATGGAGACACAGGAATCCTTCTGCAGAAAACTCTACTTTGTATATTTTGTTTTTTCATAAAATAAAGATACTTTTTTTTTCTGAAACGTGAGATCTCCCACTCCTAGGAGATGCTTTGATCCAAAGTGTTAACAGCTAGACCTGTTGTATTTCTTTTTTGTATGACGCTGTTGGCAACACTGCCACCTGCTGTACAAACATTTTTTTTTTTTTTTTTTTTTTTTTTTTAACTGTATGATATTGTACGGGAGACGTGACTCTCAGGTTATACTTCATGCAATGCTATAACAACAACTCCACCACTTTGTAACAGTTTGAAATGCAATAACTCTTGAAAAATCATCTCCCAGCAGAAAAGACATAAAATATAGAAAATATAATACAAAAACAATACATATATATTTTTTTTTTCTTTTCCCCATAATCAAACATTACTTCTCCTTTAAAAGGGCTAGGCATTCTCCAGCATCTGGATTAATCCGTATGTTACAAAATTTAAGTGATCCCAACTGTTCATCCCTATAAAAGGAGTTGATTCTCTATTAATAAACACGTATAATAATTTCAAGGGAACTGTTCATTACAGAGTATGACAAGAGTAGTCAATTGTCCGACCTCCGGTCATTTGAAATTTCATCTCTCATCATCCCCGACAGCTGGAAAAAGATTTGACTGCCCCCGGAGTATGGGGTCACTAAAGGTTATCAAAGAGCACCCCTTGGCAGATCCTCTATCACTGTAAGAACCAAGAACTACTCACAGCCCAAGTCTTGGTCAGTCTAAAGATCGGTGCGCTCTGCAATGCTGATACGACAGACATTAGAGAATGCAGGTTGTTGAGCTCCAGAAGTTTCTGAAAAAAAAAAAAAAAAAAAAAAAATTTAGAATAATAAACGTGAATAATTAAATAAATAACACCTGTTAATATTAATCCTTTGACTGTCAAGGAGGTATCCTGTTCCCTGGCACTCAAAGCGTTAACTCCACTCATCCTACTATACCCAGAAAATCCAAATGTCCCCTGTAAATTTTTCCATTGAGCTTTTGTTGAAGATGGTCAACATCATCCAAGTCCTAAAGATCTATAGAGATGCATACAACCATTCGAGCGCTATTAATTAGCGCTACTGGGCATATATTGTATGCCAATTGCCACTACTAGACATGTCCCTATTGGATTGCTTTTCAATGCACTGAAGACATATTTAGCATATGAAGAGTTACTTGGTGAATCTCTTCCAGAGCAACTTAAAATACTGAGATAAAATGCAAATGTATATTATCAAATATATGTATGTTATAAAGGAGTATTATAAAAACATTATTTACATTATTATATATTTTTCAAAAACATCTATAAAATAGGTAATAGACTTATCTTGTCATTTTAAAGGCAAACTATACCCACGGAATACACAGCTCTCACTTTGTTTAAAGTAAAGACTTACCAAATCCCTTACACAGTAGGATGATAGATAGATATCTAGATATAGAGAGATCATACCTCCCAAGTGTCCCTCTTTCCCACCCTGATGTCCCTGTGTTTAGGAGATCAGACTCTGTGATGTGTATAGAAGTGTATCACCCTGGTGTCCCTGTGTTTAGGAGATCAGACTGTGTGGTGTGCATATAAATGTATCACCCTGGTGTTCCTGTGTTTAGGAGATCAGACTGTGTGATGTGTATAGAAGTGTATCACCCTGGTGTCCCTGTGTTTAGGAGATCAGACTCTGTGATGTGTATAGAAGTGTATCACCCTGGTGTCCCTGTGTTTAGGAGATCAGACTGTGTGATGTGTATAGAAGTGTATCACCCTGGTGTCCCTGTGTTTAGGAGATCAGACTGTGTGATGTGTATAGAAGTGTTTCACCCCGATGTCCCTGTGTTTAGGAGATCAGACTGTGTGGTGTGTATATAAATGTATCACCCTGGTGTTCCTGTGTTTAGGAGATCAGACTGTGTGATGTGTATAGAAGTGTATCACCCTGGTGTCCCTGTGTTTAGGAGATCAGACTTTGTGATGTGTATAGAAGTGTATCACCCTGATGTCCCTGTGTTTAGGAGATCAGACTGTGTGGTGTGTATATAAATGTATCACCCTGGTGTCCCTGTGTTTAGGAGATCAGACTGTGTGGTATGTATATAAGTGTATCACATTGCTCCACTGCAATAAAACTCACATTAATGTGTGTATAAACTTCAGTTTATGTATTTATAAATTAGTCTGTGTAAATAAATTACTTTGGATTTGTTCTACACCATTTACTTAATTAAACAAATAGGTGTCATTAGGTGATGAAATCATCAAAACATTATCGGTAATGCCCTGTCCACCAGCCACGCCACCAACAAGACCACCTAAAACAAAAGTGTCCCTCTTTGGCCATGTGAAATGTTGGAAGGTAGAGATAGAAAGATAGATAGAGACAGATTTCGTTTTTTTTAAATCCTTTTTATTGTCCCCTGCTAATTGTTTTAACTTGCAGTCTGATAAAGACTGACCCTTACAAGCCATTCAGGACCATTAAATCACATTGCTTTTTTGTGAGGAGATGTGATCTGCAGAAATCATTATATACAGGAAACTGCAGACACAAAGCAAAAAAATAAATCTATATAGTGAGAGCCAACTGCTGTATGAAGTACCTGCCTTACAAAGTCACCTATTCCTAGTGTACTTCTAACACACCAAGGTTCAGTTTGTGTCTTTAAAACAGAACTTTCAGATATTACTAATTCGCCATGCATTCAGTAACCCTTTGAGTGTCAGAGGGATACAGCACTCAAAGGGTTAAGCGTATGGCGACTAGCTTGGAAATCCACGTCTTACCTTTAAAAAATCGCAGATTCTAAAGAAATCCTTCCCGTTTGGAGACTGGAACCCAGGCTACAGGGCAGACATCTTGTCTGCTTGCCTGCGCTGTCAGTCCCGGTCTCCATTGAGTAAGGTACGGTGCTTTCTTCTCTCTACACAAGCACATATATTGTTCTTATACTCAACCATAACTATTAATATAAGTCTGACATCCACACAGGGGCTTTCAAGTCCGCAATCTCAAACAGCATGGCATGATAATAGATCACTACTAATCAGTCCGCATCACACAAATCAGTACTTCTATTCTCCCTTCATAGGTAAATGTGTAACTATTCTTAATTTTACAGTTGGATACCCTCTCAGTTAAATAATTCTTCAACTCGCTTGTCCAGTACAGAAATACTCGTAACAACCACTCTAGGTAAAAAAAAAAAAACCCCAAAAAAACCCAGAAACAAACAGTCACCATGTCTTTACGAACTACAAAAAAACTACCTCATTACAACTGAGTCCGTACCAATCATCACCAACCCGTTCTAAAAGTGCTACACAAGTCCACCATAGGTTGTCCACAGGGTATTACAACATAACAAACATACCAGGCAATCAGCTACATGCATACAACACTTCACATTACACTCACATTTTATCTACTAATTACCATCTTTCCTCCAACCAGTCAGCATTCAAGCACTCAACCAGGAAGGAAATCACTTCAATTCACATTCAAACATCCTCGCAATACCGACGCACACGTGGTAAGTATTTACTGCTAAGTTTATCAGTCTAACACCACCCTACTATCAATACTGACTCTAAACTACAGCACGCTAAAAACTCCTTACCCCAAAAAAGGGGCCAAAGGTAAATACTTACAAACCTTACCCCAAGGCAGGGGCCGAAGGTTCTCACTTCACAGCCTTACCCCTTGCAGGAGCCAAAGGACTCCACACATTTTCGCTTCTAGCCCCCGACGGGAAAAGAAGATTCTAATACAACACACCATACCCCTAAGACTTGGACCGTAGGCCTCTGTGTAAACAAACCTTACCCCATGGCAGGGGTTGAAGGTAACATCAGCTCGCCTTACCCCACAGCAGGAGCCGAAGGTTCTCATTACCCCACCACAGGGGCCGAAGGATCTCCTAAATACACCTTATCCCATGGCAGGGGCCAAAGGCTGTCATATACATTCAGACTACAAGTTTATCACTAAGATCCTACATCCAATTATACTATTACATTTCAATTTCACCCTTATCTCACCTATCTTAGACTATGGAAAACCAACAACTAGAAACACCAGCAGTTACAGAAACAGAAATGGCGGCCACTGTCCAAGAAAGACCCAGAAGCCCAACCATGAGGGAATGGACAGTGGCAAGATTAACATCAGAAGTGCACCGCCAACGTATCCCATTCCCCTCTTCAGCCCGTAAAGTGGAGTTATTCCGTCTACTGTTTCCCCACACATCAGTCTCTCCTCCATCTTCCATTAACATCCCATCAACACCCACACTAGCTCAGCCTCATAATCCAAAGGGCAACCACTCACACTCGCTCACCTCACCCACTACACTTATTACCGAGTTATACTCTACAGTCACAGACATCCAATCCAGAGTGGTCAACCTAGAAAATGCATCTCTACCTCATCATTCTGCACCAACCATTACAGCCTCCTCCCAGCCAGGTACGTCCTACATCCCTTCCCCTGAATTACACCAGCACATATAGTCCCTGACCATCTGCGCAGGGATATACTAGAGGGGAAGGATGTCAACCTAGTGGCCCTTCTTCTGGCGTCACAAGATCTCGCGGAGCAGAACGCTGTCACGTGCGGTGATGTGTCAGTTACATTAAAATCCAGGGACCCCCGCTTATCCAAAAAAGCTATCCCTAGCTGAATTTGTGCTGGCATTTAGCATATACCGTGATATACTCTGCTCCACCTTCCCCAGTAGACGTCAGGAGATGGATCACTATCTATACACGGTTGTCGACCTCGCCTACAAATATGGGGGATCCAATTTTTATGACTACCACAAAGCACACTCAGCCAAATCTGCAGCTGCAACCACCCAATTCAATTTCACAACAGACTGGAGTACCTTGGATTACGAGTTGTTTTGCAGACTATTCGCAGGTCTCAAGGCTCCAGTCTGCCAAACATGTTCACTGCCGTCCCATTCACCCGGCTTATGCCCATCCAACACAGATACAACTCAAGTCATTCAACCCCTAACCTACATTTCCACAACTAGGCACCAACCTGTCCCCGAATCAACAAACCTATCAATCACAACAAACTTACATTCAAAGACAAACAGGGCAGACAAATACCCTTTTACTGCAACAATCCAATATGTAACAATTTCAACACTAAAGGATGCTTTTTCAGCAGCTGCAGACTGTCCCACATATGCATTACCTGTCACAAAGCCCATTCCCATATTATCTGTTCATGTAACATCCCCAGCATTAAACGATTTTGAGAAATCTATACCTCTGTCTTGCAGTCTTTATTAAGCAATCACCCAGACACACAGCTAACAAATTACATCATCCAAGAGCTTCAAGATGGATTTCATACAGGAATCATCACCTGCCCAGCCTCATCGCTACTTTGCCCCAACCTGCAATCCGCACTCAATGAACCAGACAGTCACTCAACTCATACAGGCAGAACTAACACATGGTTTCATTATTGGCATAGCATCCAAACAATTCTCTGATGAAAAACTACTCATAATAGATTTATCCGCCCCACATTCTTCCTTCATTCCCAGCATTAACTCACTCATACCATCACAAGAATTCACACTACAATATAGACCAAGCGATAGCACTCATTTATCAAGAACGTCAGGGTTGCTGGCTCTCCAAATCAGACATTCAACATACATTTAAACTCATTCCCGTCAATCTGGCACTTACAAGGCATCTCATGGAACAACTTATTTTACTTCTGCACTACTCTCACTTTCGGATCCAAGAGCAGCCCCAAAGTATTCGACACATTTGCTGAGATACTCTGCTGGCTGCTCTTGAATCACTGTCACTGCTCCTCTGTCATACACTATCTAGACTATTTTCTTCTCATAGAACCCCACTCCTCCACACCCTCCAGCCTCAACAAACTACTTTCACTATTTTACTCCTTCAATATACCCGTAGCCGCTAACAAAACCATGGGCCCGTCTACCAAGATAGATTTCTTAGGCATCATACTTGACTCTACATTACTGGAAATAAGCCTACCCAATAACAAACACACACACATCCAATCACTCATTTGTCATTATTCCAACAAAACTGTCATCACTAAAGTAGTATTACAATGTCTTATAGGCCACCTAAACTATGCAATGAAAGTTATCCTACAAGGCAGGTCATTCATCTCACATCTCCTTCAAATACTATTAAAATCCCCTCAAGCTCAATCCATTATTACCATAGATCAAGCAGCTCTGCCAACCTAAAAATGTGGTCAAACTTCCTTTCACACTGGAACGGCAGAATGATGTTCCCACCCCAAATTCACTCATCCTTACCCACAATTTACACTGATGCAGCAGCAACCAAAGGCTTTGCAGGTATCTGGGGTTCGGAGTGGTTCTCCGAACAATGGCCAGAACAAGTTCACACACTACAACAATTTACAAACACTTCTTCACTTTTGCAAATTTACCCCATAGTCGCAGCAGCAACACTATGGGGTCACAAATGGTCAGGCCAAGCAATCACATTCATCACAGACAATCTAGCCACTTCCCACATTATAAACAAAGGCCGCTCTTGCTTTTCCTAAGGAAACTCCCCTGGCTGTCCAAGTACTATAAATTCTTTATCCACTCCTCTTACATACCCAGTCACCTTAACACATCAGCTTACGCCCTCTCACACTTTAATTTACAGGTAACAGCCAACCCATCCACCTCCATTCACAGAATTAATCCTTCCATAAATCACCTACTGGAAACCGCATCCGGAATCATGGGACAAGCTTTAGCAATCAATACAAAAAGAACTTACTCCACACCATGGCAAACATTTCTATCATTTACATTACACTCTACACTTAATAACCTTCACGACCCAGACACAATATTAGCCTTCACAACCCACTGCCATACCGACTTAAAACTTGCTCCTCCTACCATAAAAAACATACCTGGCAGGTATCCAACACCACCTGGCACTCATATCCCCTCTCAAGCCATCCATATATTCATACTACAACAAACATTTTATAAAAAGCCTATCTAAACTACCTCACTCAGCTCCCCCGACACGCAAACACATTACTGGCACCATATTTCAACAAATATACAGTCTACTCAATGAATCATCCGACCCTCTCCATCATACAGTTCTCCTGGCAGCAATCAGTCTGGCCATTTTTGGGTTCCTTAGACCAGGAGAGTTCTTAGCCAGATCAATAAATTCCAACTCACTCATTAAAAACCAGCTTACTCAGAAATCAGACCACTTTGTTCTGTATCTTTCACAATCCAAAACTGACCAAACCAAACAAGGCTGCTTCATCCCAATATATCCAATACTCAATCAATTCTGCCCTTTTGCAGCAATTATGAAACCGTCCAAAATGTTAACACCACTTCCAGGTACGAGCCCCTTACTCCCTACTGAAACAGGCCCCCTTACTACTGCAACATTCAGTAAACACATCCGCTTCAGTCTCAAATCATTAGGATATAATCCACTACAGTATTCATGCCATTCATTCAGAATTGGTGCAGCATCAGTGGCCTCAAAAAACCAAGTCCCAGCACACACCATACAGAAATTAGGACGCTGGAAATCCTCATGCTTCAACCGTTACATTCCAGAACCCACACATGAAATACAATCAGCTCTCTCATCACTCTCCCACTAAATGTCTTCTTTCACAAATAAATAAAGCTTTGAATCATACATTTTGGCCTCTAATTGGCTTGCCTCATCATACCATCTACCCGTTTTTTAGTAAGCCAAGGTTTAGCCACACTTATTATGATGTATCATATACATCAACTGTAGGCCTTGACCACAAGTTAAAGGCTGGGCCTGTGTTTGTGGGAGGGGCTGGTAGTACTACAAATACCGGCCCATTTCTCACTATCGGGGCTCGATTACTTTGAGCCCCACCTCATGCGCCCACCCTTAAAACAGACACTCCATCCAAGGCAGCCCTCTAATTGGCTTGCCTCGTCTTACTTTCTATCTGGCTTTTAGTAAGCCAAGGTTTATCCACACTTACTATTATGATTTATCATATACATCAACTATAGGCCTCGACCACAATCTTAATTTTATGATTTAGTAGTACAAGCAGAGGCAGTTCATAATGTAATTTTTGTTTACATGCTGTCAATAATTTGAACCCACAATTTGCATCTTCATCAGAGCACCATCAAGAGCAGAGAACTTTACACAGATGAACTAATCGGCTATATAGAAACTGTTAATTATTTTGAATTGCTATTAGAGTTCCACTTGGGATATTACAATTCTATATACTGATTCTGCAGTATCTGGATCCCTTCCAAACTGTAAGTTTAGACTAGAACCGTAGCAGGTTGTCTGAATCCCAGACACGCGCTTCTCCCTAATCTTCACACTAATACTTAGAGAAACATGTGCTGATGCTTTACATGATTTATAGACAAGATTTCCTTCTTCTAAACATCCAGAAGAAATTACTGAAAATTAATGAGGTCGTTAGAACTGAAATGTTGTACATTAAGAAAATGCTAAGCTTCCCGGAGAATACAATATATTCTAGGACTATATAACTGTGTTTATATAAATAATCAAGCACTGCAATATGTTGATGAATATTATGTAAATATGTTTTTGATACAACATTATAAAATGATAGTGGAAGTGGATATAGTCACCTACAATACACTACACCAGTCATTGAAGTGTGCAGGGGGGGAAGGGTTACTACACATGGACGTGAGGGTCATACCTGGGATACGCCCTGGAGATCCTGGTTTTTAGAGGTAATAACCAGGTCTCTGGGGACAGAGGCTGATTCTCCAGTGGTTGTGAGTTTCTTCTGAAACTCTGTCCTCTTCTCCTCCTTCACCCTGTTCCTCCCACTTCCCACCCTGTTCTTCCGACTTCCCACCCACTTGTCCTTCTTCCCACCCTGTTCTGCCAACTTCCCACCTACTTTTCCTCCTTACCACTCTGTTCCGCCTACTTCCTATCCATTTCTCCTCCTTCCCACCCTGTTCCGCCCACTTCTGCTCCTCCCAATTCTCCAACTTCACACCCTCCTTGTGGATTAATTCCCATCATTTACATCCCAGTGGTTGGCAGTACATGAGCCCTCTCTGGGGGCTCAAGGGGAGGACAACGTTACCAGATATGATGAGGGGATATCGCCCAGAGCACAGACTCCACACTGGCATGGAAATCAAGAATAATTATAATAATACTAATTAATATTGGTTGGTAATAATTCTGGCGACTAGCGCTACTGAGCAGCAAGTCGTCAGATGGGGAATTATTTGGGAAAATGTATTTTAAGGGTGGTAGTTCCGCTTTAACTCCTACAACCACTTTTCTACCCTGTCAATCACCCAATGCCTCTGTGGTTTCTGTAGAGGTCATGTGATGGCAGCACCAATTGCCTCTTGAAAGTCAATGCTAAAAAGCGGTTAAACAGGAACACACGGGAGACAAAACTCTACAGCGGTGCCAAGCAGAGAACCATGAGTGTTAATGGGACTTTGCCCAAGAGCTTTGCAGTGAAAATAAAGGAGGAGTTTGAGAAGAGAAAGCAAGAAGTGTCCTTCAGTCTGAGGTCTACACTGACACAGACCCAAGGTGCAATTCAGCACCGGAGGATCTCAGGTCTTCATATGACTGGGAAAGATGAGATGAAAAGCTATTTGTCTGCAGAACCAAAGAGCTGCTGTATCCCGATTTATAACCCATATGCTGATCGATAACCCTGTCTGGAGCTTTGCAGTGTGTTAGACACCACTACTTATCTGACAGCAGGAGTAGTCAGTCTCCATAACTCCAGTTATTGAGGATTTCAACTGGTTGGGGATGACAGGAGTTGAGGTCTCCAACAGCTACAGATCCTGGCTTACAGGCTGGCAGCGGCCATGTGTGATGATGTCACCGTCCACCAGGCACTATAGGAAACTGGTCAAATTGTAAAGGGCCGCAGTGTAAACTCAAAGGGACCCATTGGCTGCCAGCATCTGTAGTCCTCAGCAGCTGGCAATCCTCAGGTCGCCCAATCACTGAAGTAAAAGACACATTTGCTTGGAATTAACTTGCATGGACAGACAGGGTTGGACCACCCGCCATCTTCAAAGCGAAGAATACACAGCTAGTCTATTTTGTGTCCTTATAGCGTGAAGGTGGGTTTTTAATGAAGTAAAGATGTGTTTCTGCCATAATTAGAAACAAAATGATGTCATACATGTGGCTGTGTGTGTGTTTACAACCAGATTAATTGTTGAAAAGAATCAAATGGAATGAATAACAAAAACCACACAATGGAAATGTATTCTAAGGTTTTTGGCAAAACAAAAAGCATATGACAGGGACTCCCAGTGCGGCCTGTTCTCCTGGCGAGCAGACACAAGCAGGGTGGAATCAGTCACAAGGCCGGATTTCCCAATAGACACAGTAAAAAAAAACTGTCTACAGTTCCAAATTCCAAGGGGTGGTGCCTTAGCTGTGCTGGCCACACCCACATTCTGAAATGTAGGTGTGGCTGAAGCAATCTCAATATCCCTGTATCAGTTCTACACCCCTTTACCAGCTATTATTTAACCCCTTGGCTGCTAGAGAGATCTCCAACGCATTGAACAAATAAAAATTACCAAAATGACCACCAATTCTGAAAACATTCTTTTAACCTCTTCAGTGCTAGAGAGGTGGAAATTTTAATTTCTTCTCTATGGACTATTTCCTATTTTACTTTCAGCATAAAGACATTGGCGTTCGTTTCTGGAGCAAACTAACTGCAAAATGTGAGACCGATAAACATCCCCAAAATGTCCATAGACTTAAAGTGGAACTACCACCCCTGAATAAATCTGGCCCAAATAAATACCCATCTGGCAACTAGCTGCTCAGTAGCGCTAGTCTCCAGAAATATTACCTGGTTAATGAGAATTATACACTGCTCCCGGACTAACTGACAGGCAGGAAACAGCACAGACATCTTTCCATAGTGACGTCTGTGCGCCAGATAGGTATTTATTTGGGCCAAATATATTCAGGGGTGGTAGTTCTGCTTTAAATGGGACTTTAACCCCTTGAATGCTAGAGAGTTCTCCAGCGCATTGTGAAAGTAAATCAATGGGAATTTTCATTTCCCCACATGATCCAGTTGGTTTGGTCCAGAATGACACCTCTTTAGCCTCCTGGTCCTTAGCGTCTTCTGCAGAAAGCAATACTGGAACAAACCGATTGCTCCATAGGATACAAATATAATTTCACGTTGATATAAATGGAGCTTTTAACCCACTGACTGCTAATGAGTTCTCCAAAGCCGCTGCATCACAATGCACTGGGCATCTCTCTAGCAATCATTGGGTTAAAAATCTGCATTTAAAACAATGTGAAATTTGGGGATATATTTAATTTCTTCAATCCCCCCACCCAGGGTGCCGCTAGTTTATAATACACATACAAAATGTGAGAGGCTCTGAGGACAAACGGCACAATGGCCTGTTCTATGGCTAGTCACCGATCAGAAGCATCACATTTTACATTTCTAGTGTCGTTACAGAGGAGACATTTTCATGTACATATTAGACTAATCCCACCCAAAAGGGCAGTCCAGTTCCAAAATGATGGGCATGTGTCCTCTGCACGGGAACACCAGCCCGTCATTTTGGAACTGGACTGCCCTTTAGGGTGGGATTAGTCTAATATGTACATGCAATTTCCCCTCAGTAGTGGCACTAAAGAGCTAAAACATGATGCTTCTGAGTGGTGACTAGCCGTAGAACAGAAGATTGTGCTGTTTGTTCATCCTCAGAAGCTTCTCACATTGAGTATGTATTTTGAACTCTTAGGGGGTCTCCCTAAGAGTGAATGATAATCCAGGCTTGGACCCCTTCCTCTCAGAACCTAGGGAATCCAGCTGCACCTCACTGACGAGGCCCAACAAGGCCGAAACGCTCGTCTGGGGTTAGCTGGTGTTCCTGTGCAGAGAGGACTTGCCCATGATTTTGGAACTGGGCCGCCCTTTTGGGCAGGATTAGAAGAATATATACGTGGACATTTCTCCTCTGCAATGGCTCTAGAGATCTAAAACGTGATGCTTCTGAATGGTGACTAGCTGTAGAATAGGCCATTGTGCTGTTAGCTCATCCGCAGAAGCCTCTCACATTTTGTATATCTGCCGTTATTTGATTCCAGATCCTTTCTTCTTCTTCTGCATTCTACAATAAGGTGCCGAGAAACTGCCCCTTATAGATGCACAACTGTTTGAACATATGGCTAGACAAAAGGACTGGTAACAAGACTCAGTTAGCTGTATTCACATTTAATGTACCCCGAAAAAGTCACAGCTGAATTGATTTAAACATAGGAGTTTTAAGGAGAAATATGTGGAACAAATTAATGGAGTAATTCATTTTCCTGGGAAAAAAAAAAAAAAAGATTTTATACGATTCTCTCCGCGCTATCCTATTCAGGTTTATAAATTATAATCTCTCTATCAGATACAATACAAAACATGTGGCAGAGCGAGAGGTTGGGCACTTATCGTTTCTACAAGTGAAGATAAAAAAAAAAGAACAGAAAGGGCCTGTGTACTAGGATAAGATGAACAATTCTGGAGCAAACCCACCGCAGCACAGGGTATTAATAACATTTCTCCAGATATCTAATGATTTAAGGGGGGTGGTTTAACCACCTTGACTGATAGAGAGGTCTGCAGCACATTGTGAAGCACTGTTTCAGAGATGTCTCTAGAATTCAAGGGTGTTCAGCAAGGGCGGATTGTCCTATCGGGGATTGGGCATCCCACTAGATCATGGGCCGGTGGGGGAGATCAGAATATCTCACCTCACCGTCCCACAATATTTTGAAGGAGAGGTCTGTAGCAGAGCGCCAGGATATGACATAATATCCTGGCTCCTGCTCTCCCATGCCGCACAGGGACCACAAGGGGGTGTTGATGGGGACGTCGGTGCAGCTAGTGGGCTGCTTTAAAAAAAAAATGCCCGGGCTGGTATTCCCCTACAAACCGCTCCTGGTGTTAAGTACGCCATTAAACGGGAATTTTAATGCCCCCCCCCAATACGGTGGGGTTTTATCCAGAACTGATGATCTTTTATGCAAGAAAACTATCGCCTTCTCCTTGACCTCTGACCCCTCACAAACACCGCTACAGTGTACACACTCACCTTGGCAATCTTGACGAAATGGCTCAGTATTTCGGCACGAATCTTTAACGTTTGCGCTGTTAAAATTTCTCGGACGACCCAAAAGCTGACCTGCAATGAAGAACATGGCTTAGAATGGTGTTTTTATCATTAGTATTATTGTTTTCGTGGTTAGATAAAAATTCTTAAAATGCCCATTCATTTTAAATTGGCCTTTTAATCCCTTGAATGACTATAAGGAAGGGGTTTTTTTCCAAGCACTTTACCTGAAAAAGCGACTTGGCTTTATGTTCAGGTTCCTTCTTTATTCAGGCTACCCGCTAAATGAGAAGAATGTCCTATGCAGTGGCCAGTCCTACAGATCTCCCTCTCACAGTACTTTCTCCCTCCACCTTTAAATTTCAGTAATGGACCCGGTAGCCTTCTTGTAGCATGGTCAGTCTGCACACTGACATCGTATGTCACAGAAATGTCCTTCCAGGACCTTACTATCAATGTGCAGACTTTATACACACTGGAAGGTTGGTCCTGGAAGGACCTTGCTGTGTTGCTCAACGTCTGTGAGAAAGTGTGCGACCTATTCAGACATGCTACCCACTGGACTGTTCCCCAGGAAGGCTACCAGTCCCATTAGTGCAACTTACAGGTAGATGGGGGGAATACTGTGTGGAGGGAGGAAGATGGATGTGTGAAATGTTGGGTGTTAAAAAAGAAAAAAAAAAAATCCCAGTGTAATGAGGTTGCCTTATATTGGGGAGTTTTTCGGTTTTTCACACACACATTTGGAAAGTCAGGGCACGCCCTATAGGTACACAAATACAATACATCTATTATATACACACACATTATATATGAAACATAATTTGAAGACATCCATGTGGTTTCAAAAGCACAGTGGAAAGTCTTCATTAGATCACTTAAACATTATTAGATTAACATTCTTGGGGCTGTATTCATTTATATCATCAAACCGGTGCAATTCTACAGTAAACCAATTGTCCTTTAAAGGATGAACAAAAAAACAAAACACATTTCGCATTGTTTTTCATTGGGGCTTTTAAAATCCCCGTTCCAAAAAAACGAGTTTTGATTTGAGCCCTGAATTGGCCAATAATTAACCTCCTGAATATGGCCCATATGCATGTGTTTGTGTATGTCTGTATATAATATATATAATATATATAGAGAGAGAAACAGAACTATCAGTGATGTTTCTCAAAGCTTGCTGGTGTCATACCAAAACAGAACTGTAATGAAAGAGAAAATGTAACACTTTGAGTGCCAGGGAGCTATCCAATGCGTATGCGAACTTGAATTAATGTGACAGATTCACTTTAAACAGACAATTACCGCGATGTGAGACGTAATCAGCAACAACCAGACATCTAAAGGATGCCTACTCCTGGATAACATGTTATAGCCCTGTATGCCATGCATGGGCAACCACTGGCATTCTAGATGCTGTAGAATACAACTTGCATAATCCCAAACAATCAGTTTGCCAACTCATGCTGTTCTACTGTCTCCGTAGAGCGTGAGTAGTAATGGAATTTCTAAGCACTTAATTACTAGACACAAACACTGTATTACAGCTGAACCCAATGACAAAATCCTCTCTGGTGTTTTGCACTTGTTCTGAGCATCAAAACATGACCTAACTGGGGAAAAATCCATCGACAATTTCTCCGAAAATGATTCATACTCTGAAGAGGGACACAGAATGAATATCATATCTCGATTTATCAACCGAAACAGATGTTGGACTCGTGACAGTGTGTTACACCAGGGTGTGTGTGTGGGGGGGGGGGATTGGTGGCGCTCTGGTTGTTTATTGACTACAGATTGAGGGTCATATGCACTAAGAAAAAGAGAGTCAATTCCGGAGTAAATCAAGTGCACCAGAGGGGTGAAATTAAAAAATAAATAAATAAATAAAAACTTCCCAATTTTTGAAACTGGGCCTTTGCCCCATGAATGCTATCGAGGGCTTAAAAAAGTCCAAATTTAAATCAATCGAAATGTTTTTGTCCCCTGTGAAGTTGTTTAACCCTTTGAGTGCCAGAGGGGTATGGAATGCACTGCAATGCATTCCGTACCCCTCTGGCACTCGAAGGGTTAACCTTAAATTGCTTAAACCCCCCCCCCCTTTGTCAAGCAGCACTGCAGCAATTCTGGGGTACACCAACTGCACCACAAATCACAAATACAAAAATTCCTACTGATTTAAAGGGACGTTTAACTCTGAGCGCCGGAGAGGTAGACACTGATATCTCAAACCATAGCAGTTTGAGAGAGAGGATTTGTAGCACGTAGTTTATTATTTTAACCTCTACAAAACTAGAAGATTTTTTTTTTTAATGGGACATTAGTGTCCCTTTAAACTGTTACGCAGCCCCTCTCTTTTACACTAGGGGTTTATAAACAATAAAAAGAACAGGCAATTTTGGGGAGAAAACTGCATTATTAAGGACAAATAAAAATTTCCCAAACCTCTGCTTATTTAAACCCCTTGAATGTCAGAGAGGTCTCCAATGCATTGCAGAGCAATGCATCGGGGAACCCTCTAAAATTCAAGGACTTTAAAAACTCGTTAAAATCAATTAACATTTTTGGTTCTTGGTTTCTCAAGAATTGCTCCATTTTTCTTTGATTATATTGCCCTGATGCACGAAAACAAACGTCCGTGGTTTGCTGAGACAAGTCGGGTCATAGCTAAAAATGGGAATTTCTTACTAGAATAATAGTAACTATTACAAAATGAATTAACATGTCAACTATTTTTTTGGACTCTCACGAGGGCCAGACGTCTTTTCTCTCGTTAGTGCGAGGCCTTCATAGTTTCCAGTCGATGTAAAAATGAACTCAGATTCATGAGAACCGGCCAAGCGCAGATTAAAGTGTATACAGTCCTTTTCTCTTACGTAAATATCTTAGCCTCTCTGGGTGGGGTTGGTCTCCAGTAAATTATAGAATCGGGATCTATTTGTGAGTCTTGTATTGTTCAGATACTTTCCATGGTCCAATATCTAGGTCTCCTAGCACAATCTGAGGAATTACAGGGCATAATGCAAAGACAGTAACAGAAGTACTTCTGAAGCACATGATTGGAGATGGGATTCCGAAGAGTCCCAATGAGTTAACCCTTTAAAAGACCAGAACGTTGATCAGAGATTTGCTTTGCAATGTGTTGAGCACCCCTTTGGTCCTTAGCCCTTTGAGAGCCAGAGGGGTATGCAACCAAAGCGTTGTGTACCCCTCTGGCACTCAAAGGGTTAAATGGTTAAAGGGGCTTTTAGCCACTTGAATGCTAAACCAGTCATCCATTGCTGTCAGATCTGCTCAATGCCTACAGATCTAAAATCTGTAGGTGACAATGGTCAGCCTTGTAGAATGCCATTCATCAGCTGAAATCTCTGTCTCTGGTGGTTTGCATGAAACATGTGAGTGCCCACAAGGTCTCCAGTGTTTCACTTGTGTCTTCTTGTACTAAAGACGTCTATAACATAATATATTTACAATTATAGGGTTAACAAAACAAGGGGCACATCACATTTTCTAAACTGGACAAAACTATGTTTTCCTTCGTTCTATCTTTATTATATTGTGTTTCACAATTTTTTGGAGGGATATAAGCTGCCAGCAACAGCCTGCCGGCTCAGTTAGGGGGAACACACAAGCCCTAGTCCCCTTTAAATGTGATAATCCTGATTCCTAGTAAAACATATCCAATTTATGTTCATATTTCCATTCTTACAGCTGGGAACAGATTCATTCACTTTCCAGCAGTAAGAGAGGAAGCCGTCTGTCACTGACACCTTGCTCCCACAAGCATGAGAGCAAAGATTCACTACGGACAGTGTCACCCATTCACTTCTGCTATATGATTCAATAGATAGCAAGGGATTACATTTCAATAAGGAACTGCAGGAAACCATCCTAATTGAGGCTATATCAGTTATAGCCCACTACAGTCACCTACTGTCAGACAGAAATTCCCATCAGTTTAATGTTATTACCCCACATATATGTAGACACCCAGTGTTAAGGAACATAAGACAAAGGGAATTAAGGGGTTAAGTGACCACACAGACTATTCTATCAGAAGACTGCTAGAGAAATCGTATAAAGACCTCTTTCATGCTGCCTTTTCTGGGTCCTTGTCCATATCAGATTGGCACACTGGCACGTCAACAAAAATGTGAGTGTCGGAAAGTAAACCAATTCACACGAGACATCCCACAGTTTGCTCTCACATCTGTTTTTTACGATGGCCAAATACTTTTTTCTTTTTTTGTGTGTGTGGGGTGGGGGGATGAAATAACTTTCCAGTGGATTGTTGATGGTAGTTTTCAAGTTGATGGAAACAGCAGAAAGTAATTGTATCCATCTGAAAATGACCTAACCGGGTGCATACGTCCACCCCCATTTACCCGATTTTTGGTGGAACCCAGTGTATGATTTGTGACTAAAATTATGGGCTTTGTTGTGTCACAGTAACATTTTAATATGAAACAGTGTTTTAGGGTTTTCCCTTCTGAGTAAAAAAGTATTTCCACCTCTGGGTGATGCTTCGTTAAAAAGTAATAGCAGATAACGTGTGTGATTTCTTGTCGTCCTTTATTAAAGAGCACTAGATAAAAGTAACCACTAAGAGGCAGTGTTTCATTAGTCCCTATAAAGAATTCCTGTTTTATAAAAAAAAAAATGTCCTGTTGAAACCTATGAGGATACCTGGAGATAATAGCACATATAAAATTAGCACCTGCGTTTCAATCCAGCCCCTTATGTATAAAACAACAATGGTTTAATTCTGGAGCAAACCAACCACACCATGAAGGGCAAACATTCCTAAATGTCCTACTGATTCAAATGGGGTTTTTAACCTCTTGAATGCTAGAGAGGTCACCAATGTCCACTGCTGTGCCATTAGTGCAGCCCAGAATTACTCCACTTTACCACTAAGAAAAAAGACCGTAGAAAACAAAGAGATGTTATCTTCAGATGTAATGATTTTTTGATAAAGACTATCCCCAGCAGGGCAGGTACAGTATCTTACTTTACATCAGCAGGAAGATACCTGATATATCTGTGTATCTGTCTATAATATATATACAATATAGTTCAATTAAAAAATTATTAGCTCCAAAATGTTGCTGAATTGTGTACTTTTTTTTATGAATCGGCTAATGTGTTTACCAAACTGGACGTGGCTTAGTTGTCTGCAGTTCTGCAAAGGATAAGTGAATGCAACTAATTCAGCAAAGCAATTAGAACTCATTTCACTAAGTCTACCAAATGACGTAGTTCATTTAGAAACATAAACATAAAGTGATAGAATGCGTCGCTCACTATGAGCGTAACCGCACATGCGCAGTAGAGACTCTCTACTGTGCATGTGTGGTTTCGCACACAGGAAGCTTCGCTGTGAGCCGTCTAGAGCTCCTGTTAACCCTTTGAGTGCCAGAGTGGTACTCAATGCATTGTGCATCACTCTGGCACTCAAAGGGTTAAGAAGCAGTGTGTTCGGCGAGTCTCTACTGCGCATGACTGCTCCGTCCTGTTTCTGCTCCCTGCTCCGGGGCAGCAGCCCGGGCACCTCGGTGCACTTTAGCCCGTGTATACGGGTTTTCATACTAGTCTGGCAATAAAGTGTTAACCACTTAATGACCCTTGACAGTTCTGGCATGTCATGGGTAGATTTGCGTCCGTGGTCCTTAAGTGAGGGCCGCATTTGCGATCGGCCGTCCTTTAGGGGTTAAAATGTTTGTTGCATCAAAATGCCTCAAAATACAGCAATCTCTAATAACACATAAGTTTATGGCGGGTGTGTCGCTTTCTTGCATGTCTCTCAGAGTTCCAACAAATTTAAAATTATTGCTGTCTGCAAAGAAAAGCAAAAAACGATAAAAATAATTTATCCTGTTTTGAATAAAAGCTTTTAATCTCTTGAATGCTAGCAAGGTCTTCAACGCACCTCGCTAGCGTTACGAGATTAATGGAAAGAAGTTACTTAGTTGCAGGAAAATCATTTTGCGATGACGTTCTTTTTACAGATCTGAATGTCAAAACGTTCAAAATTCCTCTTCCGACCGTGAATTTGCACATACCTGGTTGAATCTTCTCGTAAAGGCAACAACATTGGGGGCGAGACTGTGTTTTTCCTTTCTGTTCCACCCGCAGCTGGCTAGTTCCTAAAAACACAAACACAGGCTGTATTAAGAATCCACATTTTTTATAAAAAATTTTAACTCTTTTGGGTGGACAACCCCTCTGGTCGGTAAATGGTTATCCACCATATTATTTGTTGCTAGTGTAAAAGTCCTTGTATACGGGCCAAGGTCCGGAGCCCTCTGAATGCCAGAGGAGTATGCAACGCATTTCTTTGCAATGCATTGCATACCCCTCTGGCACTCAAAGGGTTAAGTGGCCTCTACCTCACTGCTCCACGCGATGCAGTCTTGCATCGCCTCACTCACATGATGCAATCATGCGCAGTAGAGACTGACTAACGCGCAATCTCTACTGCACATGACGGCTTCTGACAAACATCCTAGCGAATTGTATAGAATTTTTTTTAAAACCATCAAACTTTAAAAGATAACAAACAAGTTGAAATAATGACCGCCATTTACATTATTATGATCAGAAAACCTCATTGGTTCCCTGCTTCTTGGCTCAAGAGATAGCAATCCGTTCTAGATGTCTATGAAGACGGACATGATAGTTGGTAGCAGAACAAAGGCCCTCAAAGCTGTGCCTACTGCATACGATAACCCTAAGCTTTTAAGGACCAGACGGGTGTGCGTGATGCAGGTTCTATGGTAAAAAGTAGAAAAGCAGATACAACAGGCCCTGCATATCCCACGGTTTTCACTTAACCTATTAGAGGCATTGCTAGTAAGACCCACTGATATCTATTGAGTATCAACCGGTCAAATAAATATGCATGGTGGCTCGACTCCCCATTTCTAAGACTTGTGTTCAGTCAACATGATGACAAGAATATGTGAATGCTCTGTTAACCATGTTTGCCAGCTGCACTGGCTCTGTGGTGTCTCTGGGGATAAAGTGGATCACATTAAAGGCCTTTTGGCACCTCTGGGTTCTCTAGCAGTGGATCTGTACATGGACTATGACCAGTGTCAACCCCCCTGCTTCTTTCTTCACTTCTCCTTTCCTCTCTGGACAGGGGAGGGCTGTAAATGTTTGGTCTGGGGGCAAATAAATTAAGTGGCCCATTTTTACTATTGATCCAGCCCACGGTCCCAGTCCACCCTCATTTTTTTTAATTTTACAATTTGCATTAAAGTTGTGAAGTGATACCAAGTGGCTTACCTTTGATATGGGGCCACACGTGATACTATATAGCTTACAATGTAAGTAAAGCTACACTAGTGATACTATAATGCTTACATTGTTAGTAAAGCTACACTAGTGATACTATTAAGCTTACAGTGTAAGTAAAGCGACACTAGTGATACTATACAGCTTACAATTTAAGTAAACCTACACCAGTGATAGTATACAGCTTACTATGTAAGTGAAACTACACTAGTGATACCACAGAGCTTACAGTTTAAGTGAAACTACACTAGTGATACCACAGAGCTTACAAGGCAAATGTTTTAAGCTACTAGTTTAGCTCCATTTGGAATACAGCTTTTGGTATTGTTTGTGTAATTCCACTTCAGTTGGAAGCTCTGTGGTATCACTAGTGTAGATATATTTACAGCACCAAATGGAAGATTGAGATGCAGTGGCAACTGCCTCCACGGCCAGTGGAGTGGAGTGCTGTATGTTAATGTGTCTATACACTGTATCACTTATAGACTGTTAACTAAACACTTTAATAAAACTAGTATTACAAAGTAGGCTCCTGCAGTCTGCCTGCTTCAATTTGAAAAATAAAAAAAACTGCAAGCGTCATGTCCGCCTCCATGGAACTGACTTCCTGGACTGACTGAAGATGTTATCTCTTCATTGAAGGAACCAGGACAAAATTCATAGGGGCTATTAGGATTCTATGGTCAAAGAAAGGTAAGTGGAGTGTTATAAGGTGGAATTAGTTCTCCTTTAACATACAGTTAGGGAAAAAATTATTTGATCTTCTGTTTATTTTGTACGTTTGCCCACTGACAAAGAAATGATCAGTCTATAAATTTAATGGTAGGTTTATTTGAACGGTGAGAGATAGAATAACAACAAAAAATCCAAAAAACCCTTGTTGGCAATCACAGAGGTCAGACGTTTCTTGTAGTTGGCCACCAGGTTTGCACACATCTCAGGAGGAATTTTGATCCTCTCCAAGTCATTAAGGTTTCGAGGCTGATGTTTGGCAACTCGAAACGTCAGCTCCCTCCACAGATTTTCTATGTATCACGGTTCCCGTGATCTATCTGTCACTCCTTGTTGTAGTGCGCTCCCATTGGCTGAGCTTTGTTTGGCCCGCCCAGTATAGCCTTCATATACTGGGCCTCTGGCACCTGTCAGGCGCCCTTTCATGGTGTTCCTGTACCAGTATTACTGTGTTGATGTGTTCCTGTGTACTGACTTGGCCCGTCTGACTACTCTCATTGGTTCCTGCTCCATGATTCGACCTGGCCTGGCTGACGTTCCTGCTCCATGATCTGACCCGGCTTGTCTGACGTTCCTGCTCCGTGATTTGACCTGGCCTGGCTGGCGTTCCTGCTCCGTGACCTAACCCGGCTATCCTGACGACCCTGCGGTGTTCCAGCTGTTCCTAATCCAGTGTCGCTTGGGCGACATTCTGACTTCCGCTGTGCTATATTGAGCAGTCCGTGTTGTTGCCTCCGATTCACTGGGCCTTCCCGTTAACTCTTGCAGAGCACTGTTGCCTCCTTTATACTGAGCCTCCGTTAACACTTGCAGAGCACTGTTGCCTCCGTTTACACTGAGCCTCCGTTAACACTTGCAGAGCACTGTTGTCTCTGTTATACTGAGCTTCCGTTAATACTTGCAGAGCACTGTCGCCTCAGTACCCTGAGCCTTCCGCTTACACTTGCAGAGCATTGTAGTCTATGTTACAGAGAGCCCTCCGTTAACACTTGCAGAGCATTGTGGCTTCCGTTAACACTGCGCTTCCGTTACCCTTGCGGTTTGCAGTAAACTCGTTACCGCACCGACTGGTGCTATTGGGCGATTCCATCAGCTCTTGCAGTGTACTTGGTCTCCGTTACCGCACCGGTTGGGTGCTTTTGGCTCTAACACCTCAGCTCTTGCAGTGTACTTGATCTCCGTTACAGCAGCGGTTGGGCGCTATTGGCTCTAAAACACCTCAGCTCCTACAGTGTACTTGGTCTCCGTGACTGCACCGGTTGGGTGCTATTGGCTCTATATACCTTAGCTCTTGCAGTGTGCATAGTCTCCGTTTACCGCACCGGTCGGGTGCTCACGGCTCAACGTGTGCTAGCTCTTGCAGAGTACTGTGGCCTCAGTTCCCTGATCAGCACAAGCAGTAGTCTCATTTCTGCATTATTGACTGGTGCTCTTACATCTAGCACCACAGTCTCGCTCCTTTACCATCTTATGGGCGTTGTCAAACACACCACAACAGAGACTGATTGCTTTCCATGAACTTTAACCCATGCTTTACCTGTAATGCTTGTTTATGCCTGTCCTGTGACAGTATATATTACTTTCTCTGTATACTGGGCCTGAGAGGGCATCTGTACATTGTCTATTTCCAGTTATACTATATTGCCTGTAGGAGGCAGTCTTTCGTTTCGTTTAATAAAACTGTGTTTTATTCTACCTACTGGTCTGAGTGTCTTACAAAACCGTTACACTATGGGATTAAGGTCTGGGGACTGGCTAGGCCACTCCAGGACCTTAGGACTCGATCCAAATGCTGGAGTAGAAAAATGTCGGTAAGGCAAAATGGATACCGACCGACAAAATAAAATGTCTTGGTTGGTATTCAAATGTCCTACCGACATTTAGCACAACAGACGTTAGGACACAAAACTGGCATTGTGTCCAAACGACCGTTTTGTGCGTTAAGTTCCCAAAGCACTGCTAAATAACGGCAGTTTTGGGAACTTAACAAAAAAAACCAACAAAACACTAACGAATGGTGCCTGACATACTGTCTAGCACCGATCACTAAAAAGTCTGTGTTAAACTTGTCATCCACTGTCTGTCTCCTTCTGTCTTCTATCTTCTCTTGTATCTTCTATCTGTAAAAGAAAACCAAAAGTTTAAGTTTAAAGCATACATACTTTAACCCCTTGAGTGCCAGAGGGGTACGCAACACATTGCGTACCTCTCTGGTGCTCAAATGGGTTAAAGTATATAGTAGTGTGACACGTCTTAAAATACACATGCCACCATAATAATAAAAATGTTAAATCTTTTCAATATATATTGAAATCATATGGTTTTGCCATAATTAAATGAAAATAAAAATAAGACTTGGCATTTAATGTTGCTGTCTCCACCGCTGTGTGGCAGAGGCAGAATAAGGCGTCACCTCCTCTCTTCTTCTTCAGGGGCTGATGCCCGCTCCGGTATGAGGGAATTAGAACTGAGGCTGCCCTTATATATGGGCAACCTCACTTCTAATTATCTCACAGCCATTGGCTGGGATATGCTTACGCATCTCACAGCCAATCAGTTTAAAGCACAGCAGCTCAAAGTTGATTGGCTGGGAGATGTGTAAGCATATCCCAGCCAATGGCTGTGAGAGAATTAGAAGTGAGGTTGCCCATATATAAGGGCAGCCTCAATTCTAATTCCCTCATACCGGAGCGGGCATCAGCCCCTGAAGAAGAAGGGAGGAGGTGACGCCTTTTTCTGTCTCTGCTACACAGCGGTGGAGACAGCAACAATGAATGCCAAGTTTTATTTTTATTTTCATTACCTGTATAAAAGACACTTGGGAGCCAGAAATATTGCCGATTTATAGGGGGTCAAATACTTATTTCACTCAGTAAAATGCAAATCAATTTATAACTTTTTTGAAATGCGTTTTTCAGGAATTTTTTTGTTGTTGTTCTGTCTCTCACTGTTCAAATAAACCTACCATTAAAATTATAGACTGATCATTTCTTTGTCAGTGGGCAAATGTACAATATCAGCAGGGGATCATATATTTTTTTCCCTCACTGTACCTCCTGTTTGTCCATCTTTAGGAGATATTAGGGCTCTGCACTTCCCGAGTATCACTCTTTAGGAGATACTATACCCCAGCCTTCTGTGTGGCACTGTATCAAATGCCTTTGCAAAATCTAGATATACTACATCAACTGCCTTACCATTATCTAAGTTGATACTTACTTCCTCATAGAAGCTGAAAATATTAGTTTGGCATGATCTAGTCCTCATAAAACCATGTTGATTCCTGCTAATGATCTTATTTTGTGTGTTTTTTATCCCTTCTAGCAGTTTTCCCACTACAGAGGTCAAACTCTCAGGTCTATAATTCCCAGGTTCTGTTTTAGTTCCCTTCTTAAATATTAGGCGTCCATACCTGCCAAGTGTCCCCTCTTTAGAAGATATTAGGGCTCCATTCCTACCACAGTGTCCCACTTCAGGGGATATTATGGGTCCGTACCTCCCACAGTGTTCCTCTTTAGGAGATATTAGGGGTCCATACCTCCCAAGTGTCCCCCTTTAGGATATATTAGGGGTCCATACCTCCCAAGTGTCCCCCTTTAGGAGATTTAAGGGGTCCATACCTCCCAAATGTCCCTCTTTATGTGATAGTAGGGGTCCTTATCTCCCAAGTATCCCTCTTTATGTAATACTAGGGGTCCTTACCTCCCTAGTATCCCTCTTTAGGAGATATTAGGGCTCTGTACCTCCCAAGTGTCCCACTTTAGGAGATATTATGGCTCCATAACTCCCAAGTGTCCCCCTATAAGGACAGTCCCTCTTTGAGACTCAAATCCCTCATTCTGGTGTCTGTCACACTAATATTGGTTTAAACGTCAGTATATGTGTTTATAGTCTGTATAAATAAAATATTTTGGTATTCAATTATTCAAATAGACAAAAAGGTGTCAAAAGGGTATGAAATAACAATATATAACATATAAAAATGTGTCTGTCCTTTTAAACCAGCCAGGCTGTGAGATACCTTCAAATACTGTTGTGTTTTATTTCTGTTTGTTTCTAGTGGAATAGCGCTGCTTGGTAAAATAAGCCCTAAATGTTAGCGTGTGACAACTACTGGACATTAATACAATGACTTTCCCGCTCCCCTTCTGCTGTATGAATTGGTGTAGATTCTACTTTGGATTATACGTTGCAATTTTTATTCCAGCAGATGGAATTCGTGAAAAGGAAAATTTGCCAATGGGCGGTGTCGGAAACATCTACAGACATGGCACATTTACAAAAGTAATAATTTGCTTAACCCTCTGGAACACAAAGGATTAACTCCTTGAGTGACAGTGGGCTATGCAATGCCTGGATTCCAAGGGCAAGATGCACTAAGATGTGATAAAAACGTGGTAAAGTGGAGATGTTTCTCCAGTTCCCATGTAATTCTATGAATCTTATGTCTGAGGGGAGATGCACGAAGTGATGTCACTTCTCCAATTCCTATGTTACTCTATGGAGGCAATGCACTAAGATCTCTCCCACATGAGAAATCTTATTGCATAGACTACATAGAGTAACATAGGAATTGGAGAAGAGATATTACTGGAGATGTTGGGAGTTATGCACTAAGGTGTGATGGGGACATGATAAAGCAGTAATGACTTTTCCAGTGATACCATTTCTCCAGTTCCTATGTTATTCTATATCACCTATACAACAAGATCTCCAAAGTGGGAGAAATCTTACTGCATTGGCTCCATTGACTAACATAGGAACTGGAGAAGTCATCTCCACTTGATCACCTCTTTATCACCCACCCTCTGGTTCTTAAGGGGTTAAAGAGCAATATTTACCTGTCATTTCCTTACTGAATGATCCATCTGATAGAATGTCCCCCAGTGTTCTGAGCTCCAGACCCCGGCGGTGATATAACAGAATGTAATCTCCTTTAGGAGAACCCGGCCAGGGATTTAGCACGGCTCATTAGCCTTGATCCAGCATAAACATATTAGATCAGAATAAATCTGCACCTTATTATCAGACAAATGCTTTCCTGACACAGGATGACTTTCTAAATCCCATAAGGCCATGAAGTTCCATCATAGTGTACAGAGACTAATCTAAATATCTTGTGCACAGCAGAAACAACCCTTAAAGAAGTGGTTACCAATCTATGACCTTACATCCTCTTTTGGTTGTCCCAAAATACTGATGCTCCCTCCTTTTTTTCACAATTACATTTTTATTGAGTTGGGGTAGAAGGGAATACAAAGGCAACTTTAACAAAGTGCCAGGATGTCGTTTTCAGAGTCCTAAATTATTCCATAGGTATAAGAATAAGGAACACACACATTAATAAGGTAAAGCAGTATGAATTACATATTAAATAACAAAGAGCCAGGCATCCAGTAGGTTGGACTCAATTTAGAGATAAATAACAGACAAAAAGAGGTAAGAAAGGAACTAAGATCATATAGAAAATGTAGGGGAAAATGGAACAAGTGGGTAATGGGCACAACTCTACATCGCACATGACCATAGGAAGCAAACGTTGGGTCTAGACAGAGGAATACTAGGCTGAAAGGTATGAAGCTACCACGTCCGGACCCTTGACTCACGTCAAGAGAGTTAAAGGGATAGTAATGTTTCATAATAAAAACAGCTCTAATTAATCATCATAGTATTTGGACTTTGGAGAGTGTTATATCAATTCTGTCAGAGTTGTAGTTCCAGAGTAATTCAATGACAAATTATCCCCCTCCTGCCCATTTTACTGATGTAACACTGTTCAGCCAGATCAGAAGGGAGGTGCCCAGGTAGACTGCAGAGAGGGACAATCTTCAATTAAGATAAGAGAAAAACCTGAAAAACTTGTCAAGGGGGGCAGGGCTTTCATTGTTCTCATAGGAAGAATATTGCCCCTTCTGTTATCTGTCTGGTCTATGGACTGCATTCTACATCTGAGAAGAGATGGCTTACACTAGGTAAAAGGAGCAGGAGGGGAAACTTTGCTTGTGAATATCTCTCAAACCATAAAAGTTTGAGAGATAAGACTTATATCGTTCTTCATGTTTTTTTTATTGCCTACAAAATAAAATAAAGACAAAATGAAGTATTACTATCCCTTTAAGCAGATTAGCATGTTGCATATCCCGCCCTTGATACCCATTCCGAGAAGGATGGGGAAATGGATTTCTTCTGGCGTGATGGAATTAAAGCTTTAGCAGTATTAGAGATAGTATTGTCCAAAATGAAATGTACCTGAGATTGTTCAGTATACTTTTTTTAATGAACAGTATGTTCTGCAAATCCCTTACCGTCATATTCACCTTGAAAATCCAATTACAATTTTTGCCCTCGCCCCCTTTTGAGCATGTCACGCTGGCTTCCCTCAGATCCAAAAGCCTGTTGCTTGATTGGACAGATCTCAACGAGGGATAATATTGTGTTAGCATAAGGAAAAACTTGCCATTCTTCATCTAGGGGGGCAGGGTTTTCATTTTACAGACATGCAATATTGTCCGTCATTGCGACCCATCCAGTCTAGAGACCGACTTTCGGATCTGAGGGAAGCCAGAGTGACATTCTCAAGACTTGTGGGAGTGCGAAACTTGTAACTGGATTTTCAAGGTGAATATGAAGGTAAGGGACTTGCAGAACATACGGTTCATTATAAAAAATTATACTGAACAATCGCAGGTACATTTAATTTTCGACATTACTATCCCTTTAACCTTAGTTAATAAAAGAATGCCCCCTCCTAACACGTGAATATGACATACAGTACTTATTGAAGATTCATTTTGGGGATTCAGTCCACACGTGTCACGGTTCCCCAGAGGTGTTCGGGAGTCAGTACGGTATAGTTAAATGCAATTTATTAAAATAGAAGTAAGATAGTACACAATCGAAATATAGCAAGAACAAGCAGAGGGTCACAAGCCAACAAGCACTGCTATCCGAAATAGTAGGCTGCCAAGACTGACTACACTGCTGGAGATTAGGCCTCAGCCACTGGTAGTCTTTGCTGGAACAGAACAGGAGCAGGAAAGGAACACAGGATCTTGATCCGACGTAGTGAGGAGGCTACCTGACTCACACCTGCAGTTAATATGGAGAAAGCGGAAGCCTGACTCATGCCTGGAGTCAGTTTAATAGCTAGTAATAGCTAGTCTACTAGTGCCCCAGGTCCGCACCAGATTGGGTGTCTGCTAGGTACAGGGGAATAACAAGAGAATAGTCAGACAGAGCCACAGGTCAGAACCAGAGAGGGTAGTCAGACAAGCCAGGTCATACACAGTTCAGGTAGTCAGCCAGAGTCACAGGTCTGCACCAGATTGGGTGTCCACTATAAGGATAAGGCAGGAGAATAGTCAGGCAGAGCCACAGGTCAGCACCAAATTGGATGGTCAGACAAGCCAGGTCATACACAGAGCCCAAAGACCTAGAACTGCTTTGTACAACAACACAAGGTCTCAGATTGCCCTTTAAACCCCTCCTCAGGAAGTAGGTAGGAGGAGCAGGCTCAGAGGAAGGAAGTAGGTAGGAGGAGACTACAGGAAACATGGCATCAAACAGAGGCCTGCTTCACTCTGAAGCCTTGCGCCTGCAGATGACGCGTGGAATGATGCCGAGTGTCACTGAAGCGGCGTCGCTTGAAACAAGGTAAGCTGTGACAATACAGAATTGATTCTTGGAAGTAATTGCCATTTTCTGTCCCACAAATCATGGAATATCAATAACGCTGTCACTTTAAATTGTAACAAACACCTCTTATTACTAAGCCCCCCTTCCCCCACAAACACACACTCACACTGGTGCCCTCTGGCACTCAAATTGTTAATTTAAAAAAAAAAAATTTCAGGAACGGTCATATCTGCCTTCATGAAAGTGACATCCAGGACTGACTGAAGATGTTATTGCTTGAACAAACGCACAGGGGCCATTAGGATTTTCTACCCATAGTATTATTAGGAAGGATTAGTTCTTTTGTTTGACCCAGATAAGAGTAAGCAGGGATATCCTGAGAACATGCACCTCCTGGTAAATCACAAACACGTGCATTGGCTACCCCCATCTTACACTCACACATATCAGCTTGTATGCGATTTTTCACATTGGCATTGTGGTTCTAAGTAAAATGCATTAACCCTGTAACGACCATCCAACCCAGTGCATAGGCAGCTGTTAAGGACCATGGGGAATATTTATTTTTTGCTTAATAGATTCCGGAGTAGCTGAGCGGCGTGCAGATTTCTTTATACATGCGTTGTGACAATTATTTGGACAAGACTGTTTCTACTCCATTTTTAACCCCTTAACGACCGCCCGATCTGGCACTGGGCACCCGTTACGGACCTTTTTTTTTTGCCACGTAGTATTGGAGGATGGTAAATCGACGGACAGCCATCCCAGAAATTCCATGACGTGCCAGTCCTTAAGTGCAGGAACGGGCGTGACTGTCCTGACACGTGAAAGGTTGTTAAAGGGTTAAATACAATGATCCTCATGTATAAATGCAAAGAGCAGCAATTCTGGAAGAAACCAACTTCACCGTAGGGGAGAAATTCAAAACCCATAGATTTAAATGGGTATTATAAGCCTCTAATTACTGGAGCAGTCTCCAGCTCATTGCAAAGCAATGCTCTAAAGACCTGTCTGGCATTCATCGTGTTAAAGGGATAGTAATGTTTCAAAATAAAAGCAGCTCCAATTAATCTTCATAGTAACTGGGCCATGGAGAGTGTTATTTCAGTACTGTCAGAGTTGAAGTTCAAGAGTAATTGAATGATAAAGTATCCCCTCCCGCCTCTTTTACCTAGTGTAACACTGCTCTCCTCAGATGTGGAATCTGGTCTATTGACCGGACAAGTCACAGCAAGTGACGATCTTCTTACTGTGACCATAAGGAAAACCCTGCCCCCGTTGACAGGTTTTTCAGGTTTTTCCGTATGCTCACTGAATATTGTCCCTCGTTGCGATCCATCCAGACAGTCTTGTTGCTCTGAGGTGAGCAGTGTTACATCAGTAAAAGGGGCGGGAGGAGGATACTTTATCATTCAATTACTCTTGAACTACAACTCAAACAGTATTGAAATAACACTCACCATGGCCCAAATACTACGAAGATTAATTGCAGCTGCTATTATTGTGAAACCTTACTATCCATTTAAAACAATATTTAAATCAATGGGGAATTTTTAATTTGGTGCAGTTCTGACCTGCCATTGCAGCATTTGGTCTTTATGTAGTAAGCGCAATGGCTCTCACACTGTGACCATAGACATCATTAGTACTGACCCGTACTGTAGTTCCAAATTAATTCCAGATGGCTTTACTGTAGCCTGTTATTATTCTATCATTTCAGGGGGAGTGTAATGTATATTTATAAATATCCACAGCATGGCAATGTTCCCAATCTTCAGCACTGCAGCGGCCTGCAATTAGGGTGAGCAGCAGAACCTCTTTTGAACACAAGTTTCCAATTCAAAAACCAGGGCTCTTGGACACAGTAGACTGAAATATAAAAGAATCCCTTTTGCATTGTATCACCAGTGTTCTCAACTTATTGGGGGAGATAAACTAAGGAGTGATAAAGAGGGGATAACGTCTCCAGTGATATCACTTCTCCGGTTCCTATGTTATTCTATGGACCCTATACACCAACATTTCTCAGACTTTAGGGATCTTAGTGCATAGACTCTATATAATACCTTCTCCAGTGATATCACTTCTCCATTTTCTGTTATCTACAAAGTTGGAGAACTCTTAGTGCATATGCTCTATATAATAAAATAGGAACCGGAGAACTGATCTCACTGGAGGCAAAGTTGGGGAAACCTGCTTAGTGCATTGGTTCTATAGAATAATATAGGAACTGGAGAAGTGATATCACTGGAGAAGTTATCTCCGCTTTATCCCCTCTTTATCATTCCTTAGTGATAACCTCATTGTGTCTTACAGTTGCTGTGTTGATGAGGCCTACAATAAAAAGTCCTTATAACTGATTGAATTACTTCTTTTATGCTTTAGTTATAAATAGAGATCAACCCATTGGAAGCTACAGACGTCTACAACGCATTGCTAAGCAATGCACTGGCCACATCTCCAGCATTCAAGGGGTTAAAAGCAACTGTTGCAAATCATTTTAAAGATGCAGTTAAGGGTCAGCAGACGGGGTTTTTCTAAGCGTACAAAGTTACCTGACAGTTATGGGAATCGACGTTCCATAGATAAAAACCCTACCATTCTTTCTCCTTTCCTCCTGCAGGTCTCTGTGTGATCTGCAGAGCTGGATGACGTCAGCACTTAACACAGTGCTTTTGTGAGATTTCTGTCCTCTCCACTGAAGCCAACTGTCAGCAAATTTTCTAACACTGGGTTTCAATGAAGAGTATAGGGGTAATGATTCCTCTCCAGACGGGCAGAATGCTGATGTCACCCCGCCCTGCAGATCACAGAGATCTGAAGGGGGACCAAAAAGAGAGAGTGGCAGAGATTGAATTTATGGGATCCCTTAACCATGTTTTAGCATATAAGTCTATAACATACAAGTCCTATTTTGCCACTGAGAAAACATTTATCAAGTGAACAAATAATTCAATTTTCACTAAACACTAGAAATGATATTTATGACTTTTTCTTTTCCACAAAGCAGAGGTGGTTTCTACCCAACACAAAGTCCAGATTCGAATTACAGGAGGACTGTAGCCAGGACAAAATATCTCAATAACCTGCCCGTGTGAAACTATATCAGATGTGGTCTGCAGACTGCAATAAATTTCACTCAAAATAGCTCCTGCTGTATAAAGTGCATCTGAGGACGCCGCAAAAAATAAGTGCAGATCAGGAAAATGTGCTATTCCTCAAATATGATTCGATCTATAGTTTGGAATGTGTAGGACAGAGAAATCCAATGTACTGGATATACAGACAGACTGTAGTGAACTATATATTTGTAAATAAATGTATAAATGGTTTAACCACAAACATATATACACATCCATACAAACACAACACACTAACACATTATTATACACACACACAAACATATATACACATCCATACAAACACAACACACTAACACATTATTATACACACACACAAACATATATACACATCCATACAAACACAACACACTAACACATTATTATACACACACAGGTACGCACATAAACAAACATATATACACAACACACTAACACATTATAACATTATACACACGTATGCACACACACAAACATATAATCACACAGAGGATGATCATTCCCCTTTATCTGTTCACGTTATTTGTTGATCTGACCATATCTAGTGATGGTGACCTGCAAGTGACTAAGTCTGATACACAGACAGACAGACAGTGTTACGGTTTTTGGATGAACACTCAGACCAGACCGGTAAGGTAAAAATGACTTTATTAGAATAAAGTGCATACACTAATATAATAGGCCCTTAGACCCACAGTACAAAAATTGGGTACAACAATAGCAACCAGTAAGGTAATCTGGACGAACTGGAAACAATACTGGCAATGAAGGTTCTGGCTAGAACCATAGAGACTGAAGGCACACAGTCCAGGAGCTGACAGCAGGACTTTGGTAACAGGTAGTCCAATTATGGAGGACTGGCACAACCCAGACGCCTGGGCACAGAACCAACCGGAGCGAGGGAAAACCGACCCTGGCCCTAGATAACAAGGCAACCGTGTAGTGGGCAGCACTGACCCTAGGTAAAGGGTTACCAGGAGACCAAGGAAACTGCTACGGAGGCAAAACCCTAGAACTCTAGGGGTGGATCGAGATAACGGTATATAGATGGAACGCAACCAGTGTCCCCTCAACCAGAGGAATGGTATAATGCAATGCTGGCTCTTGAGCCCAAAGCTTCTGCAGACAGGAACAGTAATCACCCTTACCTGGACGATCCAGGTACTCACAGGGTTAATAGGTAACGCCCAGAGAATAACTGCAACTCCCAAAGGGAGTGAGCCCAGCGCTGATAGGGAGGTGGACACAGAGTGATCAGAGTAACACAGTCAGTGCTAGAACACTGTACCGGTACTTCGCTTGTGCACACCACCGGAGGCGGTTCAGAGATCAGATTAAGCACGGATGCTCAGCCTTTGGTCGACAAAGTAATAGCGCCACGAGGCACACTCCGACAATAGTATTGCAACGGCCCAGCACTTATCTGTGACCTCACAGGGCAGCCAAGCAGTACAACCGGACACGGTAAAATGAGGAGTAGATACTCAGCCGGTGCAGCTAGCCACGGAGCGGTACACAACCGGATACGGCCAGCTATGGAGCAGGTTGTCGGCCAGATACGGTCAGCAACGGAGCGGGTTCTCAGCCAGATACAGTCAGCAACGGAGCGGGTTCTCAGCCAGATACAGTCAGCAACGGAGCGGGTTCTCAGCCAGATACAGTCAGCAACGGAGCGGGTTCTCAGCCAGATACAGTCAGCAACGGAGCGGGTTCTCAGCCAGATACAGTCAGCAATGGAACGGGTTCTCAGCCAGATACAGTCAGCAACGGAACGGGTTCTCAGCCAGATACAGTCAGCAACGGGGCGGGTTCTCAGCCAGATACAGTCAGCAACGGGGCGGGTTCTCAGCCAGATACAGTCAGCAACGGGGCGGGTTCTCAGCCAGATACAGTCAGCAACGGAGCGGGTCCTCATCCAGATACGGTCACAAGGGAGCGGGTCCTCATCCGGATACGGTCAGCAACGGAGTGGGTTCTCAGCCAAATGCAGTCAGCAACGGAACAGCAGCACACAGTAACTCAGAAACGTCGTCAGGCAGGCCAGGTCATACACGATAATCACAAATACACGTCAGGAACTCGTACACCACGAAAGGGCACCATAGGTAGACATGACAGGGTATTTAAAGCCCATCACTGGGCAGTGACAAAGGTGCTAGCCAATCAGCATGCAGTAATGAAAAATAGAAGTCATAATGTCACCACCCGCAGCCCAGAGTACGGGCACCGTGATAGACAGCTATGACTGGGGGGATAAAGAGAGTGAGAGAAATAGGGGAGAATGAAGAGGACAAAAAGAGAGAAAGAAGGAGGAGAAAGAGAGAAGGGGAAAAGCGAGGGAAAGAAAGTTATATAGATGAGAGAGAGAGAGAGAGGCAAAGAGGGAACGAGAGAGAGAGAGGCAGAGAGGAAACGAGCGACATGAGGGGGAGCGACATGGCGAGGGAGAGATGAGAGAGAGATAGATATAAAGATGATGAGAGACATCAGAGACATGAGAGGGAGAGACAGAGATATAAAGATGAGAGAGACATCAGAGATATGAGAGGGAGAGATATAAAGATGATGAGAGACATCAGAGACATGAGATAGGGACATGGATAGATAGGGTACACGTGAGACGGTATCCTATCCCCAGCTGCTCTCTGTACTATACTGTCCCTGCCAGGCCCACTGGCGCTGGATCCCATCAGGACCATTACTCACCTTCTAGGATTTCTATAAAAACACCAGGAAAGTAAAACATGTAACAGATGAAAACGCTCTTGTGGGCAGGTGCTCCGGGACGTGAGGCCAACACGATGAAGATACTGGCGCCCCCAGATCTGAAACTCATACTGTGACATGTAGCACAATATTTGTCCTGGAACGGACCTCATAATCTCTGTGTTAACCCCTTGGATGCTAGAAACCTCTCTAAAGCATTGCGAAGCGCCAGAGGGTCCCCTGCTCCCCTGGCTTGTTTTTCTTTCAATGGGAGCAAGTCTTGGGCACAGTAACCTTGCCTTCTTATAAAATTAACCCGTCGGATACTAGCAAGGTACCCCGTGGACAAAGAGGGCCACACATACACCGCTAAAAGTCATACACTAGTGAGAGACACCCTCTGCATCACAGTGGCAAAAATATATATATATATATATATATATATATATATATATATATATATATATATATATATATATATATATATTAAGCTGATTTAACCCTTTGAATGTCAGAACCCCCAATGCACTGGATATTTCTCTGGTAAAAACAGCCTTTTAACCCTCCGAGCACCAGAGAGGTAGCCACCGTATTGGGTTGCAATGTGCTGGCTACCTCTCTGGCACTCAAAGGGTTAACCCATTGAGTGCTGGAGACCTGTCCAACTCCACCATATTTATAAAATAAACCATGGAAGTAAGAGGTTAACAAAAGACAACAGGAGCCATACGCACAGGCGAAGGTGAGGAAACTTCCAGGTAAACAACCTGCACTAGAAAAAGCAAATAAACCTCTCAATTGAATGGAGGTCTGACAGTGACTGCCCTGGCTTTGGAGCGGTAAATTTCAGACCCCAGTAGTGCTCCCACAGGAGTGAGGTGACCGCAAAATACGTGACGTGCTAGGACCATCAGAGGTCCTTTAGGTAAGGAGATCGGCGATGGTCCTTACACGTTACCGGTCCTTAAAGGGGGTCTATCACCCCTTTACAACCTTGTGTAAAAAGTCTTCTTATACAGCAAATATGCTTTAAAGTTTATTCATTATTTATTTATTTTTTTAAACCGCTTATTTGCAGAAATTAGAAGAATAAATACAGCCCTGCACCTACTTCCGCATAGACTGCTCTTGCCGAAGTTTGTCGCTCTGCCTCTGCTCCCTTCCCACTATCCAGCTTCCTCTGATGATGAAGGCTGTCTGTCTGTAAGCTGGAGCGCTCTGATTGGCAGAGATTGATTTCTGGCCCCCTTAGGGACCCTTGACGTACCAGGACCGTCACGGTCCTTGAACTACTCAAGGACTGATGACGGTCATGGTACGTCACATACTTTTTACTTACAGAGCTCTACCGGGAGCGCTGTAAGTAAAAATAAGGCATGAAATAGACCGCTCCAAGATCGGAGCGATCTCTTTCAAGCCCCATAGTGACGCGCCGATACACGTGACAGGTCACGTGTACCGGCGCGTCAAAGTGCCCCTATGCGGTCGTTATGGGACGGAAATGTCCCATAACCTCCGGTCCTTAAGGGGTTAAAGAACATTTGCTATATAAGAAAACTATTTACATAAAATTGTAAAGGGGTGATAGATCCCCTTTAAGGGTTAAATCAGGGACACATATAAACAATGAATCCTGAGCAGTGCTGTAAAGCAGACTTCTCATAACAGCCCCAGATTTAAAGAGAGATGTGGTCGCCTAACCGCTGGCAGATTTGAAAATTCCTCTAATGTATAAAGCTTGACTGTTAATAAAAGAAATTCTTTTTTTTAAGAAAGTGATTGTTTCATGAGAAACACTCCAATGGCTAATATTACACAAAAAGCTTATATTGGAAGCAATTTTTTTCCCAAACTTTAATTTAAATAATTCCAAGCCTGGCTCAATGCCTTAGATAATGGCGTTATTAGATAGTTAATCAAATAGCGTGTCACTTACTTAAACCCAATTAAGCCATCAAACAGAAATCCAACCTAATTAATTATGAAATGCGGAATGTGCACGAGTGAATGAAATGGACTGAGACTGAGGGCAATAGTCATAATGTCAAGAAGAGCAAATTGCAGAAGATAGAACCATGGAAGAAAATGCAAATTCACCAGATTTTCAATTATTTAAAAGGAGTCTTTAAAGGGGAACTATCACCCCTATACATGTTTAGCTTATTTTAATCTTTATCTAGCGATAAACTAACATTGTTTGTTATTTTTGTTAAAAAAACAAAACAAAACAAAAAAAAAAAAACGCTGTGGCGAAATCTACATTGTTAAAAAACGAGCCTGTGCCTTACTTCTAGATAGACTGCCATTACAGCTCTGAAGCTCAGTCTGTAAATCTTCTTGTGTTCCTCCCCAAGCAGGTCTCGTTCCAACCTCTTTCGATGACAGAGGATTTCTCCATGTAAGCTGGTTGGAACACGACCATGGTTGGGGAGGGAACAGAAGAAGATTGACAGACTGCGGTGCAGAGCTGTTACCTCCGTCTGTCCAGAAGTAAGGCACAGGCTTGTTTTTAACGATGTAGATTTCGCTACAGCATGCTTTTTTTTAAATCAAAAATAACAAACTATTTAAAGTGATAGTATTGTCAAAGAATAATATTATTTTGTATTTTAGATGAAAATAAAAACAAATTATGTGCAGCAAATCCCATAGCAGTGTCACGTCCCCTGTGCTTCCTTCCTTCAGCTCACCTCTCTGGCGGAGGCTTTCTCCTCCCTGTGAATGTTGCCCGCTGCAGCTTTCCTCTCTGGCAGAGCTTGTCTCCTACGCTTTTGTTCCTGCCCAGTGCGGCTTGCCTCATTGGCGGCGGCTTGATTCTAGCCCTTTCTCTTCTTGGAGCGGCTGTGTGCTTCCGGGTTCGCCGGTGTCACTAGTAAGTGACGTCATCTTTCTGCCCCTATATTCGGCGTCCTTCTCTGATGCCCAGTGCACTTTCACTAGTGTTCTAGTGTGTTCCAGGTCCTTGGTCTGTTCTACTGCTGCCTAGTCCTGTTCCCTGTGCTCTGAATTTCTGTGTACCGTTTTTGGCTTGTCTGACCATTCTTCTGCCTCGTCCTTGTGTCCAGTGTTGACCTCCAGTTGCTGACTGGCTCGTCTGACCATTCTTCTGACTTGTCGTTGTGTCCAGTGTTTACCTCCAGTTGCTGACTGGCTCGTCTGACCATTCTTCTGCCTTCTCCTCTTGCCCAATCTGGATTCCTCTTTGGCTCCTTGCTTCTTCAGATCCTTCAGGTCAGTGCCTTCTGGCTCTGGGGGTGTGTGTATTTGTCTGTATTATATTTTGGGGAGTTTCAGCTACCTAGTGGCCCACGCACCCTAGCATCGCTCCTTAGGCACCGCCCTCCAGCCTTTGCTCCCCCCCTGCAGGGGAGCTTGTACTGTCTGCAGTCTGGCCATCCTGGTCTGGGTCCCGGCTCAACTGGGATCGGACATGTGGCTTCACGGCCAGCATCTTTATACAGCCTTGGCCGCAGCAAGGTCTTACTACAGGCAGTCTCGGCTCTCTAGCTCCGAACCCTAGCCTCGTACCCTAGCACTCCCTCCCCTGCAGGTTTTTACCTGCATAAGTTGGTCGTGACAAGCGGTTTGAGATATTAACATAGAAAGCTCCCCCTCCCTCCCCTTCGCCTGATGTCAACTGTAAAGCTGACAGCAGGAGATCTGAGTCAGCCGACTCGAGGAGGCTCTTCAGCAGAGCCGAAATTGTGTTATTTAAAAAGAACTACTTAAAGGGATAGTAATACTTAAAATGTAAAAAAAAATATGTTGTAGGGTTTATCCCCCTGAGTAAAACAAGAGTACTCACACTGCTGAAAGGTGTTTCATTCAAAAGTTATTCATTTTCAAAGTTGAATTTTTTAGGTGCAATATCACAGTGGCCTGAAATTTTACAGTGGCGCTGTTGCTACACCATCCTATGGAGATTTATGGTCCATTGACCAGAGCTGTCCATAGGATCGTGTAGCAACAGCGCCACTGTAAAATTTCAGGACACTGTGATATTGCACCTAAAAAATTCAACTTTGAAAATTAATAACTTTTGAATGAAACACCTTTCAGCAGTGGGAGTACTCTTGTTTTACTCAGGGGGATAAACCCTACAACATATTTTTTTTACATTTTAAGTATTACTATCCCTTTAACTGGAATGGTCTCCAAAGTGTGCTTGCAAATCAAGCACACTTTGTAGACCGTTCCAGTGAAGTAATTGTTTTTAAATAATGGGATTTTGGCTTTCCTGAAGAGCCAATGGCTGGTCCCAGGACCAGAATCTCCCCTGCTGTCAGAGCGCCGACATCAGGAGAAAAGGAAGGAGGGGGGGACTTTCAATGAGAATATCTCTCAAACCATAGCGGTTTGAGAGATGGGATTTTTTTTTGCCATCTACAATACAAAATAATAATCTTTGGCGTTACTATCACTTTAAGCTTATCGCTAGATAAGGATTAAAATAAGCTAAACTTGTATAGGGGTGATAGATCCTCTTTAACGCCTTGAAGGATAACCGTAAGACCTCTTGCATTCAAGACGTTAAAAACCATATTTAAAATCAATGTGACATTTCATCAGTCTCCACAAAATTGCTCCACGTTTCTTTCTGCATACGGCCCTTCAATGTGTGTGTGTACATTTGAAGAACCGCAGACTCTTTCAATTTAATGTTGGCATCCTGATCCTGAGATGTAATCAAGGTCTAAACCTGCTCTCCAGCCCTTCAAATAAAAGGGAATAAAGAATGATGAATAGTCGTATTCAATGTAAAGGAACAGAAATGAAAAAATTACAAGTTGTTCTTACACATGAAAAATTCTGATGTTCCGTTCACAGATTATAGAAGTTTCCATTCCCTGATGTAACGTAAAGGAACGCCATAGCTTACAAATTAAATTGGGCTAAATCCAGCTACCATCTGTAATTGTAGTTACTTAACCCTAAACTTGCATTTTAATGCGTGGACACCTAACGCTCTTGTATACAGAAAGTCTGTTACCTTATCTGTCCATTTAAAGATAGTGCAGAACAGTCACGTCTTGTACACCCTATCAAGAATGCTATAATAATGGAAGTCCCAACAGAGCATATGTAAGACTAGAGAATGGCGCACGGTATTGCTAGTTTGATTGGAAGCTCACGCTGGCTGCTGTATTGGAGAGTTTCGCTACAGCGATCTTCACAGGACTGGCTGGGAGAGACTGATCTCCAAATGCAAAGAGAGTTGGTGCTTCACATTAGGGTTCCATGTGAAACAGGCATCGTGTGCTCACCGGCACAGCGCTCTGACGCTGTATAAGTAAACCACTTCATACAGAAAGGATGCGGGAGCACTCCCCGCTCTGCATTGTGATCCACCCACAGTAACAGTGTAACGACTTGAATCACACTATGCAGGCTGGCATAAAAACAAACTTTATTCCAGTGGATAGAAAACAGACAAATGTTTGCAAACAAAGAGGAAGCGGGACACAAAAGCACTAGAGAGAAAGTTACTTGCAACACATCTGACACGTTTCACGCAGAGCAGTGCTTAGTCATATATTGACTGACTAAGCGTTGCTCAGCATGAAACGCGTCATAGTTAAAGGATAGTAATGTTTTACAAAAACAGCAGCTCCAATTAATCTTCATAGTATTTGGGCCATGGAGAGTGTCATTTCAATACTGTCAGAGTTATAGTTCAAGAGTAATTGAATGATAAAGTATCCCCCTCCCACCCCTTTTACCTATTGTAAGCCACCTCCCCTCAGATATGGAATCTGGTCTCTTGACCGGACAGATCACAGCAAGGGACAATCTTGTTACTGTGAGAATAATGAAAACCCTGCCCCATTGACAGGTTTTTCAGGTTTTCCCTTATCTTAATTGAAGATTGTCCCTCTCTGCAATCCACCTGGACACCACCCTGCTGCTCTGAGCAGTGTTACATCAGCAAAAGGGGCTGGAGAGGGATAATTTATCATTCAGTTACTCTTGAACTACAACTCTGACAGTACTGAAATAACACTTTCCAAGGCCCAAATACTATGAAGATTAATTGGAGCTGCTTTTATTATGAAACATTACTATCCCTTTAAGGATTCCTGATTTTTGAGTGGTTTAGCGAGTCCCTTAAATGAGTACTTTGTTGTTTGTTTTCATTAAATGTGATATCTCTTGTCCAGGTCATTCACCTACAGCTGCATGCTGTGCAGACTGTTGGATTGTATGGAATACGTAGGTACTGGCTTCAGTTCTCCGTACATAGTAACCGCTTCATCGCTTCCTGTCAGTTTGAAGGGAAATAACTTTTTAACAGAGCAACTTCCAGTAATTAAAGAGCCTCCACCTTAACCCTTTGAGTGCCAGAGGGTACGTAACACATTGCATTGCAATGTGTTGCATAACCCTCTGGCAATTTAAAGGGTTAACAGACTTGCATGATTATTCCTACGAAGATGTACATAGGTGATACTATTGACATGTTAATAAGCAGTTATGCTGTTTTTTCAGAACAAAGCTCTGATGAGATTACATTCCCCAACTACTACGTTAAAAATATTTTAAACTATTACATTTATTGAAAAAAGTTCAAGCTACAGTCATTTTAAATAGATTAATTTAATGGGACTAAAATGTGGTATGTAACGGGTCCAGTTTAAACGGACAGTAATACTTTATTCTCCTGAGTAAAACAAGGGTACCCCTACTGCTGAAATGTATTACATTCAAAAGTTATTAAAGCTCAAACTTGAACTGTTTATGCACAGTATCTTAGTGGAGCTGGATGGCTCTGGTCGGAGCCACTGTACAATTTCAACGCACTGAGATACTGCACCTCAACAATTTAAATTTGAGCTGTAATAACTTTTGAATAAAATATCTTGCAGCAGTGGGAGTTCCCTTGTTTTACTCCAGGGGAAAAAACGCTAAAATATTTTGTTTTTATACATTTTAAGTATTACTATCCCTTTAAAGGGATAGTAATGTTTCAAAATAAAAGCAGCTCCAATTAATCTTCACAGTATTTGGGCCTTAAAGATTGTTATTTCAATACTGTCAGAGTTCTAGTTCAAGAGTAATTGAATGATAAAGTATCCCCCTCCTGCCCCTTTTACTGATGTAACACTGCTCGCCTCAGAACAGAGGGGTGTTGTCCAGATGGCTTACAGAGAAGGACAATCTTCAATTAGTATAAGGAAACAACCTGAAAAACCTGTCAATGGGGGTAAGATTTTCATTGTTCTCACAGTAAGAAGATAGTCCTTTGCTGTGAGCGGTCTGGTCTTACAACCAGATTACACATCTGAGGGAGAGGTGGTTTACACTAGGTAAAAGGGGCGGGAAGGGGATAGTTTATCATTCAATTACTCTTGAACTACAACTCTGACAGTATTGCAATAACACAATCCATGACCCAAATACTATGAAGATTAATTGGAGCTGTTTTTATTTTGAAACATTACTATCCCTTTAAGTTACGCTTTTGAGAGATAGTTAAAATCAGGTTCTTATGACCTTAGCTTTTGCCTCAGAACCCTGACCATGCTTTTAACAGGCTACCATACACAGGGGAACATGAAAAAAAACAAAAACAAATCAGGCAGTCTGTAAAAGATCCAGTAATTATCTGTACTCTTAGGAATGCCTGTTGTTGTCTTGCAAAGAGTGTCCATCCAAAGTTCAAGAAGATCAGGCCTTACTGTTTAAACATTGGCTTGACAGCAACATTATGGAAAGAGTGACCTCATTAAACATTTCCAAAGCATAAAAAATATATTTTATGGGCAAGTTGCTTAACCCCTTGGATTTGCATGTATTCAGACACAAACACCAGGGACTGATTATTTTACATAACGTATCAGAATTTATGGTCTACAAGAATCAGTTGTTTGATGAATGTTGGAAGCACATTCGCTCATATTTTACGTTGGCCAGATATTAGAACTTCAAATACGGCGTAAAGGGATGTGTATTTGTTTTTGGCAAACACTCTCGAATATTGAACGGGTTCACTGGGTACTGAAGATGTGGGGGGGCAGAGTATGTTGAACAAATGTCGACCAGTGCTTGAAAAGAGGATTCAGTCAAGTTTTCTGCATGAGACAATTGTTAAATTTTCTGGCTGGTGTTGAAAAGAAGAGATTAGATAAAAAGATCACAGGGCAGAAAAGGTCCAGATGAGGTGTTAGAAATGTGAACTCTGATGGTACATCAGACTGTTTTATTGCCTCCTTGGATGGTAGAGAGTCTCCATTTATAGGTCTAAACACAACTCCTTGCTTTCAAGTGAAAAAAACAAAAACAACCTAAGTATTCTACAGCTGAAGTTGGGCCCAAAATCCAAGCAATGCCCCCAAGTAGGGACCAGCATGACGTGTAGGACACTGTGTGGTGACATATAAATAGACATATATACATACAGGTGGTTAAAGAGCAGTTATTGTGTATTACCAAGTCAGCTGCTATGGGAAACAACTTGGTAAAAAAAAAACCTGGTGATGCAAAAAACGGCTCCTGTCTGCCATTTGGAGAGTCAGAAAATTGTCCCCCTCGGCTGGAACGCCACGTGGACCCCAGCAATGCCTCCATATACCCCCCGAGTTGGGATTTTTGAGTCTGAAACTGAGGATCGATAGGGAATGCAGTCATGCAGGACAAGAGACTTTGTTGCAAGACTTCGTCTTTCAGTTCAGTCTCTTCCCAAGGAAGCATAGAAGGTTGGTTTGCCGGAGCTCACAATGCAGCCTCTGCTTCGGTGACAGACCTACTCACAGGGAAACATCTGCCAACAAGGAAGTATTCAAGTGAGTTGCTTTTAACCAACTGAGTGCCACAGAGGTATCCAACGCATTACGCTACAATGCGTTGGATACCTCTGTGGAGCTCAAAGGGTTAAAGGCTACAAAACAATGCCTTCATTTTGGTTTTTCAAAAGACACAGGTGAAGCCAGTTTAATAAACCTCACTGTACCAAAGTCATGGAAATGTCACATTCTGATAACACGCAATGCAGATTCCTCTGAGTTCAGCAGCTGGGCCGTGAGCGGCCATCAAGATAAATAAAGGAATTCAGCGCTGATAATGGATGTATAAGGCAATTCGCTACATTTATAAATCACGGTAAAACTGCTCCATGCAAAATGCTCTCCACACTTCAGTATCCAAGAGGTTTAAATCCCCAGTTGGAATTCTTACAATTAGTAAAATAAAATTATACACAATACTATATATTTCTCGTGTTTATCCTCCTATTAGTAAAAAGGGTTTTCTGATTTTTTTTTAACCCTTTAAAGTTCAGAGGGTGTACAATGCATTGATTAGTAGTCCTTTAAAGGTTAAAACATTTAGCAAAACAAACACAACAGTATTTTCAAAGCTGTAACATTTTTTTGCCAACAGAAAAAATTCAATTTTAATTTGTCTGTTAATGGCACACTTACGCATGTTAACATCTCAAATTTATCTACAGTAAAAACTCTGAATTGCTAAGCAAGGATTGCTTCCAAGTTGTTTTTCTAAAGCCGGGTTATAATGACATCTTTGTGTCTGCTACAGCCTGGAACCAAGACCTAGCCTCATGTGCTGTATACATGTCCTAATACACGCTTCAGTGAGCTCCTATTAAAAGCTTTTGGCTACAAGCGTTAATAAAGTGGCACTCATAAAACTGTCAAGTTAAAATGACTTTTATACAGCAAGAACTCCTCTAATGGGTGGAACAGTGAAAGGGCCATCTCCTAATGGCAGATAAAGTATCTGCAACGGTGGTGTAGTTTTCAGAGATGCTACAAGTTGAAATTACTCATTTTTTAACTGCAACTGTCTGATTTATTTATCGTTTGTCTCTTTTCTGTTTTTATCGATCACCTGGATTTATGTCCTTCTGAGAAGTTGCTAGTTTCCGAAGAGATGTGGGCCTTGGGTCAACCAGGAGGTGTTTAATCTGTGGACCTCCAGGTGTTGGAAACCACAACTGCCATGATCTTCAACCACAACCCTGGGCCAGCCGAATGTGTTATTTGTGCACCATGCAATAGTACGAAGATTAGCACCATTACATGCCAGATGCTGGAAACCTGACCCAAAGCTTTAAGAATGAAACCTTGGGCTTTAATCAGCAATTACCAATGCCTTTAACATCCTTAAATCATGTCTACTCTCAAAATGTAATCAGTGGTATCATTCTCTTAAAGGAACAAAGAGATCTCCTCAAAATAATCCACCACTTATCTTAACCTGGGCAGAAAATTCTAAATCAATTCTGCCTGGATTTGTTCTCCCCAATTAATTTTTTAATTTGTAATGAATATTATGTCCAAATGCTATTAGGAAGCCTTCAGTGGTTCGGACACCATTCTGGAACTGAAAGTGTTAAACTTCTGCTGCGTTGAGTGCATTTACATTCAAACCACGAGCCTGAAAAATAACGAAACAGGCTGATGATTATATTAGTCACTTGTTCTAATCATCGCGGAACAAGACTGCCACGGGGTGATGTTTGCTAATGTCCACTTTCTTCTTTCTCTGCCAAAGCTTCGCTCATCGTCTACATCAGTTCCTCGTTACCCCTGTTTTCACCGTTGGCGCCCATTAATAGAGGGCTGATCAAACACGATCTGTTTGTCGGTTTCAGGCTGTTAAACCACACTTTGCACTGTGTATAATTAAATTAAAACTAAACTCTTTATACAGAGCTGTTCCTGTTGAATTAGGTAGGTATGTTTTTTTCTTTTTACTTTCCCAGCAGTTAACCAAAATCCCTTTAAATTAAATTAGCTGCGGCAAAAATGAACAGATTACGGAATTCAAGGGCTAGACAGGATTTAGGATCAGTTTTCTGTGGGAGTAAACATAGTAAGGCAGATGAACCAAGAAAATGGTGCAATTCCGGAGCAAAGCCTGCGGCACCATATGGGACCAATAACCTTTCCATTTGATTTAAATGGGGTTTATAACCCTTCGAATGCTGGACAGGTCTCCAAAGCAAAGGTTTAACCCTCTGAGTGCCAAAGAGGTATGTAACGCATTGCAAAGTGTTAAAAAGCCCCCAGTTAAATCAATGGGAATTCTGCTTATTTCTATAGTGAAGTTGGTTTGTCATATTAATTTAACCTTGTATCATTATTAATAAATTGTTCATCCAAAGGCGTTACCGGTGGAGAAAAGTAGAATTAATTTAACCCCTAGAATGCTAGCAAAGTCTCGACGTATTGCACCGCTGTAACATTTCTGGCCGTTGAGGTGATGCGCACCGCAAAAAAATACACGTTTGAGCTGCAATAACGTTTGAATAAAACACTGTTCAGAAGTGGGAGGAGAATAAATCATACAATATATATGATTTTTTCAAAATAAAGCATTACTATTCCCCAACCAGGGTGCCATGGCATTTTGGTGTAATCTGAACCCCAGCTCAGGGTGCCGTTGTCTCTGAAGACTCAAAGAAATGTAAATGTTTCAAACATATATTTAAAGAGAAAGTAATAGATGAAAATAAACTATTAATGTGCATAGTTTGCAGTCCATGTTGAGCGGTGTATTAATACTAGCCAAATTGTAGTTCATCATAGAAAGTATCCAACTCTTTTTAGCCACCTCCCCTTAGATGAGGAATCCTGTCTTTGGACCGGACAGCTCACAGTGAGGGACAATCTTCATGAGGTCAGTAGAAGGTAAACCCTGCCCCCCTTGATGAAGAAGGGCAGGATTTTCTTTATGCTCACTGAATATTGTCCCTCACTGTGCTGAATCTGGACCAGCCTGGGAGGCAGAGTTATGTAGGTGAAAGTGGAGGCAGGGGTAACTTTATAAATTTCTAATGAACTGCAAATCTGCTAGTATGATTATGCTGCTCTATGTGGACTACAAGCAATGTGCATTAATAGGAGCTCAATTTCTTTGCATCTGTAACTGTAGGTTTAAAGGGATAGTAATGTCTAAAATAAAGTAGATCTCCGCGTCTTCTCTATTATAAACATAACACTTCACGCTATGTTTAATAACTTACTTTTCTGTAGTTTTAAAGCTATTCAATGTAAAAGGATCCCCCTCCGTCCCCATCTAAAAGTGGTCCGGATTGAGAGCGGCGAGGGAAATTCTTCAGTAAGCAACAGAAAATCCTGGTCTCCTTCGTCAAGGGCGGCAGTGGTTTTCCTTACACTTACTGTGTGAAGATTGTCCCTCGCTGCATCCGTCCGGTCCACGACCTAATTGCAGCTCCAAGGGGAGGTGTCCAGAAGGGGATCCTTTTACATTGAATATCTTTAAAACAACAGAAAAGTTATTAACCCCTTAAGTACCAGCGGTCCAGGGACGTTACCAGACGCGCTGGTACACGTGACCTGTTACGCGTACCGGTGCACCTCTTTGAGGCCTAAGAGAGATCGCTCCGATCAATTTTAGGCCCCGTTTTTACTTACAGGACTCCCGGTAGAGCGCTGTAAGTAAAAAGTACGTGACGTGTTATGACCGTCACTGGTCCTTAAGGGTATAAGGACCATGACGGTCATAGCACGTCACGTAGTCCTTAAGGGGTTAAACATAGAGCAAAGTGTTATGTTTATAATAGAGAAGACCAGGAGATCTACTTTATTTTGGACATTACTATCCCTTTAAGTGTTATACTCAGTACGCTACCTTTTGCAATTAAGACTGTGAGCCCTTCGGATATGTATATACATATTTATACATTGCTACCTCCACTACGGCCTTGACAAATGATCTGAAAAATGTGTCAGGTGCCCTGAACATTCCCGAATGTGTGATAGAGGAGCCTTGAGCAAACAAGGATTAAGAACCACTGCTTTAATCCTAAAATTGAATGCTGCTGTGATAATACCCCGTTCACCCATCTCTGCAGCCCTTCCCAACATACCTGTTATTACATAAGTGACCTAACGTTTTTCATTAGCTCCCGTTTGTTACAGACAATTAAACTGTAGCTGAGGCTGATTTAATGATGGATTCCTCCCAGCTCTAAGGTTCTGTGTTTAATAAAAAGCAGAAGAATAATTCCTCTGTGGGCTGACAAATAATCCATCTGTCCCATGGCATGTACTACCTGCCAGAAGACATTAGGGGCCATATGTCCAAAAAACCCTCAAAAAGACATTCTGTAGAAAACCAACCGCATGAAACAGGAGAAATATTGTAGAGTGTTTTATGTATAAAGTCAAAGAGGAACAATTCTGGGAAATATCAGGTGAATTATAGGGGACAAGGAAAACTCCCCACTAATTTAAATGGGGGCTTTTAAACACTTCAATGCCAGAGAGGTCTCTAACGCATTTAAATGGAACATTTAACCACTTCAGTTACAGAGAGGTCTCTAAAATATAGCATTTATGGTTTGAGCGATATCCGCCATTAAAGTTCCCCCTCCCTCCTCTTATCCAGACGTCAGATGTAAGCTGACAGCAGGAGTTCCTGATCAGGGGACAGACAGTCGGCTCTTCAGTAGAGCCGCAATAGCTCTTTGGTTTTCAAGCACACTTTGTAGACCATTCCAAATAAGCATTTATTTTTAAATTGCGCTATTGCAGCTCTGCTGAAGTACCTCCTTGTGTCGGCCGACACTGATCTCCTTCAGGAGAAGAGGATCTTTAGCAGAGGATATCTCTCAAACCATAAAGGTTTGAGAGATAGGATTTGTAAAAGCTAACATATAGCATCAACTTTATTTTGGGCATTACGAACCCTTTAAAGGGGATCTATCACACCTATACATGTTTGTCTAAAGTGTTAGTCTCCGGCCAATGAGAGCTCTCCAGCGTACAGGCAGAAATCCTCCGTCATTGGAGGAGCCTGGATAGAGGGAGGGGAGCAGAGGAAGAGTTTGTCCGGAAGGGTGCTGTAGGGTAATCTTTAGATGTTTAGTTTAATTTAGACAAAATAACTTTTTTTTTCAATGAAAACAGTTTTCAATCTAATTGCTATATAAACTAACGTTTTAGACAAATGTATAGGGGTGACAGATCCCCTTTAAAGCGGAACTATCCCTCCATACAAAGTGCCCCCCAAATAATTATTCATTTAGCGATAAGCCTATAAATAATAGTATTATACAGAATAAGACCAACGTTATTAAGAAATCATACTTGATCTGAGACTGATGGGCAGGCTTCTTGCTGTAGAGACATCTGTGCGCCTGTGCATTCAGTCACTTCCTGTACCTTAAGGTACAATGCTAGTCCTCCTAGAGGAGACCGGGATGGACAGTTCAGGCACACAGATGTCTCTAAGGCAAGATGTCTGCACTGATGCCTGCCTGTTCATCTCGGATCAAGTAGGATTTCTTAATAAAGCTGGACTTATTTTGTATAATACTAGTATTTCTATGCTTATCGCTATATCAAATATTATTTGGGGGCACTTTATTTGGAGCGATAGTTGCGCTTTAAGAGCCACACGTCAATGTAAGGTCAATTTGCAGGATTTTTATGTATGTTCCAGAACCAGACCTCTTATCTTCCTTGCCTAAAACCCCACGTATCCGTTTTTACTGGCTAAAAATCACTTCTGATCACTTGGCAGTCAAAATGCCCCTGTCCCACTAAGATTAAAATCTACCTATATATTTTTCTGTAAAATAAATTATTTGAATTACTTTGTTTTGGTGGCACTTTATCCCAATTCTCTGCACAACATGCTAATTAGTTCCATTCAAGACTAAACTTTCCCCTCTCTGTCATACTAGACACTCCCCCAGTGTGTGGGCTTTGCCTGGATTCATTCATAGCACACTATGCTAATGAGATCTGTTCCACACCAATCGTACCCCTCTCTGTGATAGCAGACACGACCCCAGTGTGTGGGCTCTGCCTAAATTCATTTAGAGCACAGTGTGTGTTGCTACTGGCCCAGCACAGGCACTAATTACCATAAAGTGTCAGACTGTGCCACGCACAGATTAATTTCCCCAAATTTACTCATATTACAAATAAACAGCCCAACATGTAGAAAGTTTTTAATAATCAGAAGTAAACTGACAGTATTTGAAGTTGACAGGTCCACTTTAAAGAGGCACTAACACCTTAATGAAGCATGACATGCCAGGACCGTCACGATGATTTGGCGTTAAGGACCGGAGACTGTCCTGGCATGTCATGGAATTCTGGACTGCACTCCACTCTGCCATCCCAGAATGCACGGCACAAAAATGCAGAAGTCCTCTAGACCCACCCATTCCATCAGACGATCAATAAAGGGGATCTATCACCCCGGTACAAATGTGTGTTAAAAGTTAGATTACCTAGCCGTTAGGTGGAATTCTTGTGGGTTTTTTTTTGTTGTGGAAATTAATAAAGACTGCACTTCTGGATACACTGCGGGTACAGCTCTATACACGCATCTGTAACTCTGCCTCCGCTCCCCTCCCTCTAGCCCACCTCCTCTGATGACTGAGGTTTCTGTCTGTAAGCTGGAGTGATCTCATTGGCTAGATATCAATCTCTGGCAATGAGACCGCTCCGGCTTACAGACAGAAGCCTTCATCATCGGAAGAGGCTGGGTAGTGGGAGGGGATTGGAGGCAGAGTTACAAACTGCGGGTATAGAGCTGTACCCGCAGTGTATCCAGAAGTGCAGTTTTTAAATGTTAATTTTCGGTAAAAGACTATTAAAAAAATATATTCAAGAATTCCACCTAATGGCTAGGTAGTCTAACTTTTAACACACATTTGTACTGGGGTGATAGATCCCCTTTAAGGGGTTAAAAATATAGTCTTACATATTATCTGAGAGTGCATACATCCCTGCCTTTACATGGAACCCACTCACTGTCCATGGGTACAGTGAATTGCCTAAGATAATGTAACAGCCTTTCTACATACAAGAGCAGTGGGTATTAAACATAGCCAGTTAACTGACTTCAGCTATTACATATCAATACAAACAGATCAAGCAACACTAAATAAATTCTCACTGAACAAGACATGTTAAAAAGTATGTTTAGTACATCAATGGAGAAACAATGTTGAGACTTTTCAAGCAGCACAAGGGTTAACCTTCTGAGTGCCACAATGTGTTGAATACCCCTCTGGCACTCCAATGGTTAAATTACAGGATAACATTGGGTGTGTGATAATGCAGCAGATAGGAAAATGGAGGATTCTGCTGTCAGACTCTATTTCAGCCCAGACTGTGTGTGTTCCCAGCAACTGGTTACTGAATAAGAATGTAACTGCTAGACTTGGCTACATCAGGGTGTTCTCCGCATTACCAAATACCAAAACAAGCTTAAACCCCTCAGAACTCATAAAAAATATATTACTGCCCTTATGTAACTTCATTTAGAACACAAACCCAGTATTTCCTCTTCCTACCTCCCACACATCCCCAAACCTATTAATTAGGAAAGAAATGTCAGAACCCAGCCGTTGTAACAATACTGAAATGTGGGAGCAGCCTGACTACCATACAACAAAACAGTCTGGAACCCTCTGGATCTCCCTCTCACTTCTGATTTGAGACACACTCTATAGTCTGCTCAATATGGAGTGACAACTCAGAATTGTGAGAAGACGCAGAAGAAAACTCAGAATTGTGGGGAGCTGTGAAAACCCAGAACTGAATCACACCACTACAGATGTGTAAGGGTATAGAATTGTGTGAACCTTGGGATAAACACCCAATATTCTATGAAACTAAATGTTGGCCAAAAACCGAGGCAGATGTATACTGAAATCTAGAGCAAATCTGGAGTGACCCAGATGCACCATAGGGGTCACATAAATACTCCCAAAAATCCTTCAGGTTTGAACGTGGCTCTTCCTAGATTGCAATGGGTTAATAGCTCCATCTATTGGAATTTAGATTCGTCAGCAATGGTGAAGATGGTTTGCCCCCACAATTTTTGCCGCTTCTTCTTAGAACATCACTTCTCTAAAATATTACACTGTACATTAACCCTCTGAGTGAACGCATTGGATGCTTATCTGGCACTCAAAGGGTTAATAAGGTCATTTATAACTATTTGCTTCTCTTTAATTTTTGCAGAGAGTGAAAATATTGGCACAGAGAATTTATAAAGAATTGTCGCAATTTGCAATATTTTTGTGACTATTTTTTTCACTAGACTTGTAATGCCATGTATCGGTTGTTCCTAATGAAGTTTAGATGTTGGGAAAGTACAAGAATCTAGAAATTTTGCAAGATAATATCACATTTATAAACACATTCCTACAGTTTTTTTTGTTTTTTTTTAATCAGACCCGTTGCTGAATGACAATGCATATTATAGAGAGAGAGCGGATTTGAACAATAAGGATGGTCTTTATAAATCTCCCCCAATGTTCTCACCAGACCATCAAAATCAGGACAGGTGGAAATTCACAAGTTACTGTATACAGGTACAGTTTGATGGAGGTTTAGCAGTATTTTATTTAGTACTAGTGTAAAAGCCGTGTGTACAGGGGTCAAATGTTCGGGCAATGTCTACTGCGCATTACTGCATCGGGCAGTGTCTACTGTGCAGTCACGTTCGGGCAGTGTCTACTGCGTATGACTGCATCAGGCAGTGTCTACTGCGTATGACTGCATCAGGCAGTGTCTACTGTGTATGACTGCACAGGGCAGTCTCTACTGTGCAGTCACGTTCGGGCAGTGTCTACTGCGTATGACTGCATCAGGCAGTGTCTACTGCGTATGACTGCATCAGGCAGTGTCTACTGTGTATGACTGCACAGGGCAGTCTCTACTGTGCAGTCACGTTCGGGCAGTGTCAAATGCGCATGACTGCATCGGGCAGTGTCTACTGCGCATGACTGCACAGGGCAGTGTCTACTGCGTATGACTGCATAGGGCAGTCTCTACTGTGCAGTCGCATTCGGACAGTGTCTACTATGCATGACTGCATCGGACAAACATACATCTGTCCTTTTACTTATACTAGTGGTTTTTTTTGGGGGGGCAAGGTGGTGGTAAAAATTCGGAATGCTTCAGAGAACACAATATCGCACACCTTTTTAAAGTAAATAAATAATTATGAAACAGGTGATTACATGATAAAAGTTGAATAAAATGTGTAAGAATAAAATAAAGAAGGACACTTACCTCTGGGAGGATCGCTTTAAATACTGGCGCATCCATTAGTGTTATCTGGCTCTAGAAAATAAACAAAGCAAGACCAATAGGAAAAAATTAGGTAGAAACCTCTGCAAACAAAGACGGACATACAGCATGAGATTCAATCTTCCATTCGTCCAATGACTTTCCAGTGTTACAAATAGTAATGGAGACTAAAGGTGAACCTAACATTTAAGTCTAAACTCAATCTAAATTCATTATCTATTTATACAGCACGAAATGCTAGTAGTTCATGGGCTTTTGCATTGGCAGTCTCAGGATAATGAGAGTTGTAGTCCAACAACAGCTGGAGAGTCGCTGGCTGCACACTCATGGCTTAAGGCATTTCCAAATTGATCTAACAGTTTTTTTAAGTCTCAAAATATAAATATTTCCTATTAAGCCATTGTGGAGGCGAAGCGCTAGACTGGCCCAATTAGACTCAGATATATGGAAGGCCTAAACGTAGTTATTTACTGCCTGTATGGAGATTTAAAGCAAAGAAGAAAACATATTTTCTAGTGAATTAAACTTACAGCAAACTCCTCAGGAGTCACTTTCAATACGTCAAACACCACAGCATCATAGCTCTTATTGGCATAGTCAGAACTCTGGCCATCCAGAGAGTCAGAACTGCTGCTGCCCTGAAAACAAAAGGGAAAAAGTGAGAAAATAGGAATCTAGAGGGCGCATTGATTTTACAACAAGACACAGAGGCTCCTGTTATGCATTATCTCTATTCTTTACTTCTCAGCAGCAAAGCTTAAAAGTTTAAGAGAAAAAAAAACAAATGACATAACAGTAGTAACTCCACCCCTAAGACAGGTAACCAATCAAATCCATACAAGGTGTATAAGTCAGGTAACCAGTAAATCCATTTGCTCTTTCTTTGCTGCTCAGAGCAAGGATAAGTACTCTGTGTATCACTGTATTACCATATTACTGTGCATACTCCCCTAATTTGTCCCTTACATTTTTCTTATATTGGTATTTCTAGTGTTATATATCCTACACTACATTATATGTTATAATACCTTCCTCTTATAGTCCAGTCAATTTTTACTTATCCAACTTTTTTCAGTTACTTCCTTCTCTAATTCTTCCTTTAGGCTCTTTTTCTTATGCCTTGTGTGTTGTTTAATCCACCTAATAACCATACTTTGACTCCGGTATCGAGCTCTGAAAGTTACATGTACATACACACTGACCCGGCCTTTATTGCTTTCTCTCTTCCTAGTTCACCCCACGGCGGTTACTAGCTTCATTAGTTCTTTCTAACCTCCCCAAAAACGCCGTTTTGCTTTTCCTCATCTACCTTTACCTCTTTGTGCATTGCTGTGCACTTAATTCCTTTATCGTTTCTTCCCAACGTTTTCTAGTTGCGGCGGCCATCTTGGATAAGGGCATTGCCGTTTCCGCTCTTGATGCGCAAAGTACCTCCAGAAGCTCAGCACCATTTTGCTGGCTTCCTGTCACCGAGCAGATGCCCTCTATTGTCCTCAAGTAACATTTTCATATATTTTGCATACTTGGGGCTGTAGCGTAGTGGTTAAAGCCCAAGCCTTTCTGTTCCTGAGTTCAATTCCAGTCAGCTCACTTATTTAAATTGTATTTCCCTCTAACATTTCCCTCACAATTCAGTTATATAGGGAAATTTGATAGTTATTCTATTAATATTACCAGCCTTAAGTCTTGATTTCTTATATATTTTATTCATTATCGTTTAACTATGTCACATAAAAAATTGGTATCTCCTTGTACCCCTTTGAAGGGTAATAACATTCCTCCTCATTTTGTGACAAATGATAATGTCATTCTTGACTCTGACTCACAGGAGGAGTTAGCATTGATGTCAAAATCTAATGATGACCATATTTTAAATATTACGGATCAAACAGTGAATAAAACTGTTTCCAAGGCTATCTCCTCCTGTTTGAGTCAGATGACAGAGACCTTAGCCAAATCTTTGGCTGAGGCCATTAATTAGAACAAAACCGTTACATCCTTGCATCATTCCAAAACCCAATCAATTGGGAATAAGAATACCTCTGGCTCTCCCCCAGAGAAAGATTTCCCAAAAAAAATTGGGGGAAAAAGGAAATCTAATTATTGTTCCACTGAAAGAGAAACTAATCGTTCTCACAAGGAATTGTCTGATGAAATTATTGCTCAGACAGGTGGCCCGCACCCATGCAGAAGAACCTCAACTCGGGAGGATAGCATACCGAGTGGACGTAGAAAGTCCAGAGAAAAACCCGACTCATTTTGTTTAGACTCTTCTTCTGAAGAGTCATATATATTAGACACTGAGGAACAGTGGACAATCCGATTCGGATTCTAACTAGTGTCTTAGAAGAACAGGGTAAACCACTGTTTGACTCCAGTGCTATTAAACACCCTAGATCAGCAGAGTGGGTACCAAAAGGCCATGTTGCCAAATATATCGATCTATGGGTGCGGAAGGGTCTGGACAATAAAGCCAGAAATAAATTGAGATCCGAATGTCCCAGACTATCCATAAATAAGACTTGTGAAACCCCCAATATGGACCCTCAGATGGCCCAATATATTTCAAAATCGGGCAGAGACCCTAGGAAGGGAATAGAACGATCCCTCAGGCAGTGTCAAGATAAAGTGCTGGATATCGTAGGCCCACTGGCCAAAATCTTTAACTTGACGGAGGAGGGTATCCCCAACTCCTCACATGTTGACACCAATACCCTCAGGGGTTGGATACAAAGGGCGTTTTGTCTTCTTGGCAATGCCAAGACAGACTTATCTATAGAGAGGCGTAGGGCTATACTTATTCGCATTGATCCAAAATTATCGGATATGGCAGATACTGAGGCAGGGCCTGAAGCTAATGACCTACTTTTTGGTGATTCGTTTATCAAAAGTTTAGGAAAATTTGTCAACACCTTTACAGCCCTGGACAAGGCCCAAAACGCTATGAAAAAAGTATTCAACAGGCGGGTTTTTGCCAGGGCCGAAAAGGTAGAGGTCAATTTTCCAGCCGTGCTTCAAGTTCCTATAGAGGACAATACAGGAACCCACAAGACCCAACAATATTTGGGAGAGGAATGTACTCCCAGGAGACCAGGCCCCCACCTCCTTTTTACTCTCCGCGTGGCAGAGTTTGGAGCGCGAAGATCACCAGAGGATTACCTCGCTCCAGACCGTTTTCAGGTAAGTACCCTCCCCCAAATTCCCGGGAAAAAAGTGGTTGGCAGACTCACCCATTTTTTCCTAGCCTGTTCTCAGATCACCTCAGATCAATGGGTCCTACAAACTATTCAAGGTTACCAAATCGAATTTTATTCCACTCCTTATCAAACCAGACTCTCTCATTCTATCCAATTCTGAAAGGAAGACTTCCTCCTTAAAGATTTGGAGATCCTAGAGCTTCAGAAAAAAGGAGCTATTAACCAAGCTCCCCTGACAAAACCAGGTTTTATAAGCAACATTTTCCTTGTACACAAAAAAGATTCAGGGGTACGTCCAGTCATAAACCTAAAGGCGTTGAATGCATTCGTCTTATACAGATACTTCAAAATGGAGGGCATTCATTGCCTTAGAGACCTCCTACTACCATCAGACTGGATGGTCAAATTATACCTAAAAGATGCTTACCTAACCATTCCTATTGCCAAGTATCAACAACATCTCCTCCAATTTATTTGGAAGGGAGCCACTTGGCAATTCACTTGTCTCCACTTCGGACTATCCTCGACTCCATGGTGTTTCACCAATATAAATCCAATAGTTTCTTTTTTAAGAAGAGATGAATTTGCATGATCATTTATTTAGACGATATGTTGATCATGTCCCAAGATCCGGAGATACTTCTGGATCAACTTCACCTAACAACTCAGACTCTAACCAACCTCGGCTTCCTCATAAACTGGAAGAAGTCGGTGACTCATCCCTCCCAAAACATCGAGTTCCTAGGGTTTGTTCTAGACACCCTAAATTCAACTCTTCGCTTACCCCACAACAAATTGAAAAATATCTGCAGGGAGATAAAAACAATTCTAAAAACAGATTTTATATCTCTGAGAATGAAAGCAAGAGTAGTGGGTCTTTTATCAGCTTCCATTCAAGCCATATTCCCTGCACCTCTTCACTATCCAGCTCTCTAGAGACTAAAGATTTTACATCTCCGCAGGGGCTTAGGTTATTCAGACCTGATCCCACTATCCATAGATGCAAGGGAAGAACTTCTATGGTGGTTACACCACATGGAAGCTTGGAATGGGAGAGTAATTTTCGGGATGTCTCCGGAACTGATAATAGAATCAGAAGCCAGCAATTTGGGTTGGGGAGCACGTTGCAGAGACCTTACCACAGGAGGGAAACGGTCTCTCAGTGAACAGGATATGAACATCAATTGTTTGGAGTTACTGGCGAGATCATTCACATTAAAGAGCTTTACGAAACACACATCAAATTGTTGCATCCTTTTAAAGATGGACAATATATCGGCGGTAAGATACATAAACCATTTAGGCGGTACGAAGTCCAAGACTCTGGCAACTTTAGCAAAAGAATTTTGACACTTCTGTCTGGACAAGAACATTTCCGTCCAGGCGGAATACCTTCCTGGCCTTTCCAACACCACAGCAGACTGGAACTCCAGTTATCTAACAGATTCAAGCGATTGGACTCTTCACTGTTCGACATTCACAAAACTTTATTCGATTTGGGGCCGATGGCTTATCGATGGCCTTTCGGAATCGGCTCAATTCTTCATTTCCGAAGCCAGGGCACCAGTCATTAGAACATGTTATAAATCATGCTGGAAGATCTGGTCACGTTGGTGCATGGAACGGAACGCGGATCCCTTTTCTTCCGATTTAAGTTCTATCTTAAATTTCTTATCTGCCTGTTTTCAACAAGGCAAAGCCTATAGGACTATTAATTGTTACAGATCATCCATATCGTTGACTCATAATTATATCGATGGCGTCCCTCCGGGTCAACACCCATTGGTCTGTAAATTAATGAAAGGTATAAAATTATCTAGACCTCCAACACCCAGAGATTCCGTTCTCTGGGATGTCAACATAGTCCTCTCTTTCTTAGACTCATGGCCTACTAACAAAGTTTTATCTCTCAAAAAACTTTCTGCTAAGCTTACTATGTTTCTATGTCTTATTTTGTTTCATAGAGTTTATGACCTTTGCGCCTTGGACGTTTCTAACAGGCTCTATGAACCAGACGGAGTATGTTTCCTGATCTCTAGGCGAACCAAATCTCACTCTAAGGAAATCTTCTACCCCACTGTTCCACACAATTCCCAACTCTGTGTAGTTTGCTGCTTAAGAGCTTATGAAATTGCTACCTCTAAAATTAGATCCCCTAAATTTTCTCAATTATTAATCTCCTTTATCAAACCTTACCTTCTAGTATCTACAGCTACATTGGCAAGATGGATTAGTTGGATCATGCACGCTGTGGGCACTGATACTAACCTTTTTGGAGCCCACTCCTCTAGGGGAGCTATGGCCTCTAAATCTTTCTGTTCTGGTGGCAGACTTGAGGACATCCTCAAGGCGTCTGACTAGTCCAGGGAATCCACCTTCAAAACCTTTTACTTTAAACCCATTGATCATGTAACCTCTACTATTATACAAAAGCTTTAACTCTTTGAATGCCAGAGGGGTACACAACGCATTGCTTTGCAATGCGTTGCATACTCCTCTGGCACTCAAAGGGTTACACTTGCATAGTAGGAGACACCGTGTCTTGTTGTAAAATTCTTAGATTTTCCTAACTTCGTGAAGAAAAGTCAGGATTTTATTAAAGACACGGAGGCGAGTATTATCCCACCCTACTAACCCTCCCTCATCTTTATCATCACAGAGGAAAGAGGAAATGGATTTACTCGTTACCTGACTTATACACCTTGTATGGACTTGATTGGTTACCTGTCTTTGGGGTGGAGTTACTACTGTTAGGTCATTTGGTTTTTTTCTCTTAAACATTTAAGCTTTGCTGCTGAGAAGTAAAGAATAGAGAGAATGCATAATACTCACCTCCGTGTCTTTAATAAAATCCTGACTTTCCTTCACGAAGTTAGGAAAATCTACGAATTTTACTCCCCAACCTGGTACATTTGGATCTTCTCATCAGGGCTGGATATAAAATTGCAAACAGATGTAGGCAAGGCATTCTAGGCTCCCTAAGCCCTGTCCATGGCCAACCTCCACTCATCACATGACTCCACCCCGGCCGCTATTCCCAAACATTGAAAAAACAGCCTATAATATGCAAATATATATAAAATGCTTTTAACCCCTTGGTTGCTGAAGACCTCTCCAGTGAACTCTTTAGAATACAACAGGTTAATTAATTGTCAATAATAGAGTATATAAAGTGGTAAATAAACCTGTCACCATTAACATGATTGGGAATCTGGTACAGGAACATGGATTTTGCTTTGGCCAAACCCAGAACTCAGAATGTGGGTGTGGCCAATATCTGCAGCTCCTCCCAAATGTGGTGCTATAATTCTATACTGTCTAAGACAAATAAAGCTGTATGAAATGGGCAGAGCTTGCTTAGCGCTCACTAGAACAGGCCAGGCAAGCACGATAGGCTGTTCTACTCCAAGGTAAGGGGTTAACGGTACAATTTTGAGAAGCAGACACCTGTAAAAGGGGGAAGAGCCTCCTAGGACAAAACTAACATAAATACAGTACAGTGAAATGTGAAAGGAGAAGCCCCACACTTATCTTACTAAGGCCAGAAAATCCTAACGGCCCCATCTCTTCACTCTGTTATGGATGACCTTTCCATAGAGGTGAAAATGACAGTTGCTGACAGAGTACATGGGCCTACTTAACACGTTAAGGACCAGAGAGCGTTGTGCGACCCTCTAGTACTTAAACCGTTAAGATTACCATGTGCGGTGGGTGGTGTTTGTGCGCTGTGATCCTGCTGGCAACCGCCACATCACGTCCATGGACATCACATCTAGAACTGATTGAAGATGTTCTCAAAAGAGCGTAGCTCCTAGGGGCCATTAGGATTTTTGGCCATAATAAGTGAAGTGTGTGAATGTGGAGGGGTTACGATCAGGAAGTATTATGCTTCTCTTAAGGGGAGAATAAAACTCCGATTTATATTTTTGTTTGTGGCTTCAAATTTCTTAATCAGATAAAAATATTAACAAACAATTAACCCGTTGAGTGCCAGGGGGGTACGCAATGCATTGCTTTGCAGAACTCTCAAGCTATCAAGGGGTTAAAAGCCCAATTTAAAAGGAGAAGTAAACTTTTATTATCGGAGAAAATGTGTAGGACGTTTCCTGCTGAGTAAAACAGTAATCTTGCTGCTGGACAATGCTTCATAGGAAACTTATTATGGCTCAGACTTGTCTTTTCATATTAAAGTGGAACTACCACCAGAAGTAAAGTCGCCCGGCAATAATTAGGCAGGTGGTGACTAGCTTAATAATAGTTCTCTTACCTCTCACAACCACAAGATTCTATAGAAATCCTTTATCTTCAGAGACCAGAAGCCAGGTATCAGCGCACACAGCGCGCCTGCGCTGTCAGTCCCGGTCTCACTACAGAAGAATTGCATTGTCCTGAAAGGCACTGGAAGGGACTGATGGCACAGGCGCGCAGACTGCCCGTCAGAGAAGTTCACAAGTCAGTACGGTTTAGTTAATGCAGTTTATTAACAAATGACATACAGCGGATATATACAATATATACAATAAGAATAAGCACAGGGTAATAGCCAGCAAGCTTGCTATCAGAAATAATAGGTTGCAATGCTAAACCACTGTGCTGGAGACTAGGCCTTAGCCACTGGAAGTCTCAGCTGGAACCAGGAACAGGAACTGGAACAGGAACCCAGAATCTTCATCCGATGAGGAATAAGGTCTGACTCAGTCTGCAGTCAGATATGAGAGTCTACCAGAGCCCCACGCCCGCACTATACTAGGTGTCTGATCACCAGGGGAAAATACGAAAAAATAGTCAGACAGAGCCACAAGTCAGCACCAGAGGGGGTAGTCAGACAAGCCAGGTCATACATGGTTCATGTAGTCAGACAGAGCCACAAGTCTGCACCAAATTGGATGTCCACTATTAGGGGTTAGGCAAAAGAATAGTCAGACAAAGCCACAGGTCAGCACTAGAATGTATGGAAGACTAGCCAGGTCATACTTGGAGCCGAATGCAACAGAACTGCTATGAACAACAACACAAGGGCATCTGAGTCAGGCCTCTGTCTGCCCTTTAAACCCCTCCACAGGAAGTAGGAGGAGCAGCTCAGAGGGAGGAAGTAAGAAGTTGGTAGGAGGAGAATACAGTAAGCAAACAGATAAAACTGTAATGGTTTTTAAGACACTCAGACCAGCAGGTAAAATAAAACACAGTTTTATTTAAAACAAATTAAAGAGTAAAGAACGCCCTCTATAGGCAACACAATAATAATAGCGATCAAAGACTGAGATGCTATCACAGGTTAAGTGTACAGAAGCAAAAGTATCACATATACTATCACAAGATAGGTACACAGTAGCTAGGATACTCAATGGTTAAATACAATGCTCAGTCAGTCTCTGTTGTGGTGTTTGGCACGCCCAAGATGGTGATAAGGCAGCTATTAGTGAAAGTTCTTAAGGTTGGAATATGGCAGCCAGCACTGAATATTGGTAGAAACTGCAGAGAAGTTGCAGTGAATAGCCCCCATGGGCGTAGCAATGGAGACAACTTAATCTGCAAGTGCTTGAGTAGATAGCCCCTACGGGCGTAACAACGGAGACTGCTACAATGCAAGAGCTTGCCAATAGCCCCCACGGGCGTAATAACGGAGACCAGCTGCACAGTAAAGACTTGAGTCAATAGACCCCACGGGCGTAACCGGAAACGACCTGCAAGAGCTTGAGCCAGTAGCCCCACGGGCGTAGCAACGAAGACTGCTATAATACAAGAGATAGCCAATAGCTCCCACGGGCGTACAACGGAGACCACTCTGTGCTGCAAGTATATGAGCCAATAGCCCCTACGGGCGTATTAACAGAGACCACCCTGTGCTGCAAGGATATGACTCAATAGCCCCCACGGGCGTATACCGGAGACCACTTGCAAGAGCCAACAGCGCCACTACCGGGCTCGATAACTTATACCAACTACTCTGCTGATGGAAGGATAAGCCGCCGTCTAGATCAGGCTTGTAACGCTGCCGGCTCTGCAGAAGTAGCGACCAAACAGGATAGGCTCAGCAAGTTACGTGAAGGCTCAGATAAAGAAATGCACTGCAAGGGTTAAGCAGCTCAAGGATCACAGGCTCAGCAGTCGTGGAAAGTGCTCTGCAAGTGTCAGGGAAGGCTCGGCAACGGAAGCACAGCTCTGCAAAAGGTAACGGAGACTCAGCACTGGAGGCACAACTCTGCAGGAGTACAGAGGCAAACGATCAGCCCGGTAAGCGGCCTCAGCGGAAGTCAGAATGTCGCAAAGGCAACACTAGCAGCAGGAAGTAGGAACAAGCAGGTCACTGGAACAAGCCGGTTCAGGTCATGGAGCAGGAAGTCAGCCAGGCCGGATCGGTACATGGAGGTGGTTCTCAGACAAGCCAGATCAGTCACGAACAGGAACGTCAGCCAGGCCGGGTCGGTAAACGGAGGTGGTCCTCAGACAAGCCAGAACAGTCACGAACAGGAACGTCAGCCAAGCCGGATCGGATCACGGAGCAGGAACACAGGAGCGTAGTCAAGACAGGCCAAGTCGGTACACAGGAATCAGGAAAGCACGAACACAGCAACAGCAACACTGGCTCTGGAACACCACGAAAGGGCACCTGACAGGTGTCAATGGCCAGGCATAAAAAGGTCACCAGGGGCGGGCCAAACAGCCTCAGCCAATCAGAGTGCACCACAAGCGAGAGTGTCAGAGAGGGATCACGGGCACCGTGATAAAAATAGAGGCCTGCAGCATGCTTGAAGCCTCGTGCCTGCAGGTGATGCCGAAGTCAAGGTAAGCTGTAACACCTGGCCGTCAGTCTTGGAAGATAAAGGATTTCTATAGAATCTTGTCATTGTGAGAGATAATATAACTATTATTAAGCTAGCAGCCACCTGCCTTATTATTACAGGGCGACTTTACTTCTGTGGAAGTTCCGCTATAAATTGTTAGCAACAGTGGGCAGATGCACTAAGGGGCAAAGCTATGGCAATGTGTCTGGAGATTTTTGGCAAGCACATTGTCATGGCAAATGAAGACATACATCACCATATGCACTAAGAATGAAGCATGCAAGGGAAGGCGGTCGAATGTAATCATTAACATGCACTGTTATCATACTGATGACTGTGATATGGATACCCTTTCCTTAAAGATTTCCGGCAGTTGAACAACCTTGAAGTCCGATTGCATCCTCTCTGCCCCCCCCCCCCAGACACACTTGACCACTGGGGGGTGGAAAGGATGCACTTTGATTTCAGCCCAACAAACAGCATCACTCCCTCAACTCTTTCAGTGTCATACGGATATGGTTTGCACTGAAAGGGTTCCAAACTGAGAGAATGAGTGACATCCAGCTGAGGAAGCTATCTGCCAGTCAGCTGATAAAGGAAAACACAGGTCTCTCAAGGCACTTGTTGCTCAGTTCATTGCGTGTCCTGTGTTTAGACATCTTTGTGCATACAATCAGTATGCCATCGACACTAGAGTGACTAGAGTTCTCCATAGAACAAGACAGCAATAGTGTTTCTACTTTGTGACAGTTTGAAGCTTTAAATAAAGTAACTGCCAGCAGGTTCCAAATCATGGTTTTTTTCATAATAAAACTTTAATGATCCTGTAACCCCTTAACAATCAGCCGCATGGAGCTTTTTTGGTGATTCAGGGGTCCCCGAGCGGCGTTAACACCGTCATGGGTCCTTAAGGGTTTAAATCTTTGTATGTTAGAGTGGTCTCGTTAAATCAATGTGAATTTTCACGTCTCTTTCGGTGCAGTTCATTTGCTACAGAATTCCTCCTCTTTTTCTTTCTGAATTAGACCCTAAATATTTCCATACAAACCCAACGTGCAATGTTTGGGGTGCCGTGGAATATCCTGATCACATCAGTAGGTGTATATTTTCATACAAATCATCAGACATGTTGGAATTAATTCAGTTTGCAGTTGAGATTTAAAAACAAACTTAATGTATAGTCCACTCTATAAATAAGTCCAAAAAAGACTGCCTGGTTATTAAACAGAATCCCGCAGGGAGCAGGCAGAATCAAATATGCAAACGTATCAAGTAAATCAATAAAAGGCTTTATTTTTATCACCCGACCTCCATAAAAAGTAGGTTTTTTTTCCGTAACCTCACCATATGTTTAATTTGAGTAGACATGCCAAATCCTATGAAACGTTTTTTTTTTTTATTGATTGCCACTTTAACGTTGGTGAAGCGGCTATGTCTGGAACAGAAGCCTGCACAGTTACCGGAATCTACAGTCAGAGCTCTAGGTTAGCCCTCTGGTCAACATCATTAAACTGTCCTCGGCCAAATGCGACCAGCAGTGTAAACGCAGGCATTTAAACAGTCACGCTACATTAATTTGTGAGCTGACTGCCTCGAAAAATGAAGCCACTGTACTCAAAGACTGGAACAGAAAGACATTGAGGATCGTGTACTATGAAGAACTGGATCAAATTCTGGGGCAAAACAACTGTATATCTGGGGAATAATACATATATTCCATTGATTTAAATGGCGATTTAAAACACTGAATTTAAAGGGACAGTAATACTTTAAATGTAAAAAAATATATGTTGTAGGGTTTACCCCGCTGAGTAAAACAAGGGTACTCCCACTGCTGAGAGATATTCTATAAAAAAAATTATAACCGCTCAAACTTGAATTTTTTTAGGTGCAGTATCACAGTGGCCTGAAAATTATACAGTGGCGCTGTTGCTACAGCATCCTATGGACTGCTCTGGTCTGTAGACCATAAATCTCCAAGGGATGGTGTAGTAACAGCGCCACTGAAAATGTTCAGGCCACTGTGATATTGCACCTAAAAAATTCAAATTTCAGCTGTTATAATTTTTTTATAAAATATCTCTCAGCAGTGGCAGTACCCTTGTTTTATTCGGGGACATAAACCCTACAACATATATTTTTTACATCTTAAGTATTACTGTCCCTTTAAGAGAGGTCTCTAACATATTGGGAAGCAATGCATTGAGTATATATCTAGTACTCAAGGTGTTGTTAAAGTTCCATTTAAATCAAGTAAGATATCCAATACATTATCCTCTGGGTGCCCGGTACAGTGTAGTAAAGTGATATATTGTCAGGTCACCGGACTTGTGGCCACTGGTAAATTATAGACCCAAGGAACTGGAAGTTGAACATATCAATAGCACATTCATCATTTTTATTGGGGGGGGGGGGGTTAAAGCAGCAGTCTCATTTTAGAACTACATTTCAGCCACAAAAAGGTCCTAGAATATATTTTGCCAAGTAACTATGACTGATTCAGAGAAGCAGGATATTCATCTGGATAGAACAGTGTGAAATGGTTTAATCTTGTGGCAGAGAAATTCATATAGAGAGAGGGGCAGAAAATACACATACAGAGAGAGGCAGAGCAATACTCATACCAAGAGGGGCAGAGCAATACCTATACTGAGAGGGGCAGGGCAATAGTCATTTCAAGAAGAAACGATTAATAGCAACAGATGGGTGATTTCATAAGAAAAACAAATGTTTATTAACCCCATGAGTGCTAGAGAGGTCACCAGCCCAGATTATCTGCCTCAGAAATGCTCATCCTTTTGATTCTTGAATACAGGGCCATCTTGTTTTTCTCTCCCTGCTTGCTGCTGCACCCCTTTAAGCATCTGAGGGCCAGAGGGGTGTGCAGCATGTTGGGCACCCCTCTGGCACTCAAAAGGTTAAATGGTATAGATACCTTGAACACATTATTTTGCAATGCAGGGAGCATGTTTCTAGCACCAAATTTCCTAATAATAAACCCATTTCGTGTAATCTGGAGATAAAATCTTAATAGCCGGTATGAATCTATTCTACATGGATTGGATCCCCAAAAATAAATCTTTAATTTGTCATGTTAATCAAAAGTCCAGCAGATGTACAGTTCAGAAGATATTCACACTTTAATTTCTGGGCAAAGTGAAAGTGAACATTTCCTGGCACTGCACAAAGCTTAAAGGGGAACTATCACCCCAACTAAAGTCCACCCCACCTAATTAAGCATCTAGCGATAAGCTTAACAATCAAACTGTTCTGTAGAATAAAGACCGTGTTGGTCAAATATCCTACCTCAGCTGACACTGACAGCCAAGCAACAGTGCAGACATCTTTGCTTTCAGACGCCTGTGCCATCAGTCCTGGTCTTCTCTAGGAGGTGATGCATGGTACCTTAAAGGGATAGTAATGTTTCACAAAAACAGCAGCTCCAATTAATTTTCATAGTATTTGAGCCATAGAGAGTGTTATTTCAATATGGTCAGATTTGTAAATCAAGAGTAATTGAGTGATAAAGTATCCCCTTCCCGCCCCTTTTACCTAGCGTAAGCCGCCTCCCCTCAGATGTGGAATCTGATCCACAGACCAGACAGCTCACAGCAAGGGACAATCTTCTTACTGTGAGAACAATGAAAGCCCTGCCCCCTTTGACAGGTTTTTCAGCTTTTTCCCTTATCTTAATTGAAGATTGTCCCTCTCTGCAGTCTACCTGGACACACTTTGCTGCTCTGAGCGGAGCGGTGATATCAGTAAAAGGGATGGGAGGGGGATACTTTATCATTCAATTACTCTTGAACTACAACTCTGACAGTATTGAAATAACACTCTCCACAGCCCAAATACTATGAAGATTAATTGGAGCTGCTTTTATTATGCAACATTACTGTCCCTTTAAGGTACTGGAAGGGACTAATGAAGCAGGCGCGCAGATGTCTCTAGAGTGATGTTACCTGGCTGTCAGTGTCGGCTGAGGAAGGATTTCTGACTAACCCGGTCTTAATTCTGCATAACATTTTGATTGTTAAGCTTATAGCTTGATGCCTAATTAGGTGTGGACTTTAGACGGGGTGATAGTTCCCCTTTAATTAGCACATGAAACATCATTAAATCCTTCATAAGAAGTGCGAATATCTCCTTAACTGTACATTTTCTGATCTTTTGGATAACATGACATATAGACAGTTTTTAATGCTGTTTTCAAATATGCAAACTAGAATTAAGGTGATAGTTCCACTTTAAAGATTAATTCTGCTGGACAAATCCAAGCATAATTGATCCATAAGGGTCATTAGGATTTTCTCCCCATAGTAAGTTTAGAAAGACTTAATTATTCTATGAGGCGAGTGTTCTTTTAGCCACTTTGAGAACCAGAAAAATGTGCAAAAAATGTACACTACAAAGCAATACACTTCACACGCCACTCATGTTTAAAGGGATAGTAATACTTAAAATGTAAAAAAAAATATGTTGTAAGGTTTATCCCCCTGAGTAAAACAAGAGTACTCCCACTGCTGAAAGGTGCTTCATTCAAATGTTATTAATTTTCAAAGTTGAATTTTTTAGGTGCAATATCACAGTGGCCTGAAATTGTACAGTGGTGCTGTTGCTACACCATCCTATGGAGATTTATGGTCCTGGGACCAGAGCTGTCCATAGGATCGTGTAGCAACAGGCCACTGTGATATTGAACCTAAAAAATTAAACTTTGAAAATTAATAACTTTTGAATGAAACACCTTTCAGCAGTGGGAGTACTCTTGTTTTACTCAGGGGGATACACCCTACAACATATTTTTTTTTTACATTTTAAGTATTACTATCCCTTTAAGGAGTTTATTACTGTCCTTTCCAGGCCTTTGAAACCAAAGGTAATGATTTATGTAACAGACCTTATGGTGAATTCCAAAATAATAATTTTTCCCTGTGAAAATGGCAATGTGCCGTTTATAGAATTCCCAACTCTTCATCTTGGTTGAAATAAGAGTATTTCTTTTATTTTTTTCTGCAGACACAAACTGATTCTTCTTCAATAAAAGCGCCTTGTTTTTCTGCATACCTCAGCAATACGTATAATAAGTGGCTTACTGGGAATAAGTGAAGAGCCTCTCTGTTTTCCTTGGCGAGATCAAGGAATCGTTTTGAATGCTCAAGTCTTTAATAATCGCGAGGTTGTGTATGTTGCAAGTTTATAGTGACATTCAATACGGCATCATTTTCATTTCTTGTGGGCACAAACGACTGGTTTTTATCACGTCATTTATGGATAAAATGAATTTACCAGGGATTCCTTGCCGTTTTATTGCCACGAACAAATGACCTGCGCTGGAAGTGTACAATTTCACCAATTCTGAACTCTCCTTTAGGGTATTCCACAGGGCTTTTCTTGTCATGAGTCATTCCATTTTGAATTTAATGTTAAATGGTGATGTATTTCATTGGATCAACATAACAATTCTTCAGAGAGATTGCAAAAACTATAGGAGGTGTCATAAGAAAAGATAACATATTGGGCCTTAGGGATAAAAACTAAAGAGTGATATTCTTGGTCAAAACAACTGCACCATTACAGACAAATATTCATTCCCAATATTTTAAAAGGTACCTTTTAATTTCTTGTATTCTGGGCAAGTCTCCAACACAGTGTAGGAGCAGTAAGGATGTAGAATTCTTTGCTTTGTGAGGATGCATTTGCAGATACTGTAGATGCATCCAAATTAGTATGAGAAAACTATCTTAGAAGGACAGGAACATTTTATTAATGCATGGGAATAACTGGCAACCACTGGGCGCCTCCATGTATTCACAACCAGATTAATCTTATCCTATAAAATAATTTGCTACAAAGTTTGTAACAACGCAGTCATGCGCAGTAGAGACTGCTCGTTAGGAGGCTGATACAGAGTTGGGCGCTCTGAAGTCAGATCTTCGGAGCGTCCAGCTCTGTTACAGCCGCGTTGTGGGCAGTCTCTACTGGGCATGACTGCACCACGACTGTGGCCCATGTACACAGGCTCTTCTACTAGTATAATCTTAATGGGATAGTAATGTTTACAAAAAGAAGCAGTTCAGATTGTTTCTTATACTGAATAGTACTGATGTCTGAGGCTCTCAAATTCATAACTTGCTAGTTACACTGTAATCAGATGGTTAATTTTACCCCTCCCGCCCTTTTCCTGTTTGGAAGCCGCCTCCCCTCAGATCTCAAGTCTGGTCGCTTGACAGGACAGATCACAACAAGGGACAATCTTTCCTCTGTCCGTATAAGGAAAAACTAGCCCTCCTTGATGAAGGAGGACAGGGATTTCTTAATACTGACTGAAGATTGCCCCTCGTCCTGATCCTCTCTCAGATCTGGGAGAAAAATGCTGACATTGGTAAAGGGGCAGGAGGGGTAAAATTCATCATCTGATTACAGAGAAATTATCTAGTTATGAACTTTGAGAACCTCGGACATCAGTACTATTCAGTATAACAAACAATCTGAGCTGCTTCTTTTTGTAAACATTACTATCCCTTACATTATATGTATGACCCGTGAGATAACGCCGTTGGTTAATGCACCAGTTGTGGAATCTCCTCAATTCTCAGGGTTGCAGGTTCTAGTCCCCAGCAGGGTCAAGTATCTGCCAACCTGCACTGGACCAGCATGGCAGACAGGGCCGGATTTCCCAACAGGCAGATTAGGCACCTGCCTAGAGCTCCAAATTTTGAGGGGCGCCTCAGCTGTGCTGGCCACACCCACATTCTGAATTGTGGGTGGGGCTAGAGCAATCTCTGTATCCATGCAGTAGCTTATAAACCCTTTTACATGCTATTATTTAACCCCATGAATGCTAGTGAGATCTCCAACTCATTGAGGAGCAATGCGTTGGCGATCTTTCAAGCAACCAAAGGGATAAAGCTTTTATGTCCTTGTTTGTTGTAGGCCAAAGGTATATTCTGTGCCATGAAACAGTGGAGGAGACTGGTGAAGTGGTCATGTGAGAAGTGGGGTGTGGCCATGGGCGGGGCTAAGGGTGCCCAGAGTGCCTTGCCTTGGGGAGCCTGGAATGTAAATCCGGCCCTGATGGCAGATTATTGTCCATACCGTTGTCTTACTGAGAAGGCCTTCATCCTGCAATGGATTGACAATAGCTGCAACTTTATCCAGGTACACTGAACTGCTGTATCAAAGACACCTGATCTAAAATGCCTTTTAACTCCTTGGATGCTAACACATCTGAGACATCTCTAGTATTTAAAGAGTTTAATATGTTGTATATTGTATGATGTTATGTTTTAGTGTAACATTTGGAGACCTCTAATATTGTATCAAAGCAATGAAAGAAATACATCAGGGACAGAAAATATTTCACAATACAGCTGTTGGCTGGTTGGGGATGATGTGATCAGCAGTCCCCAACAGCTTTAGTGCCAAAGCCTGCCTACCCATGAAGCACACAGTAATAGGCATGTAAACAAACATAAATAGTGAAATGTATTCTATTAAGCTCTTATTCATAACACTTAGAAAAAGGCAGCGCGGCTTATAAATCATTTTCTGCTTTGCCTGCTCTTTGGCAGAGTCAGCGGCTCCTGAAGCCAAAGTCAGCTTGTAATAATGTTTTCCCATAGTAGCTGGTAAAAGGCTAAACAAACACTGGCCCTGTACCTCTGGAGTGGCGGAGGTGACCGTCACACTGGCCATCAGGCCATTCCTCTTATACATGCTCCCCCACAGGATGCTGGGAGATTAGACTGGACTCAGCTGTTGATGCACCGTGACGAGCGCACATCACCTGCAAAGAAAATAAACACATTTTAGTATGGTCTGTGTGGAGACGGGACATATGCCTGTATCACAGGTCACCTTCTAAAGATTTATAATAATAACTACCCCACACATATCTTACTATGGCCACAAATTCCTAATGGCCCGTATGAATTTTGCATTTGTTCCTTTGCTCAAGAGATAATATCTTCAATCAGTCCTAAATGTCAGGCTTACGGAGGCAGACATGACAGCTGGTAGGTGTGACACATTTACTCAGACTCTGCTCACAACATATTGTAATCTTAACCCTTTATGGCTAAATATCACCCAAACATTAATGGTAAAAAAAAATGAACAGGTCCCCACAGACTCTTGTTTTACTTGTAAATTAAGGACAATTAGGACATCTGTAAAGGACGAGCCATAGAAGTAATTGGGGGTTACTCAATTACGAGATTGCACTCTAGTCATCCTGCCAATACGGCTGTCTTGTATCAAAATCAAACCAGATGAGATTTCAGAGAACACAGACTTGTGCAACATGTTACTAAATCCTCCAAAAACAAAAAACATCTCATGCACACTGGATGGAGAGGAGACCCCAAGGTGACAATAAACTGGTGAGAGGAAAAAAACACACAAACAGCGTAATGTTATGTGGCATCAGAACACACATAGCAACTCACAGCTCGACTCTAAATAACTATTTCCCAATGATTATTGCAACATAAGAGGTTCCTGGGACATTGTGATTCTATTTCCAGGCTGGGAACGTGAATGTTATTTAGTGTCAGAGTAAACAAGTCATTAACCCTAAAAACATCTGACTGCAGTGTAATGGTGCTGGGGGAGGCAACCATTGGCTTTCCAGCTGTATGAAACTACAATTTCCAACATTCCAGACTGTTTGGGGATGATCAAAAGATGTAAAAGCCAAAGCTGGCTGTAATGGGGGCTCAGTGTGGAAAGATGGGGAGACTGAGTCATATGTTTATCTAAACATGGGGGTAAACTCTGGGGCAAACTGACTGGACTATACAGGGTGAATAAAAACTCCCCAAACTAATTGTTTAACCCTTAAACGCATTCCAGAAGCAACTGCATGCTTCCCTGGTCCTCAAGGAATTCAAACAAGATGTTTAACCCACTGAATGCTAGAGAGGTCTCAAACGCTTTGCAGGGGTTAAAAGCCCCCCCTGTAAATTAAAGGGATAGTATGGTAAAATAATAGCTAAACTGTATCTTGTAGCCATTGCAACTAAATGCCCCCAGTCCCATCTCTCAAACCTTTATAGTTTGAGAGATATTTGTCACTAAAGTTCCCCCCTCCCTCCCCTTTTCCTGACGTTAGTGCTCTAGCTGACTGCAGGGGAATCTGGTCCCGGGACCGGCAGAGGCTCTGCAGCAGAGCCGAGATCGCCAGAAAAAGAAATACTTCTCTGGAACGGTCTACAAAGTTTGCTTGCAAACCAAGCACACTTTGTAGACCGTTCCAATGAAGTAGTTATTTTTCAATATCGCAATCTCGGCTCTACCGGGACCGGATTCCCGTGCAGTCAGCTAGAGCACTGACGTCAGGGAAAGGAGAGGGAGGGGGGAACTTTAGTGACAAATATCTCTCAAACTATAAAGGTTTGAGAGATGGGACTGGGGGCATTTAGTTGCAATGGCTACAAGATACAGTTTAGTTAATATTTGACCATACTATCCCTTTAAGAATGTTTTTGCTCCAGTTCTGTCTTTGTGTGCATGGCCAAAAATGTCATCACCTCCATTTCTATAACCCTCTGACTGCCAGAGGTGGGGGCCTGACGCATTTCAAAGCAGAGCATTGGACACCTCCTCTGGCACTAAAAGGGTTAAACTATACTGTTTATTGTGGTAAGCTGTTGGCTTTCCAGCTTTTGAAGACTACAGCTCCCATCATCCCCAGCCAATGTTGAAATCATAGGCGTTGCTGACCTCAACAGCTGGAGGGTCAAAGTTTGTCTGACCCAACTGTTAAATGCAATGCTGGGAATACATGCAAAAGAAATGTGTTGGACACCTCTCTGGCACACACTGTGTTAAAAGCGCTGTAGAGTAATAAAGGTTTTATTACAACTATTTTTTATTCTACAAAAGGGCAGTAGGGCCTGTCTGCCACTGAAGTTGTGCCAAGACAGGAGATGGTCATGTGCTGTAGGGTTTAACAGCTGCGCTAAACCTTTTATTAACCCCCAATTTGTCCTGGAGATTACTAGTCCATCAAAATAAGAAATACGCCTGCATGTCATATGAGCCATAACGCCCCAGAATTAGCCACTCTTCCTCGCTTCATTGCCCTTTTGAACAGGTGCAGTTTTATCTGCAACCGCTTATAGAAGGCACAGCCTCAAACGGCAGCCCAAGGACACGGACAGCTGGTTCGCTGCCTATTCAGTAGTGTGTGTGTATTCCAAGGGCCACACTGCAGAGTTTTCATGTGATTATGTGACAGCACTTCCTGTGTGTGTGTAAGTATGTGTGTGTGTGTGTATATATATATATATATATATATGTGTGTGTGTGTGTGCTTTTATGTCTGTGTTTATATGTTTCTTTAAGTGTGTCTCTGTGTATATGGGTGTGTTTTCACACCTTTATGTTTATTTCTATGTGTGTGTGTATTATACATATTTAGTGCAGTCAGTAAATATTTGGATGGTTATTTTTCCAGTCACTTCTGGTCCCCTAAAATGGAGGCATTATGTAAAAAAAGTCTGTAATTCCTACACAGTTCACTATTTATGGATGTAAATGCCTTAAAATTAAAGGTGTGTGTGTGTTTGTGTGTGTGTTTCCAGAGAGCTTTCTATCAGGAACTGTGAAAACGGTGATGCAATGGGGGTTATGCACCATGGCGTCATAAAGAGGTGATAAAGTGGAGATGACTTCTCCAGTGATATCATTCTCAGGTTCTTATGTGATTCTATGGAGCCTATGCTGTAAGATCTCCAAAGCTGGAGAAATCTTAGTGTGACTCTATAGAATAACATAGGAACTGGAGAAGTGATCTCACTGGAGAAGTTATCTCTACTTTATCACCGCTTTATCACTCCATAGTGCATCTCCTCCCATTTAACACTATCCATGTATCAGAACAACCTGCCTCCAGTCTATTAAACACATAATACAGAGCACTCAGTGCTGTAGGGGTAGTGTTACATTGTACCATGATCCCTGCTTTCACAGTCCCTGACAGATATCTCTCTGGAAACAGATATTCAGAGAGCTCAATTTGAGGGCCATAAAGTATTTAAGTATCAGCAATCAGACCTCACATATTTTGCACTGGCGGTATAGGTAGTGATAATAAAACAATACTATCTCTATGTTCTGTCCACATGAGGGTATTTCACATACGTACATGTCAGAGTTACAACAGGAGTTCTGGTATGATGGAACCTGTACTTTGGCATTGAAGTTCCTTTAACCCTTGTAGTGCCAGAGGGGGTATCAAACATATTGGATACCCGTTCAACACTCAAAGAGTTAAGATCAAACCTCAGCAGTAAGTGAACTCTAGTCATCTGTCAGTCTCTCTGTAGACTGTCTCCATGTGAAACCTTCTAACCTGGGAACATTAATAGAGAACTTCAGTCTCTGCACCAGAGTCTCAGGGTGTCGGGAAGGAGTCTGTGGTATTTGTCAGCCGGCTGCTGAATATTCACTTTGATCTCTTTGTGAAACTCATCAACACAAATATTTGCACCAACCTCCCATGGAAACATCTGGAAACAAGGAGGGCGGGGGATATATAGTAAGGTGTGATAACTTCTCCAGTGAGATAAAAACTCCAGTTCCTATGTTGTTCTATGGGAGAGATTTAGTTATAGACTACAGGGAGAGATGTACTAAGGTGTGATAAACAGGAGATAACTTCTCCAGTGAGAAACTCTCCTGTTCCTTTGTTATTTGATGGGAGAGCTTTAGTTATAGACTACAGGGAGAGATGTACCAAGGTGTGATAAAGAGGAGATAACTTCTCCATTGATATAAACTATCCAGTCCCTATGTTATTCTTTGGGAGAGCTTTAGTTATAGACTACAGTGGAGATGTACTAAGGTGTGATAAAGAGGAGATAAGTTCTCCAGTGTGATAAACTCTCCAGTTCCTATGTTATTCTATGGGAGACCTATAGTTATAGATACAGGAGGAGATGTACTAAGGTGTGATAAAGAGACGATAACTTCTCCAGTGAGATAAAATCTCCAGTTCCTATGTTATTCTATGGGAGAGATTTAGTTATAGACTACAGGGGGTAATGTACTAAGGTGTGATAAAGACGAGATAACTTCTCCAGTGAGATAAAGTCTCCAGTTCCTATGTTATTCTATGGGAGAGCTTTAGTTATAGACTATATGTGGAAATGTACTAAGTTGTGATAAAGAGGAGATAACTTCTCCATTGAGATAAACTCTCCTGTTACTATGTTATTCTGTGGAACCTCTGTTCACATAGAGAGATCTTTGTGCAGAGGCTCCACAGAATAACAAAGAAATTGGACCGTTTATCACATCGGTAAAGTTATCTCCCCTTTATCATGCCTTAATGCAAAAAAATATAGTTGTTGATACCGTTATTAGCTAACTAAGCAGATTTATATGCAAGCTTTCAAGACCTTCGGTCTCTTCCTCAGGCATGTTATACAGATAAATATGAAAACATCTCTCTTAAATACAAGTACACATCACATTGTTTAGAATGTAAAACAGGTAAGAGAACTCAGCCCAGATCCAGATACTTTGATCAGTCAGTGGTAAATTGCACTCTTTCTTTGAGGCTTTAGAGGTATTTATGATGCCAGTGGGTCTGTTGGAAAGGTTAATCCATAATGATAATGTGACAAGAATTCTCTGTCTTTATTCAAACTATTATGAATAGCATTAAACTTTAACATTAACTTAACGTCCCATACTTTTCTGTCCCTCTGAGTGCGGAACAGTCCCATCAATGCAGTTAACTTAATGTCCCTGACACTGTGCCCATTCTGGAAAAAATGTTCTCCCACTGATGTCTCTGTCTTTTTGTTGTTAACACTGGATCTGTGGGAATTAAACCTCTTATGTAGTGCCTGTCCAGTTTCTCCCACATACAGAGCTGTTGGGCATTTTGCACACATGATAAGGTATATCACATTGGATGATTTACAGGTGAAGGTACCACTGATCTTATGGTGTATCTGGGTGTTTGGAGTGGGTATCTTGTGGTGTAAATGTGTGCACAGGTTTCACATCTCTTTTGTAGGGAGAGAGAGGTGCCATTTTTTGTATTTTTATTCAGGGCACTCCTTGCCATCAGTTGTTTCAGATTGGGAGGCTGTCTGAAGAAGAGTAAGGGAGGCTGTGGGAATATGTTCTTAAGTCTTTCATCTGTATGTAATTTTGTTTTGAAGTTCTCTTGATACTTTGCGCAGAACTTCAACCTGGGGGTGGTAAGTGACCACTTACCACCCCCAGGTAAGTCAACCCTTTGTTGACAATATTTCTACCAGTTTAATAATGGAAAAAAAAACTGTTGATATAAAATTACTTTTGAATAGAGCTGGCTGTACTATTGGGGTCTTACCAATCTTTATTCTTCAATGTGATGCAGTCTCCAGTCACTCAGAGGACCAAATACATTCATTTTGTACGTTTTGAAGTAAGCATCAGATTTAAGAGAAGCATAAAAGGGATAGTAATACTTAAAATGTAAAAAAAAATATGTTGTAGGGTTTATCTCTCTGAGTAAAACTAGAGTACTCTCACTTCTGAAAGGTGTTCATTCAAAAGTTATTAATATTCAAAGTTGAATTTTTTAGGTGCAATATCACAGTGGCCTGAAATTGTATAGTGGTGCTGTTGCTACACCATCCTATAGAGATTTATGGTCAACTGACCAGAGCCGTCCATAGGATGGTGTAGCAACAGCACCACTGTACAATTTCAGGCCACTGTGATATTGCACCTAAAAAATGCAACTTTGAAAATTAATAACTTTTGAATGAAGCACCTTTCAGCAGTGGGAGTACTCCTGTTTTACTCAGGGAGATAAACCCTACAACATATTTGTTTTTACATTTTAAGTATTACTATCCCTTTAAACCCTTGCATGCTAACTATATCTCCAACTCCAATGCTTTGCAAATGAATAAGTTGAAGTCTCTAGCATCCAAAGGGTTAACTGAAAGAGAAACAAAAAAGCCGTTGAGTGCCAAAAGGGTGTGCATCAGATTGCAATGACAACAGCTGCCTCTCAATACACGGTACACTCATCTGGTCATTAAAGGATTAAAATGTGGGTAAAACCAGTTGCAGATAAGCTGGACTGGAATTCTATTATATCTGAACTGCATTTTGCTCCATGAAATTATTTGTTTTCGTTGGAATAATGCAAAAAAGTAGTCACTGAAATCTGTGATTCTGGGTGAGAAACTGTTGAAGGTGTCCAAACGGATTGTATCGAATATTGCTTCACAATACCACCACCTAGTGCTCAATGTAGGTAGTGCAGTTTACTCACAATAATACAGAACACTATTATCATTTATTTATCAACAGACTTACAGAGTTGTGCGATATTATGGGGATTGGGGAAGATGACAAAGTTACCTATCTGCTATTCAGGGACACTGGTGAGATAAGAGCAGCAGTGTACCTCTCCACTCTAGTGCATCTGTGCAGACAAAGTCATGTGCAAACTACTTTTTGTCCAGAGGACCAGAGAGTTCTATTTAAAAAAGAAAGAACTGGCCACTGACTGCCAAGAGAAAGCGTAAACAGGTGACTTACTCTATAAGAAAATTGTAATGCATGATGTAGGGCTCATTTTCTCTCTCTAGTGTTTGACTGTGTGCAGATGCCATTTTCTTGTAGCCCATCAGAGTCACTTTCTGTCACAGTGGCCAATAGGCAATGACCCCTCTAGTGTTTAGAACTGTGTGCTCTCGAGGCTTCATTTAAGGACTTTATATGACCCCAGAAGGGGGCTGTCTGGTACACGAGACACACATTTAAATTCTAGGACTGTCTTGGGCAATCCGGGGCATGGAGTCACCCTATATTGGGGGGAATGAGTAACCATAGTTCAATATTAAACAAGATGCTGACACTAGAAGTGGCATTCTATTGAATTCACTGCTGGCGAAAGATGGAGAGCCACATGTTGTCCATCCCCTGATGCTTATGGACTCTAATGAATCATAAGCATCCCTGCCATATGTATCTTTCAAACATGGCAGTTATTAACCTACGGAATGCTAGACATGTATCCAATGCATTTCTCACACATCCAAGTAACTTACCCAAATGAACACTATGTGTACTATCTATTAGACTCTTTAAAGGATATCACCTAGCCATGTTTGTATTTTATAACTCTCCCACTGCAACGACTGGTGAAATTTTACTTTTATATACAAGATTTTGGACTCAACAGTGTAACATAGACACTTACCCATGTTGTAATTCTGTGATTAATCTCAAGTCCTTGTTCTCATAAGATGTAAGACATTTAGATATCACTGTGGTAGCTTAAATGTCGTTTCTGTAAAATAAAATATATATGTCTGTAAGTATTAGCAAGTTAGGAAAGTTTGTATAAAATTGATTGATTGAAAGGTAATAGCTATGCATGGAGAGAGAACGGAATTAAATGATAGCCTGCAGAGGGTTGTACATTAAACCTTTTCAGGTGGGTCTAAAATTATAAGTAAAACACCAGGTTCAGTCCTCGGCCCAATACTTCTTAATTTGTTTATAAGTGATCTTGAGTGGGTATTGAAAGTAGTGTCTCAATATTTGCTAACTACACTAAACCTTGTAAGGAAATACATATGGAGCAGGATGTTCTTTCTATGTGGTAACATTTGGACAAACTGAGTGAATGGGCGGAAAGGTGTCAGAAGAGGTTTAACATGGATAAATGTAAGGTTATGCATTCGGGTTGCAGAAAAAAAGCATGCAACATATACACTAAATGGAAACTGACTGGGGAATCCTTGTTAGAGAAAGATTTAGGACTACTGATATACAATAGACTTCACAGCAGTGTGCAGTCACTCAGCTGCTGCAACAGCAAATAGGGTATTATCATGTATAAAAAAGGGGTATAGATAGAACTGGGAGGGAATATAATTCTACCTCTATATGAATCCTTGGTAAGACCTCATCTAGAATACATAATAGTTTAGGGCACACGTTCTTAACACCTTAACAACCGGCAGATCGGAGCAGAGCAGTCAGTTAAGGACCACAGAGCATTTTTTTTTTGTCTTTTCTGGTTCCGGACTCCCCAAACGGCGTGCAGCCGTGGGGAGAGCCCGGAATTCAAGGACAGTCATAGTACATCATGGGTCGTTGAGTCAGATCAACCTTTGACGTACTATGACCATCAAGGGTGGTTAAGGGGTTAAAAAGGACATTACTAAACTGGAAAAACTGAAAATACATGCAAAAAAATTGTTAAAACATTGGAAGATTATACTTATATCAGGGCTTAAAATATGAAGTCCTTTGCTACTAGCCAGACCTGAAAAGTTACTCGCCACTGCAAGACATAACATATCCACCAGGGCTGAATTTCTACTCTCTAGGGCTAAATTTTCACTTGCCATTGGCTAGTGGGAAGTGGAAATTTTGAGTCCTACTTATATAATGAGGCTAGCTAAACTGGATTTGAACTTAAAGCAAAGAGTCGTCTAAGGAGAATTTGATTACAAATATATTCTAGGCTAATACAACAAACTCTCTGAGGAACTATTTACAGCTGAGCAAAAACAAGAGGTCATCCATTAAGACTACAGGAAAGGCGCTTTCGACTAAAACAAAGGCAGGGCATGTTAACTACGAGGGCAGTAAGGATGTGAAATTCTTTTCCTAGTAAAGCTGTCTTTGTGGTTACTGTAGAAGATTTAAAATAAGTATCACGCACCTTTCTAGATCAGAACAATATTGAGTATGGTCTTTATTGGCTTCAGTGCAGATATATTGATCCAGGGAGATATCCCAATGACTTTTGGAGTCAGAAGGACTTTATTTTTTATTTATTTTATTATTTTTTTTTTTTACGAAGTTGGGGCTTATTTGGAAATGGCTTCAACAGGGTTTTTTTTTTTTTCTCTGTCTTCCTCTGGATCAACAAGTATAATACGGCCAAGAATGAACTTGATGGAGACATATTCAGCCTCATAAACTGTTATTGATAATTAAATATTTAAACTGTAACATAATTGATAGCAAAAAGCTGGGGACCTCTAGGATATGCAATTACTTGCAGAAGTCTGTGATATGATGTACTAAAGAAAAGCAATGCAATTCTGAAGCAAACCAACTGCACCATATGGAACTAGAACAATTACCGAATTGTATATAATATGTAATGTGTGTGTGTGTATGTTTATATGTGTGTATGTTTTTGACTTGATAAAGAGAGGTCGTTGTTCTCTAAAGCTTTTCCTGAAAATAAAATGTATGTCCATTAAAAAATAATTTATTACAACTGCAATGTTCATTTATTTTGTATCGAAACCCCTGGACTAACATGGCTACCCCAAATTAAGAACATATTACATCACACACATATATATCACACACACACACTATATATATATATATATATATATATATATATATATATATATATATATACACACTCAGTCCAGGTATATCCAAAGACCAAGGAGACAGCACTCGTGGATTAAAGAAAGGCTTTTCTTTCCCTGTCTGCCCTGAGGAAGGTCACTCTGGTGTCCGAAAACGTTTGGCTGGATTACAACATGGATTGATTAAACCAGTGTTTTCTGCATAATCCACGAGTGCTGTCTCCTTGGTCTTTGGATATACCTGGGCTGAGTACATTTATATATCTCCTATTTTTTTATGGGACGTGCACCAACCGTTACTTTAGATAGATATTATGTGTGCCACAATGATGCTGATTTTTATATTATATATATATATATATATAGAGAGAGAGAGAGAGAGCTATTTATATCACACACACATATATAGATATATATATATAGATATATATATATATCTATCTCTAATATACACACACACATATACACACTCAAACAATGATAGAAACTCAATTGCTATGGATAGAAATTGGGTGTTCAGAAGCACAATGCTGTGTGTGACTGCTCCTCAAGACCTCGGAACACAAAAACAGTGAGGATAAATCATCGCTGTTGTTATGGTAACTAACGAGGATACCTTACTCCTCCAACTCCTCCCCTACTAGGGGACAACTAAACCCCCCCACACACACAAATACCAACCAATTTAACTCCCTGAGTATCAGTGGACAGTACAATGTATTGTGAAGCAATGTGCTGCTCACCCCACTGCTCCCCAATTTGTTAAAAGAGGATTTTAGTCTTACCTGTTAAATCCTTTTTTCTTAGTCCATACAGGTTACTAGTAACTCTGGGTAGGCAATCTGCCCCTTTAAGTAGGCAGGAACAATTCTAGAATTGTATGCAGTGGGGTGGAGCCTACCTTTCCTCCTTGGCTGCAGCTAGCCAGCCAGCTCCAGAAAGATTTGAGACACTAACTATTGACTAGATAGTAGAAGGGAAAGAAGACTCCTGTGAGCATGTCCCCGAGGGACCACCACAGTCTGCCACAGGAGAGTCAAGCATGGTCCCTTGACAGGGTGGGAGACCAGTAACCTGTACGGACTAAAAGAAAAGGATTTAACATGTAAGACTAAAATCCTCTTTTCTCTGTCGTCCAATATAGGTTACTGGTAACTCTGGGATGTCCAACCATTGAGTTTCCCAGAGGTGGAAAGTAAGGCAAGGACCAGACGCAAGGCCCCCAAAGTCACCAGAACAGATATGAACCATCAGATCAAAGACAGCCCAACAACTAATGAAGTGTCAATGGGCACTGAACAGGGATAACAACACCCCAACTGTTACACAGCACAATGAACTAGAGCAGTGCTTAAGATTTGATAACCTTTACTACTAGCCACACCGGAAAAGTCACTTGCCACTGCAAGCCATAACATACCCACCAGGGCTGAATTTCTACTCGCCAGGGCTAAATTTTCACTCGCCATTGGCTAGTGGCGAGTGGAAATTGTGAGCCCTGAACTAGAGCCAACAGGGCTCAAAAGTGAAGGAAGCACCAAGAACGAAGAAAATCCTAGACAGGCAAGACTGGCTCCAGTATTTTCCTCCTAAAGCTGGCATCAGCCGATGCCAGCACATCAACACGGTAGTGCTTCAAAAAGGTGTGCACAGACGACCCGGTGGCAGCCTTGCACAACTGATCAGCAGAGGCCTGATTCTTGTAAGCCCAAGAGGCCCCAATAGATTGTGTAGAATGAGCCGTGACCCTGAAGGGGACAGGCTTCTTCGTCCGCTCAAAAGCCTTACACATACGGACTTGATTCAAGAAGCAATAGTCACCTTGGTTGCAGGTCTACCTGCCCTAAGACCCTCAGGAACGACGAACAATACGTCTGATTGCCTAGTAGACTCAGTGCAATGTACATAAAACTTGAGATAACGCACCACGTGTAACAAGTGGAGATCCCTCTCCTTGTCAGAGGTGAGGTCAGGGCAGAAAGAGGGCAGCACAATCTCCTGATTGATGTGGAACTCCGAAACCACCTTCTGGAGAAACTCCTGAAAGGTTGAAGCACAGCCTTGTCCTTGTGAAACACCAAACAGGAGAAAAGCCATTTTCCACATCAACAGGCGTAGAGGAATAGTAGCCAAAGACTCAAAGGGAGGTCGCTGAAGAACGCCCAAAACCAAGTTAAGATCCCACGGAGGAGCAAGAATCTTGAAGGCAGGACGAGTATGAGCAACTCCCTGGAAGAAAACCTTGACATCAGGAAGGATGGCAATGTGTCTCTGAAAGAAAACAAAGAGAGCAGACGTCTGAACTTTAAGGGAGCTCAAACTGAGGCCTTTATCCACACCGTCCTGCAAAAAGGCCAGGACCGTAAGAAGATCAAATTCCTGAGACAGGTCCCTGTCAGCACACCAAGACAGAAAGGTCGACCAGACACGATGATAGATCTTGGAAGGAACAGGTTTGCGGGCACTGAGCATAGTAGCCACCACCCCAGAAGAAACCCTTTCTTCCTCAGTATTGAGGATTCAATATCCGAGCTGTGAAGGCTAGACGAAGAACATCCTCCTTCCAGAAGTAACCCTGTAGAAGAAGATCCGGATGGCAAGGGAGCCGGAATGGCTCCACCACTGACGGATCCAGAAGCTCCGGAAACCCAGTCTGGCGAGGCCAGTACGGAGCAATCAGAATGACTGGACAACGGTCCAGTAGTAATTTCCTAAAACCCTGTGCAACATGGGGAGGGGAGGAAAGATGTAGGCCAGAGGGAATAACCAAGGAATGGACATTGCATCCACTGCCAAAGCTAGAGGGTCCCTCCATCGAAAGAAGAACCTCGGAACCTTCCTGCTGTGTTTTGTCGCCATCAGGTGGATGTAAGGAAGACCCCATTTCTGAACAATGAGGGTAAACACCTCTGGGTGCAGCTCCCACTCTCCTCTGTCCACTGTGTGTCGACTGAGGAAGTCCGCCATGATGTTGTCTATGCCAGGAATGTGCACTGCAGATATGGCAGGAATGTGTTCTTCTGCCCAGGACAAAATAGCCTTGATCTCTTTCCAAGCTGCGAGACTTCTTGTTCCACCCTGCTTGTTGATTTAAGCCACTGCCATGGAGTTGTCGGACTCCACCCGGACTGGACAGTCTTCCAGCTGAGATGTCCAATGACGAAGGGCATGAAATATCGCCTGAAGCTCCAACACGTTGATGGGAAGGAGAGATTCCTCCGGAGACCACTGACCCTGAGCACTCAGGTGACCCAGGACCTCTCCCCAGCCGGAGATGCTGGCATCCGTCATCACCGTGGACCAGAAGGATACCAGGAAGGACCTGCCCTTCAGCAGACTGGAGAGGTTGAGCCACCACAATAAACTCCGTTCCACATGAAGAGAATGGAACACTGACATCTTCAGAAGGTCTGGCTGACCCCTGCACACCTGGATCACAAACCGCTGGAGTTCCCTGGTGTGCGCCATGACAAACGGTACCGCTTCTATGGTGGAAATTAATTTCCCCACTAGAGATGAAAACTTCTTGGCTGGAACTGGATCTTGAGCCAGTATCGCAGAAACCCTGTGGGTGATCTGGTGAGCCACCTTGTCCGTGAGAAACACCATGTTCTTCTGGGTATCGAAGAGGAGGCCCAGGAAGACCAGACGCTGGGATGGGACAAGATCTGACTTGTCCAATTTGATGATCCACCCGTGATGGGTGAGAGCATGAATGCACTGTTGAACCTGCTGATGAAGAAGTTCCGCAGAAGAGGCTTTCAGAAGCAGGTCGTCCATGTATGGCGTAACTCTGATGCCATCTCGTTGGAGGACAGACACTAAGGCTCCCAGGACACGGTTGAAGACCTGAGGAGCTGCCGTCAGACCAAATGGAAGAGCTGAAAACTGAAAATGTCCTTGGTCGCAGGCAAACCGGGGGTACTGACGGCCCTCTGGATGAATGGCAATGTGTAAGTATGTGTCCTGAAGATCCAGAGATGCAAGTAATTCCCCCGGGGACATGGTAGCAATCACCGTCCGCAGAGACTCCTGGTGATAATGAGTCAGGGTCACGAAGGAATTGAGATCTTTCAAGTCCAAAATGGGAAGACAACCGCTGTTCTTCTTGGAGACCACAAAGAGGTTTGAGTAAAAACCCATACCTCTATCCTGAACTGGAACTGGCTCCAGAAAGTCCTTGTCCAGAAGAGCCTGAACAGCTCCGTCGAACAGACTGCATTTCTCTGCTCCTTGAGACATATGGGGAGGAAGACAGACAAAAGGGATCCTGTACCCTTCCATCACTACCTGCAAAACCCATGGGTCTGACAATGAATCCTCCCAAATGCTGTGACAGTGATGCAGACGACCACCCACAGCAGAGTGTGGACCCGGGTTCGGTGAGTCATGCCGAAGAAGGCTTGGAGGAGACCTTGGGCTTCCATTGCTGTTTGGGCTTCGAGGAGGTACGCTGGGCTGAGGGAACCGTCTGGTTCGCCAGACGTGTCTCATTAAGCTGTGTTTTCTTCCTAGGAACTAATGGTAGAAGTGTACTCTTACCCCCTGTAGCCTCACTGATCAGAACCTTGAGATCTGGACCAAACAAAGAAGTGCCTTGAAAAGGCAAGGAGAGCAAAGCTTTCTTAGAAGCAGTATCAGCAGACCAGATCTTGAGCCAAAGAGCCCATCTAACAACCACAGACATGGTAGAAACCCTAGCCACCAAACTGATGGCATCAAATAAGGCAGCAGAAACATAGTGCTGTGTCTCAGAAATGTTGGCAAGGAGGCACAACTTATCCGAAGTAGGAACTTCCTGACAGACAGAAAGAGTAAGCTGTTCAATCCAGACTGCAATGGCCTGGTTCACTCATGCTGCTACAAATGCTGGACGCATGGCAGAACCAGCAGTGGCAAAGATGGACTTGAGGGAGACCTCAAGTTTCTTGTCAGTCCAGTCCTTTCGAGCAGACGCATCAGACACTGACAAGGCAGTAGACTTGGATAGCCTGGAGATAGGAGCATCCACTTTAGGAGGATGAACCCACCGAGTAAGCACTGCCTCAGAAAGGGGATAAAGCTTAGTAAATTTCTTGGAGACAGAAGGTTTTCTGTCCGGAGACTTCCACTCTTCAGACACATGGCGGTCAAAAGTGGGGTTAGGTGGAAAGCAAGTAATTGGCTTTTTAGGCTCCTGAAAGACATCAGAAGGGTCAGAAGGAACATCCTGCACTAAGGGAATGTTTAGGGTATTTAAAACAGCCCCGATCAGGCCCTCAGCCGAGGGCTCAGGATCAGCCTCAAAAGGGTCCCCAAAAAACTGAGAGGAGCCCACCGCAGAACATTCCTCAACATCTGAATCCACCAACAGTTCCTCTTCAGAGGAATCTGACACATCAGGTACACCCTGAGGCTTTGGCATGGAAGACTTGACGAAGCAGGGTGTCTGTCAAGAATGAAAGACCCCCTGTAACTGGGATGGAAAGAGTTGCAAAGTGGACTTGAGGTCCCTAGTAGCAGCCTTTAACTCTTGCACCCAAACTGGCTCTAATGAATGGCTGGAGGTCCCTGGGAGACTCTCAGGGACATCAGAACATGCTGGGCATATATGACCTGAGAATTCACTAGGTAACCCTGAATGGCAGGAAAAGCAATGCACAATAGGGGATACAGAGACCCCAGTATCCTTAGTCTTAGGTCTGGCCCCAAGTTCCAATGGTATAGACATTCTCACAGTGTCAATAACCTTATTGTATAAGAAATCACCCAATTACAGTGTGTATGATTAAAGTTTCACCCCAGAAATCGCTAAAATAGACTTATCTGGCAGGCAAAGGGTTAATCAACAGAGGAGAGGAGGAGAGTCCAAGCTCTGTGTAGCATACTCATTCTGGAAAGATCACAACATGGCTGCGTCGGTTGGAGCCAATCAGAAATGAGCGCCAAGCGCTCGTGGGAAATGTAGTTTTCCCAGAAAAGTACCCCAAACCGTGCCCGAAGCTCCCTGAGCCCCTCAACACACTAGAAACATGAACAGGATGATAGAGCAAGGGCAGACATGTAAAATGAGCCATCTCTGAAGTCGCTAGGTTAAACGGTTGCAGAAATATGTCCCAAACTGTACAGTCCAATAGGAGTGAATAGAGCAACGGAGCATATGCGGTAAAGCGCGTGGAACTCAAATTTTACAAAATTGAAGGTGTAATATTAAAAGACATGAAACATCACTAAAACATGTTCGGATACCCCAAAAAACATTGAACCAGTAGGAAAAGTGTCAGAACCCCCCCCCAATGAATGCCAAACCAGCAGCTAAAGGGTTAAATACCACATAAACCTGCTCCAAACACCCAACAGACATACAGACAGACCCAACTAGTGCAGGAGTGTGCAATAGGCACTCCAAATGAAAAACCCCTGTGCGCAGGGGCACTGTGGGACAAGTGGACCTGCAGCACTCAAAGGGTTGCTCACCTTTCCTGAAGATCTTCTGTCTTCAGATTACCATGATTAAAGAAGAAGCCTCGGTGGGCAACTCCTGATGAAAGAACTTGTAGCCAGGATTTTCCCCCCAGGGCTTAAGGTCCACAAAAAGCACCTGGTCACTGAGCTAGCCACATCAAAGGGCATTGTCAGTTATGGTAATCCGCCTAATGGTGGTATTCCATTTGTAACAGAAAAAATAGAAAAAAACTTCTAAAGCTATAGCAGAACTGTTCTCTTGCCTGTGTTATCTTCGCCAAGGAACAAATCTTTCTGGGGCTGGTTGGCTAGCTGCAGCCAAAGAGGGAAGGTAGGCTCCACCCCCTGCATACAATTCTAGAATTGTCCCTGCCTACTTAAAGGGGCAGATCACCTACCCAGAGTTACCAGTAACCTGTATTGGACGATAGAGAAATGAGGATTTCAACCCCTTAACTGCCAGAGGTCTCCAATGCACTGCCCTGAAAGGGGTTAAAAACTCCACTGGAAAAGTTTTTCTTTTGAGTAAATGGTCCTCAAAACTAAAATCACTGGAAAACAACGTATCTGTACTAATAAAGGAGGAAGACACCTTGTGATGCAAAGTCTGCGGCCCTGGCACACACACCTGGGGGCGGCAGAAAGCCATCTGCCACATTATCCCTTTCTGTCCTCCCTTTCAATATGTCCGGTTAAAAATGGAGGGGCATCGGGACTGTGTGTATTAGATAGGACTTGCCTGATATCGGGGTACCTTGATGTGGTGAGCAAGCTTAAACATATTTTGGCCAAACTATGCAATGAAGACCTCAAATGTACTGAAGTGGCATAATATATGCTGTACACAGGGTTCACATTTGGATAAACTGTAAAGAGAAGCACAGATTTGTTTTGCCATCGAATAGGATAGAAGATCAATGCTGCTACCAGGAAGGAGATTGCAGTCTTCCCTTTATATTCTCCTGCTGAATCCAGGGTTCTGTGTATGCCCTGGGCAAGCAGGAAGATCTTCAAGACACATGAACATCATGTGCGTTTTCAAAATCCTCCTACTCAAACCGGGCATACTAGGAACCCGGGGTTCAGGGGGAGAATGTAAAGGGAAGGTAGTGATCCCCAATCCTATTGGATAGGCTATCAATGCCAGGGGAGGCATTAGGAGAGGGTCCCGATGCCCCTCCACAAGCTCTTAATTATGTTGAGCTGGTTGTGTAGGGCTCTAATGTCACTCAGCGCTGCCTGAAGATTGAGATGGATCATGGGAAATGTACTTTGGTGTAGTGTCCTGAAGCTGTAGGGTTGTAGGGGAACTCGGTGGATACTGCCATTAACACAGACACAGAGAAAAAGTCCACTGGGGTATATATTTTAAGACTTTAAACCATTTCATGCCAAACATATCTCACAGTGGAGTAAGGCTAGGATGTTAGCCAGCGTATGTTCTTTCTGTTACTACTGGTGGGACACTGTAACACTGTATGTGTGCTTTGTCAAGAACCGATGGAACACATCTGGGGTGACAGTCAGTGTTTGTGTACTTCTGTTGCTACAACTGGACACACAAACACAGTGAGGTGTCAGATATTGTATGTGTGGTTGTGTAACTAGCACTGGATATGCATCAAGGCCGGGGTGTAAAGCAGTGTATATACGGGTCTGTCACTACAGTTACACAGTAGAATATCTCTCCCTTATACCCGTGTCTTCTTGCACAGGCAACGCCGTGATTCTTTTGCTAGTAATTACTAAACACTGACAGAGATGGATTTTTTCACCCTCTCCTAAATTGTTATATGGATTATTGATATGTCCTTGTCTCCTTACAAAATCAGTGTTGTATCTACCTGTCCTTGCTTGATGTTTAAAGGGGAGCTAGGCCTGTAGCAATAACAGGCTTATCATTTGTTTAATAGAATGATTTACCTAAGAAAGTCCATACAACAGTCAGGTGTATAAATGCAATTACTGTGTGTAACAGATAGGGTTGCACCGATACCGATACTGGTATCGGTGACGATACCAGCATTTGCGCGAGTACTTGTACTCGCGCAAATGCGGCCGATGTCAGCACCGATACCCTGTGTCAGGGTCGGTGCTGCAGAGAGGGAGCCCGGGGAGCTGCTCACAATGCTCCCCAATCGCCTCTCTCCCTCCTGCAGAGTCGGAATGTTGCCGTGGGTTACCATGGCAACGCTCCGACGCTGACCTCTGCTGGGGCTCGCAAGAGAACAGCGAGCACCCGGCAGAGGAGGGTAAGGCAGAAAAAGGGGGATCAACAGAGGAAGATGGGGCATGAAGAGCGGGTGGTGAAAGTGGCAGAGAGGGGGGTCAAGAGGGAGAAAAAGAGGCAAAAGGGACTAAGGGAGAAAAAAAGAGGCAAAAGGAGGAGGGCCAAGAAGAGGCAAAAGAGTGGGATCAAGCATCAAGGAGGGGGACAAAGGGGGATCAAAAGGGAGAGAAAAAGCCAAGGCAAAAGGAGGGAGCTCAAGATGGGGAGAATGAAGCAAAAGGTGGGAATCGAGAGGGGGAGAAAGAGGCAAAAGGGGTGAATCAAGAGGTTGCGTGTGCGTGTGTGTGTGTGTATATATATATTTCAAGTACTCACCGATACTTCCAAGTACCTAAAGTGTATATATATGTATGTGTGTGTGTGTGTATATGCTCTAGGTACATGGAAAACTAGCAAATGACCGTAAAAAAAGTATCGGTAATTGGTATCGGTGATTACTTGAAAAAAGTATCGTTACTGGTACTCGGTCTTAAAAAACTGGTATTGGTGCATCTCTGGTAACAGAAGCACTTACCTAGGTAGGAGTCCATCATACAGCAGTCATGTGCATCTATATAACTACTGTGTGTAACAGAAGGACTTACCTAGGTAGGAGTCCATCATACAGCTGACAGCAGGAGAATCCGTTCCTGGGATCGGCGGCGGCTCTGCAGTAGTGGTGAGATTGAGTTATAGAAACAGAAATCCTTCACTGAAATGGTCTTCTACGTTTGCTTGAAAACCAAGCACACGTAGAAGACCATTTTAGTGAAGGATTTCTGTTTCTATAATGCGATCTCAGCACTGCTGCAGAGCCGCCGCTGGCCCCGGGACTGGATTCCCCTGTTGTCAGCTATAACGCTGAATTCAGAGGAGAGGGAACTTTGAATGCAGATATCTCTTAAACCATAAAGGTACGAGAGATGCCGCCGGTCTCGTTAAATTCCGATTTTTAAGGGCTACAAAGGGATGAGGGCGGGAGAGTAAAAATGAAGTATTACTATCCCTTTAAGACCAACAGTCTTGATTTTCATCAACAGGGCTCCCTTTATTAAAGGATATATCCCTTTAAACAAGGCACAAGAGCAAAAAAAGAGATCCATGGGAATTTTGTAGACATAGTAATGTAAAGGGGGGGGGTTAATACTTTGAGTGCCAGAGGGGTAATGAAAGCATTGCAGAGCAGTGCCAGAGGGGTACGGAATGCATTGCTCTGCAATGCTTTCATTGCCAGAGGGGTACGGAATGCACTGCTCTACAATGCTTTCATTACCCCTCTGGCACTCAAAGGGTTAAACACAAGGGTATGTTTTACTTTAATCTTCAACACTCTTTCCTCTTGGATTAGAACAAACACAATCTAGTGAAAGTGAAACACAATGATTCCATGAGCTAGTGTGTGTACTGCTGAGACAAATCAAAGGCCTGACTCGTTTTGAATCATCTCCATGCCAACCAAGGGATCAATCAACAGAAGCAGGTCACCGACTCAAACTGTAATTGGTTGTTAAGGAAACGTAGGTACACACTAAACAGACCTGGGTTTACCTGCCAGCACCAGACTGGTGAGGTAAAGGAGGATTTATTATCTAGACTTAACACGTCCGTTTATTCTGCAGCACCTAGGTCTGGTGTGAACGTAGGATTTACAGTCTGTTAATTAGACATTAGAGCTCCAAATGAGAAGACGTGAGATAATATTTGGCGGTGGATCAACTTCAGAAAGCCAGTGAAATCTGGAACTTCTACAAGGTGAGGGTCACACCTCTATAGCGCATTATCATGAAGCTAAATTGCAATAACAATAACTCCTTAGATGCTAGCTATATCTCCAATACATTGCAAAGCGTTTCCAGCAGCCAAGGAGCTAACCCTTTGAGTACTAAAAGTGTTACTGTACCTTTAAGCCTCTGAGTGCCAGACTTGCGTACCCCTCTGGCACTCAGAGACTTAAAGGTACAGTAACACTTTTAGTTTACACATTCTGCAACTGCACACTACGTAATGTCAAATTGCCTGGCGAGAAAAGCACTATATAAAGTAGGTTATCATAATTATTATTGTCACCTCATTTTTTTAACACTTATATTAAAGGCAGGGAACTGCAGAGAGCTTTCTGTTTGGGACTTCAACTTGCAACTGTAGTTTTACAACTCTCAGATTTACCACAATGTTTTATATTTTTCACAAGTGCAGGAGGTGTTACATACAATACATTATAATTTCCCACAAGGGAGTTACATTTTTTTTTTTTTGGTTGGGGGTGGGCAAAACCAAAATATGCCCCCTGGGTCAGCCCACTCAGCCCCTATGTTAAGGGGGTAAGAGGAATTGGAGAAATGATGACCTCCTCTTTTTCAACCCTTAGTGCATCTCCACCCTGCATTTGAGGGTTTCCCTGCTTTAGCACAGGTGAGTTAATAAAAATGTCCGCGCTACCACCAATTGATTCACCTTACTCAAGAAGGGAAATCCTTAGATCTTGGGGATCATTTACTAAAAGTGCGGCTGGGTCTCTGGCATACAAGTGGTTAAACAATCATAAAAATATGGTGTAGTTGCTGATCTCTTCTTACTCAATACATTTGTGATTTCTTTTCATCTCTCTCCCACCTTGCTACATAAAACTCTTCAGACATTAGTTTACTTTTTCTCTGTAAGTAATAAAATGTCTGAACGGCAGGCTTTTCACTCACTGACCTCCAAGGTCAATAGATTGCTATGGGGTAGGACCTGGACTACCTTGCTATAGAGCATCACTGGACTGGAGGTTTGTTATCAGGAGGGAGCAAACACACCCTTTGAGTGCCAATGTGTTGGATACCTCTCTGGCACTCAAAGGGTTAAACAAGGAAAAAGGAAAGATTAGATCATAAATAAATAAATGTTGTTTAACCACATTACACTACCATATTACAGCTACTCCAAATTATACTTCTATTGAAAAAATAATTATTTTTCAAATATGGTTTCCTCTTAAAGGAACACTAACACATTCTAGTAATAACTTTACTTTAACATGGCAGAACATTTTCATTGAATTCTAATGATTCTCTGTAGCAGGACTCAAGGACTATTCCGATTTAACCCCTTGAGTGCTAGAGAAATGAGCAATGCAGTGCACATCTCGCTGGTTAACTGTTCTTAGGATCCTGTGGCGAAAGGAATGAGGACATCAAATACATAGTAACACAGTTGATGAGACTGAAAAAAGACATGCGTCCATCAAGTCCGGCCCATGCCAAATGCCCCTGCTGTTGATCCAGAGGATGGCAAAAAAAACCCTGAAGCCATTTCCAATTAAGCCCTAAGTGGGTAAATACATTCCTTCTTGGCTCCAAATTGCAGTCTGATAGTTCCATGGATCAACAACCTATCTGCTTTGTAGCCATCTGTCTTAATTGTAAATATTGTTCCATGCTAGATAGGTATCCATTGCTTTTTGAAAGCAGTTCCCATATCTGCAAGCACAGCATTTCGAGGCAAAGAATTACACAGCTTTACAGCCCTTACTGTAAATAATCCCTGTACTAATCCAGTACTAATAATATTTTGGTGATTAAACCCACAGAGACTAGATCCATAGTGGCCACTAGGATTTTCTGCACATATTAAAATAAGTGTAAGCTTATTATCAGGAGGTTTCAGTGTTTCTTTAACTCCTTAACAGTGAGCGTCTGGCAGTTAAGGACCACGGAGCGTTTTTTTTATTTGTGAATCTGATTCATGGGCCCCGAGTGTCGATCTGTCTGGTCCGATGCCCGGATTCCAGATCTGGGGGGGCTGCTTGACGTATATAAAAGTCGTGGGAGGGGGAAACTTTATTATAGAATAAAACGAAAATGGCAAAGTTAAGGATGGTTATAAAGCTACACATCGTTATACAAATGTTTATAGAAGAATCGATCTTACTGTAATACATAAACATTACAATCCCTTTAATATTATTTAAACTGTATGGCAGGAAGCACAAATGCACACTAGAGGGAGCTCTCACACAACTGCCAGGATTCTGGAACTGATCTGGTGTGAGTCACAATGATTTAGAGGATTCGTAGAATGCAGTTGGGCACAGGCATCATGTCCAGCAATTCTGTCAAAAAACAGCAGTTTTACCCCCTTGAATTCTAGAGAGGTCTTCAACACATTACAAAGACCTCTCTAGCATTCAAGGTGGAAAAAGCCTGTTTAAATCAATGGTCATTTTTGTCACCTAAGTTGCCGGTTTGCCCCACAATTGTCCCGGTTTTCTATGTATATCGGTTTCAGTGGGACATACGCATAATGGCAAAACTGGAGAAATTCAAGTGCAAACTACCGGCACCAAATAAAAATTCCCATTGATTTCAATATGGATTTTAACCCTCTGAATTCCAGAGACATTTTGTAAAAATAATAATGTGACTGGTTAAAATCAAATTAAGTACTTTTGTTGATTTTTAAGAAAGCCATACTTATCATGCGTTGAAAAACCAGAGGAGTACACAAAGCTTTGCAATGCGTTGCGCACCACTTTGGTCATTAAAGTGTTAAATTAATTCAGATATTGTTTATGAGTTTTGAGGACATAGTGAACATGTCACAGAATATTTTTAAAGGAACACTAACATCATCCACTTACCTAAAAGGGATAGTAATACTTAAATATTACTAATCCCCATATTGTAGCCATGTTAAAAAGAATTTAATTGTCCCCAGCGTCATCTCTCAAACCTTTATGGTTTGAGTGATAACTGCACGCAAAGTTCCCCTTCCCCCCCACAACGCTGACTGCAGGGATATCCGGTCTTATGTGCATCAGACGGCTCTTCAGCAGAGCGGAGATTGCGTTAGTAAAAAAGAATTATTTCACTCAAACAGTCTTCTACGTGTGCTTGGTTTGTGCTTGGTTTGTGAGCACACGTAGAAGACCGTTTCAGTGAAATAATTATTTTTTACTAATGTGATCTCGGCTCTGCTGCAGAGCCGCCTGACGAAAATAAAACCGGATACCCCTGCAGTTAGCGTTGTGGAAGGGGGGGGGCTTTGCGTGCGGTTATCTCTCAAACCATAAAGGTTTGAGAGATGACACTGGGGACAATTAAATTCTTTTTAACATGGGGATTAGTAATATTTAAGTATTACTATCCCTTTAACACACTGAGTGCCAGAGTGGTACTCAACGCATTGCAAAGCATACCATTCTGGCACTCCAGGGGCTTAAATAGTCAGAAAATCCTAATGGCCGCTATGAATCTATTCTGCGTGTATTGGTTTTCCAAAATTAGTCTTTCATTAGTTATGGATATAGTTTTTATTGATGGAAGACAAGATTAATGTTTTGCAAAACCCCTAAAAACAAACTCCCGCCCCTAGTCTTTTTAGGAAATCTTCAGTAGGAGGAATATGAGGTTCTAGAGTCCAGTAACAAAGAATCACGTCTGCTTGAGCGGATGTGATGTTCAGTACTAATTAAAGATTTGTCTTGGAGTACCAATCTACACAGGATTCATAGTGGACATTAGGATTTTGTGCCCTGACTAGGGAAATTGGGGGAGTTATCCGGAGGTGTTAGTGCACCGTTAACCCTTTGAGTGCCAGAGCGGTACGCAACGCATTGCAAAACAATGTATTGCGTACCACTCTGGCACTCAAAGGGCTAAAATCTGTGTTAGGCCTGGTGGTGGGGTTTGTGAACCTGAGTTTTAAGTACAAAAGCAGCTGCACCAAAGAAGATAAACAGTCATAGAACTTAATGGGGATTTTAACCCTTTCAATGCTAAAGAGGTCTTGAAGACCTCTCTACCGTTGAAGGGGTTAAAAAGTCCTATTTATATCCATGGGAATTTGGGTGAATCCCATTTGTTCTCTTTTTTAAGTTGGTATATTGTTCAAATTTAAAAATTTAGATCATTTTCCCATCTACAGTAAAATAAACCATGTCGACAACCCAGAAGGATCCCGACATTCACATGGTGACGATCCAACAGACGTACTGGATGAAGGACACAAGTGAGGAGAAGATTTTACAGATGGGGGAGATCTGCTTGAGCAAAGTAGTAGAGCAAGTAGACTACTACGACACGGATGCATACGACCTTGCACTGAATAAAACATGGCTCAGCAAGACCGGAAGAGAATGGCGGCTGATCGTTGACCGAAGTGGGCACGATGTTGCTCTTGACACCAAGAGCCTAAATACAAGACAGATCCAGCCTCCCAAGGGCAATGCTGAAACAAGAAAGGAGGATGCACAAAGTATGAGACAGACAGACTCTAAAAGGGGAAAGACCAAGAACAAGTTAGTGAACGAGTCTACAAGACAAGACCATGAACAACCATCAAAGATGGATTACAAAAAGAACACAGATGTTATTGCTCAAAGTGACACAAATGGAAACACTCTGACCTTCTATGAGCTGACTGATGAAAAGGACATTATCGCTCATCTGTCCCGTATTCTACACAGTGGCGAAAAAACACACCACAAGGAGATGAGCGACTTTTTACAATTATCTGGAGTCCAACATTACTCCAGTTTCCAGAACGTGAAAAAGACCACTTACAAACTGAGAGACATCTACACGGTTATTGTGATGACAGATGAAGCTACATCACGGAAGGTGGCAGTGATATACCTGGATGTGGAGATTGAGAAGGTCACTCAAGGTTTTCAAAAATTGGAACACTTGGCAAATGAGTTGGACCTTCAGCTTCAAACTGCATGACACTACAGGATCTTTGTAAGATATGCACGAAACGGGTGAAATCGCAATTTGAATGAAAAGCACAATAAAAGGAACGTTAATGATTACATCCTTTTATATGCATCAAAACAATTTGCGCATAAATAGCGCATGAGGGTTAAAGATCCAGGAAGCGTAATTAACAATTGATAGGAGTGGAAGAAAAATAAAGAAAAAAAAAACTTGCTATTTTTCTTCCCGTATAAGGCTTATTTAGATGTGCCGATTTTGGAAACAGCTTTGCTCTTTCTGAAACCATGCCAATTTTCTTATGTGTTATTTTTGAAACACATGCTTATGGTTGATAATCAAAAAACATTTTGAGACATTCATTATGTTAAAGAGGTGCAATTATGGAGCAAATCAAATGTGCCACTGGGATGGGGAATAAGAACAGGAAATCATGCGGGGATAGATAATTTAGAAATCCCTCCAGGCGCTAGGTGCACCAGCCCTGGGGCCCGCAGGCTCTGGGTGACCGGCAGGAGGGGAATGCACCGCACATCGCACCCACCTGCCGGTCACCACCTTGTAACATGGCCAAGCAGAGCAGACCGCAGGTAGAGGAGCTTCTGTATTCTCTACCCCAGTCTGACAGGAAGCTGCTCGCCGAGCGCAATGAACAGCTTCCTGTTAGATTGGGTAGAGGATCAGAAGCTCCTCTTCCTGCAGTCTGCTCGGCCACACTACAAAGAAGGCACAAAGGGGCTGGGGGGGGGGGGGCAAAGTGACAAACAGGGGGGCTGTTGGACGGCAAAGAGACACAGAGGTGGGCTGCTTTAACGGTTTGATTTATTGGCTTGATATACGGAGTTTCCCTTGTGGTTTAACCTCGGACTGACCTTTGTGAAAACTGTACCTGATACTTTTTTGTGAGAAATTTCACACTCACACTTAAAAATTAACGTTTAAACAATTCCCAGTTTACTAAATAAGAAAATACCCAGTAAAAATGCTATTCCCCCAGATTTTTTGGAGTTCCTACGCCTCTGCCTCTGGGTTTAAATAAAAGTTCCCCAAATGTCCATTAATTAAAATGGAGTTCTGAACCCTAAAAGTGCTACTGAAGGTTTTAAAAAATTGCTTAGCAGTAAGCTGGAGACCCGTATCCAAGGGACTGAAACACTTATTAACCCTCAGAATAGTTATCAGGATTGCTTAACGATCATGTATGCCTTCATTTGTTTTACAAGAATGACCCAAGTGTACTGCATCTCAGGGGGCGGGATATCTGTGCCTGTCCAGCTGCTGGTCGCCTGCAACCGAGGATTACTGGATATGTAGTCCAACAACAGCTGGAGAAATACAGGTTGCCCAGCCCTACAGTTAGGTGACCGATAACATGTAAACATCCAACAATTTAATTCTCCCTCCCCCATAATCAGAGAAGAAAATTCTAATGACCCCTAAGAATCAACCAGTGGGGGTAGTTATTAAAAGTAAAAGTGTTCCTTTAACCCCTTCGTGACAAAGGACGTACATGTATGTCCTCTGTGGGTGTCACTTAGTGACAGAGGACGTACATGTACGTCCAGGAAATCCGGCTCCCCGCGCGGCTGCACGCCGTTCGGGGACTCCGGATTCTTTAAAAAAAAAAAAAAATGTTAGGCGGCCGTCACTAAGGGGTTAAAGGGGATGTTTACCCCCTTCAAAACTTTGCCTAAATTGTTTCCTTATAAATGATAAATAAAGAAAAGTGTATCTTTTTTAATCCCTTAATGACCCTTGACTGTCATAGTACATCATGGGTCGATCTGACTGAAGGACCCATGACGTACTATGACCGTCATGGAATTCCGGGCTCCCCCCGCGGCTGCACGCCGTTCGGGGAGTCCAGAACCGGAAGAACCAAAAAAAAAAAAAATGCTCCGTGGTCCTTAACTGACCACGGCGATCGGCCGGTCGTTAAGGGTTTTAAAAAAATCCACTTTTTTTGGAGAAATTAAAAGATTCAATGTAGCTCTGTACCTACTTACAGCAGACAGTGCTGACCGAATCTGTACCGCAGTCTGAGCTAATATCCAGCCTCCTCCGATGATGGAGGCTGTCTGTCTCTAAGCTGGAATGATCTCATTGGCAGAGATAGATTTCTGGCCAATGAGATCGCTCTAACTTACAGAAAGACAACCTCTGTCATCAGAGGAGGCTGGATATTAGCTCAGAATGCGGTACAGATCCGGTCAACACTGTCTGCCGGAAGTAGGTACAGAGCTGCATTTAATCTTTTAATTTCTCCAAACAAGCAGATTTTTTTTTTTTTTTAAAAAGATGCACTTTTCATTATTTATCATTTTATAAGGAAACAATTTAAGCAAAGTTGTGAAGGAGGTAAACATCCCCTTTAATACTTGTGATTTGCTTCCGTGATGAAGAAAAAACTAAACTGAATTCTCTACTATCCTCGTCTTTTCTACGATGCAATGTAAACTGTACTATGCAAATTTAATGGAAAAAACCCCATCCATGCTCACTCTTTGTATACCTAAAATTCATATTTCATTAAACCTGTAACTGGTGAATTTGTGCCAGCTTTTTGTTTCAATCTAACATAACCACATGCTATAATAAACTATAAAACAATACAGATCCACAGGCTCTGTTCGATTGTGATGCAATTATAAACAGTGTAATGAAAAACAAATCCTACAGAAATAATAAATTCCCAATAAAATAATACACTGTAAATACAGATGTGCATCTATCACCGTTACAAGTCCTCAGGAGTCCAATTAAAAGGATGTGAATGCCAGTGGTGCTTCAGTCCTTTATACTGGTGTGGGACCCGGTGACGCGCTCCATATACAAAAGAACAAACACTAGGAAAGCACACTACAGTGTAGTATTTTAGTGTAGAGCGAGCTAAAGAGAAACAATAAAATATACGCACTCCCATCTCCGACAGGCGAATTAACCTCCCTCTAAGTATCTGCGCCCATGGCAAAGGTGCCACAAGGAATCTGAAGTGCTTTTAATGGACTGGCCATCTCTCCAAGACAAGTGCCTTTGGTAGGATCTTTCAGGTGTTGGGACAGTTGTGTCTTCTGCCTGACCCAGTGCTAGCCATCCAGTGATACAGTGATGAAATGCAAAGTCAATGGACAGCTAGCACCGGACCAGGCAGAATATACTGCTCTTAAGATACCTGGAAGATACCACTTAGGACTGGTGTCTTGGGTAGGATGCCAATCTATTGCTAGCTCTCTTGATTCCATTGTGGCACATTCAGGATGAGCGAAAACACCTAGAGGCAGGTTCATAAGTCTGTAAGACACATGAATGTCATTCAATAGACTGTATATTTTATTGTTTTTATTTAGCTTTATCTAGATACTACACTATACCTTTCCTCTTTCTTTTTTTGTTCATAACCATATCCTATTGTCATTAACCCCTTGAAAAGCAATGCATTTCACACCCTCTGGTCCTCAAGGGGTTAAGGCACATAAAAAAACACACCAATCTTTATAGCAAATTATTCCACTGCAATATAAATAGATCGAGAGAGAGTCAGAGAAAAAAAGATATAGAGCTATATTGATAGATATTGTCGGGTACTGTACTGTAGCTAGGGATTGGCACCAAGATGCAGGAAGATACACACCCGTATAGGGGTCACAAGATAGATCTTAGAGAGGGAGATAGTGAAGGTCACCTATAAAAAGAAGGTCTGTGTAATCAGGTTCACGAATGCCAAAGGTCAAGGAATGGAGAAATCAGCATAGTCAGGATTATGAATACCAAGGGTCAAGAATGGAGAGGTCACCGTAGTAGATGTCACAGTGCCGGGTCTAGGAATGATGAGGTCAGCAACAACGGGAACAACAATAGCACAGATCAGAAGCCACAGGACCGTAGTACGCAAAAGGGCAAATACAAAATAAGCAATAAACGAGGCCTACCCTGGGTTTATACAGAGGCACTGCTGTTAAATGAACCTTCTCCTCCTATCAGAGGAGTCCTGAAGCTCCCTCCTTGATGCGTAAAGAAACACATAAATGACACATCCTCATCGCAACGCACCCTCGGTTGCATGCCCCAGACCCATGATGAAGGAACTCGCGTTAGAGCGGATGAGTCGCTCAAAAGACGCACCGCACTGCAGAACACAGCGTCAGAAGAGCGCCACAGTGAATGTGTCGGGCCCGACAGATGGGAGCCCAGGGCTACACCACTGAGGTAGGTCAGGAGCCTAACAATATATTGATATACTAGTTGAACAGCCCGTTACACGGGCCACAGTGCCTCTGGCAGCCGGTCGCGGGGCAGTCACACGCAGTACAGACTGCCCGCGCCACTGCTGATACAGAGCTGGAAGCTCCTTCGGAGCGCCCAGCTCTGTATCAGCCGCGGCGCAGCCAGTCTGTACTGCGCATGACTGCCGCACGCGCAGCAGTGTCTACTGCGCATGTCGGGCGTTACACACAACTTAGCAAATTATTATATAGGATTAGTAACAAAGTCCGGTTTTGCTACTTGCTAGGCAAATTAACACTAAACATTACTCAAAAATGATGAAATTCCACCCACTAAACCTCCCACGGGAACTATAAATGTGAAAGCCAAATTACTCACAAGACTGAAATAAAGATCAACAACGTATTTGTAACCGGTTTTGATATAAACAGATTAAGCTTCAGTTAAAGGGATAGTAATACCTGATTTTAACAATCTTTAATATTGAGCACATTAAAAAAAATAAAGTAGACAATGTAAGTCCCTTTGCTGTAACTTTGATAGTTTTAGAGTAATATGCTTCTAAAATTCCCCCCTCCTGCCCCTTTTACCCACGTCGGCGCTCTAGCTGACAGACTGCTCAGGCACACTTTGTAGGCCTTTCTCATGACGAATCCATGTGTATACAATGCTATTTTGGCTTTGCAGGCGTGCCGTCCGGTCCCGGGACCAGAATGTAAATCTGTCAGCTACAGCTCTGACGTGGGCATGTAAGATATTAAATATTGTTAACCCTTTGAGTGCCAGAGGGGCACGCAAAGCAAGTAAAATAAAGTATTACTATCCCTTTAATGGATGTTATACAGGAATATTATTGATTTTATCAAGCGGAGAGAGTAATAATTGTCTTTTTGCTTTAGTTGTCATGCTATATGTTAAAGGGGAACTGTTCCTTTGTAATACTTTGCTCTTTATGTGTTAAATAGAGGTGCTTACCTAGGCAGGTGTAACCCATAGAGCAAGTATATAGTCACAGAAACACCGAGCAGCTCTACTTAAGCCTTTGTATGGAGGTTGTAATCCAAATGAAGTAAATCAGAAAATACTGTAACGAACTCCACTGATCAAAGACATACATAATCGTTCCATATACCACAGCAACCACGTGTGCTAGCTCAAATCTCTCCCAAGATTTAACCCCTTAAGGACCAGCGGTCCCGGGGTGTGCGGTCCTTTAAGGACCACATAGGAAACTTTGACGTGCTGTCCCACGTGACTGATCACATGTGTCTGCACGCTGAACAGGGGACTGAAAGAGATCACTCCAGTCTTGGAGCGATCAACGTCAGTCCCCGGTATTACTCACCGCGCTCCTACAGGAGAGCGGTCAGTAAAAGTATGTGACGTACCAGGACCGTCACTGGTCCTTAAGTGCCGGACCAGCATGACGGTCCTGCCACATCAATGGTCCTTAAGGGGTTAAACAATGTAATGCACTTACGAGCCAGCACCACAAGGGAGAATATCACCATAAGACTCAAGTAGAAGTAAAAGCATTCATATTCTTTATTGAAATCAATTCTTCATTAAAGTACTTATAATCATTGCAACCCAATATCAAGAGCTAGGAAAGACTTGCATATGGTTTTCGTTTTGCAGTTAATCTCTACTGCAATCTATAACTAAATGGGGAGAGAGTACAATGTGTTGGTGACCTCTCTACTATTTAACTGGTTAAAAGCCCCATTTAAATAATTTTGAATTTGCATTTCTACTCTACAATGAAGCTGGTTTCTCCAGTTCTTCTCAGGACTAAATCTAAGTCTATCTGGATAATGATGAAGTTTAGGAAAGTTTTACACTCATCTGGCTTTGTTACACTGTATTGTATCATATCAGGTCATCTTGTTATTTTAAATCAGGAGTTTCCTTTTAAGGAAAAAGTCTCTTTGTATTTTTGCATTAAAAAATAAAAGAATTTATTTTCAGTGACAGATTTGACAGCGACTGGACCCCAATGCAAATCCCTAATGATTGTCTTAACTAGGATTTAGCCAAACATAACTAAACCCCAATGAAAATGTAATACTTGGAGGAGAGGAGATCATTCTGCCAGCAGATTATCACAATTTAGAATGAAGAAAAAGATAATTCCCTTTTTCCATCCAAATCTCCGCAACACAGGAGCTAGATGAAATACTTACACAGCTAGCAATGTGTTGGATACTGCTCTGGCACTCAAATTAAAGAGATAGTAATGTCATGATATAAAGTTATTATCGATTATTAAAGGGATAGTAATACTTAAAATGTAAAAAAAAAATGTTGTAGGGTTTATTTCCCTGAGTAAAACAAGAGTACTCCCACTGCTGAGAGGTGTTTTATTCAAAAGTTACCAATTTTCAAAGTTGAATTTTTTAGGTGCAATATCACAGTGGCTTGAAATTGTACAGTGGCGCTGTTGCTACACGATCCTATGGACAACTCTGGTCAGTTGACCATAAATCTCCATAGGATGGTGTAGCAACAGCGCCACTGTACAATTTCAGGCCACTGTGATATTGCACCTAAAAAATTCAACTTTGAAAATTAATAACTTTTGAATGAAAGACCTCTTAGCAGTGGGAGTACTCTTGTTTTACTCAGGGGGATAAACCCTACAACATATAATTTTTTACATTTTAAGTATTACTATCCCTTTAAAGCGGAACGCTCACCTTCTATAAAGTCGCCCTCCAATAATTACGCACATGGCGACTAAGCTTCATAATAGTTCTATTGGCTCTCAGAAGAACCCGATTCTGAAGTAATCCTTAAACCCCGGTGATGGTCATAGCACGTCACATACTTTTTACTTACAGCGCTCTACAGGGAGCACTATAAGTAAAAATGGTGCCTAAAATTGACCGCTCCAAGACTGGAGCGGTCTCTCTTAGGCCCCAAAGAGGCTCGCCGGTATGCGTAACAGGTCACGTGTACCGGCGCGTTGGAAAGTATCAAAGCAGTCCTTAAGGGAAGGTAACTTCCCTGGATCTCTGGTCCTTAAGGGGTTAATCTTTGGAGACTGATGGCAAGGTTAGTGTCGTCTGTGCCGTCAGTCCCTTCCGGTGCCTTTCTGCACAGTGCAATGCCTCCTAAAGGAGACCAGGACTGACAGGGAAAGCACGCAGATGTCTATAAGACAAGATGTCTGCACTGATGCCTGGCTTCCTGTCTCCGAACAGTAAGGATTGCTTCAGAATTGGGTACTTCTGAGAGCTAATAGAACTATCATGAAGCTAGTCGCCATATGCTTAATTATTGGAGGGAGACACTATAAAAGGTGAAAATTCTCCTTTAATTATACTTTATAGTTAAAGTCCATATCATAATCTTCTTGTAATTTATTTTTTGCATAGCAATGTGTTCTGTACCCCACTGGCACTCAAAGGGTTAACGTTTCCCCCTCCCGCCCCTTTTCCCTACATCACTCATTCTCCTCAGAACTGAAAGCCAGTCTGGAGGGATTGCAATGAGGGACAATATTGTGTCAGCATAAGGAAAGGCTTGCTCTCCTTGAGGAACTTCTACTGACAGACATAATATTGTCCCTTGTAGCGATCTGCCCGGTCAAGTGGGGTACAATTTCTTTGAAGGGATAGTAATACTTTGTTATATCTTTATTTTATTTTGTAGGTATTAAAAAAACATGAAGAACGATATAAGTCTTATCTCTCAAACCTTTATGGTTTAAGAGCTATTCACAAGCAAAGTTTCTCCCTCCCGCCCCTTTTACCTAGTGTAAGTCATCTCTTCTCAGATGTGGAATGCAGTCCATAGACCAGACAGATAACAGCAGGGGACAATCTTTTTCCTATGAGAACAATGAAAGCCCTGCCCCCCTTGACAAGTTTTTCAGGTTTTTCCCCTTATCTTAATTGAAGATTGTCCCTCTCTGCAGTCTACCTGGGCACCTCCCTTCTGATCTGGCTGAACAGTGTTACATCAGTAAAAGGGGCGGGAGGAGGATACTTTTTCATTGAATTATTCTTGAACTACAACTCTGACAGAATTGAAAGAACACTCTGCAAGGTCCAGATACTATGATGATTAATTAGAGCTGCTTTTATTATGAAACATTACTATCCCTGTTTGGACTTACAGCTTCCTACACAGTGACATGGGTGGTGACCTGTGAAGCCCACAAGAAACAGCAGCATCCCATACCTCGTACAATCAATAAAGAAAAAGCTCTATATAGACTAAGCGCCAACGGGATTTCCAAAATCTGTTTAGATTTACAACAATATACAGGAGTTGGGAATGAAGAAAGAAATGTCTACAGGGAACTGGTTACCTTTTGACCTCTAGAATGAATTGTAATGACCTTTACATTGCTCTATGCTTATAATCGCTCCCCGTAATTACCAGTTCCTCTGGGCATAGTCAACATTACCTTTGTGTTGTGTTTACATAACAACTGATGCAGAGAACTCATGTAACCAATAAAAAAAAGACAATTATGCCAAAAGGAGCTCTCAGACGGACCTTCATTTCACTACTAAATATATATTCCAACCCTTTTTTTTTTTTTTTTTTGCCTGAGATGCCTCCACCACATTGTGAAGCTTCCTAGAGGTTAAAATAAGAATGCTAGAATGCTTTATATTAAGGTTTTCAAAATGATTTATGTGAATTAACATTATAACAAAGTAATGACTATAGTCCACCAACAGGTGGAGTGCTACAGATTGCCAATGCCTGCATTACTGTGAAAAATCAAACTGGGTGAAAGGCAATCCATTAGTTAACCCTTTAAGGATCAGAGAGGGTGCCCACCCCTCTGGTCATTATAGTTAACCCTTTCAGTGACCGAAAGCAAATAATGTCAAATAATAAATTAATATACCTGCATATGCTTCTTGAAAATCCAGTTAAAACATTCCTCCTTCTCTCCACTTTCCATCATGTCATGAAGCGTCCCTTTGGATCCAAAAGACGGTCGATTGACTGGACGGATCTCAACGAGGGACACTATGGTGTCAGCATAAGGAAGACTCTGCTCTGATTTGCCAAGGGGGGGACAGGGTTTACCTTATAATGACGCAAACAATACTGTTCCTCATTGCAATCCATCTGGTCAAGTGACCAGCTTTCGAATCTGAGGGAAATCTTCATGACATGTGAGATGGGAGGGGGGGAATTTTAATTGGATTTTCAAGCAGGATATGCAAGTAAATGAACTTATTACAGGAAATAAGGGGATAAATGTGGCGCTCAGCAGTGCTGTCTACATAATAATACCAAACCAAAAACACCAGCGCATTAGGAGATCCCTTTTAAAAGCTAACACCTGTCATATCATCATGGGCGTCCGGGGGGGGGGGCAAGGGGGACACTTGCCCCCCCCTACAATTACCCCCCTCCATATAAATAAAGGGGCTAGATGGGCTGGCCTGGGGGTCATATTATGGCTTTGCCCTCCCCCCGGAAAAATTTCTATGGACACCACTGCATGTGATTAAAGCTTTTACCTTGTATTTTGTAAAGGTTTATTCTATTTTGTGCCACAGAGTTATAGGGATTGTAGACTGCGTATTATGTATATATTTTCACCCATTTTTACACCGTTGGATTCAATAATATAGTACTCTCCCTAGGATAGCGCATTAGCAAACAGAAATTTATTTATTATTTGAGATTACCATTATTATGAAAAAAAAAAAATTCTAGGGATTTTCATGCCAGGTAAAACAAGGGTACACCCATTCTTTAAGTTGCACTTTTAAAAAGTTAGCACAGATCAAAAGGTCACGAATTGCTGGAGCGGTTACCATCACATTCCCAGGAGAACAGTAGTCAGTGACCCCTCTCCATAGTTGGGAACGCTCCAGATTTGCTCCTGAGACCCCGTCTTTTAATTACCTGGTCTCCGGGGCAGAGGCCAATTCTCTGGGTGAGGGGAGTTTTAAATAAAACTCTGCCCACTTCTGTGCCTTCAAAATATGCTCCTTGCACTCCGTGCCAAGTTCTCCTCCTTCCCCAGGCTATTTCTCAGGTTTTTATGTATCTTTTGAAGCCCCACCCTGCCCCCTCTTGCGATTAAGCCCCACACTTTTTCTTATGTGAATCGGGTCATAGATTTCCCCCCAAGCAGCAGCAGAGGACTCCCCTCCGGGAAGTCCACATTGCCAAGTTCCCAGATATGCCCATCTCTCTCATGGAATGGAACAGAGTACATTTCTGGAACACCAGGAAAAATCATCATTGGACTATCATGAAGCAAAATGTTACAGTCAATAATAATCTACTATAGAAAAAACAAGATTTGATTTGTAATAACGTCTGAAAAAAGCATCTTGTCCTCAAGGGGTTAATTAAATCCCATTTTATTTTATGTGTTGGGGTTCTTTGGTGTCAGAATTCTTTTTTAAAAAAAAGTGCTTATAGTACAATTCCAAAGATACAGGAAACATCAGCCAACAAAGCAAAATAATGACTGAAAGCAGGAAATACTCTATTTTGCTACTGGAATATAACGTTAATATCGATCGATGAAACTTCAGAAATACCAACACACACTCACCAATCGGGTCACATTCTTAAAATTCCCTGCTGAAAGAACCTGTGTTAGTTTAGAAGTAAACATAGTGTATTGTAAACACTGCGTTCTTACAAACGACACAAGGAAATTTTCAACAAAACTGAAATATTAACAATAAGCAGGAATGTTACCTTGCAGAGCATATTGCTTTATCTCTTTATAGGAGAACACTTTCTAATGCGCCCCCTCCGAAAAGGTCCTTCTGAATTCCCCCATGTGACTTGGCTCAAGAGATAACATCGTCAATCAGTTCTGGATGTTAATGTCCATGGATGAGGACATGACAGTTTTACTACTGGGAGGGACCGTGATGGTAGAGATAAGGTCAATGTCAATATTGTCTTCTTTTCCCCAAAGATATTTAAATCCAGTCAAATAGCTTTGGGCTTTGAAACCAAGACAAGTTTTGGGGAGGGATGTCATTGACATCAAATATACTAAACAAGTTTAACCAGTACATTGTTTTTAAACTCTGCAATGGGGAACACAACATTGGAAACTGCCCCCAGCCCTTCCACGATGTCAGGAGAAGACCTTTGTTCCTAGACTTGGCTCAGTTCCCAGGACAGGAACGTTTACTTTATTATAGGGAAGGCAATCTCCACCACTACAGCTGTTGGAAACTACATCTCCCATCATCCTTTAGCTGGTTGGGGATGAATGGAGTATTAGTGCACAAAAGCTGGAGATATAAAGGTCACTTCCGTTTTTCTTTTCATTAACCCTCTGAATGCCAAAAAGGTATCCAATGCATTGTGTTTCGATGCGTTGGATACCTTTTTGGGTTAACAGAAGTTGATTACTCCAAGTTTTCAGATCAATAGTCGTCTGAATAGGGAACAGTCACAAAACAGCAGTAAACAGGCTTGTTAAATAAATTGAATGAAAGGTTATTTCATAGCAATGTTGAAAGCAAAATGAAAACTGTACATGTTAACCTTTCGAGTGCCAGAGGGCTGCACAATGCTCTGGCACTCAAAGGGTTAAAGTGTACCTGAAACCCCCCCCCCCAACACAAGTGTAATGTTATTTAGAGAGAATTAATATAGTCCTATGTGTTGTACTAGCCTTTTCTCTGTAAAATAAATGTTTTTTTCCCTAAATGAAATGTTATGTACTCTTTATTCTAGACAATTTTATAGACTTGAAGTTACTGGAGGACTGCAAGTACTGTCATTAGGTGCTTGGAGACAACAAGAGTTGTAATCACCATAGCTGGAGAGCCAAAGGTTGACTGGCCTTAAAGGGATAGTAATGCTTCATAATAAAAGCGGCTCTAATTAATCATCATAGTATTTGGACTTTGGAGAGTGTTATTTCAATTCTGTCAGAGTTGTAGTTCATGAGTAATTCAATGACAAAGTATCCCCCTCCCGCCCCTTTTACTGATGTAACACTGTTCAGCCAGATCAGAAGGGAGGTGCCCAGGTAGACTGCAGAGAGGGACAATCTTCAATTAAGATGAGGGAAAAACCTGAAAAGCTTGTCAAGGGGGGCAGGGCCTTCATTGTTCTTATAGGAAGAAGATTGTCTCCTTCTGTTATCTGTCTGGTCTATGGACTGCATTCCACATCTGAGAAGAGATTGTTTACACTTGGTAAAAGGGGCAGGAGGGGAAACTTTGATTGTGAATATCTCTTAAACCATAAATGTTTGAGAGATAAGACATATCGTTCTTCATGTTTTTTTAATACCTACAAAATAAAATAAAGATAAAAGAAAGTATTACTATCCCTTTAAGTTAGTGCAACATATAATCAGTAAACAGCGAGCGGTTAGTGTGGTTTGTATATCTGTTGCTATAACAGTTATCTGCTCTGATAAACACACTGAAGATGTGGTCAATATCCTGCTGTCCAGAGGTAGGCGCTCTCAGCACGCAGGAGGGAAGGTGTACTTCATGACATGCTCCTTCAGCCAGTGAATCAGTTGTAGTACAATAACTGCTGAACGCCAGCTGACAATGATGGGAGTTGTAGTCTGGATACCCAAACACTGGCCATTCCGGTTCTAAGACCGCTACAACAGCACTATATATCTTTTATAAAAGTCTGGTGTTAACCCACTATGGATCAGACAAGTATGCAATGCTGGTCATTAAATGAGGAAAGAAACAGTAAGGTTTTATATAAAATAAATCTATTACATGAACTTATAAGAGAAGAGTGGTACTATGTTGCCCAGGTACACAATCCCAGAAGTATGATATATATTAGAAAAGAAGGGGGCAACGTCTATGGGTCTTAAAAAGTGGTATTAAGGCAGTTTTACTATGGTCAGCATTTCGGTCCTCCTGCCCACAGGGTTTTCATATAGGATTTTAACTGAAGTCAAAAATGTTTCCGCTTTGTGAGAAAAGCAGTCACATTAACATGTTCTGCACACAGAACGACCTCCCTCCTCCCGGGAATCTGACAATAGGATTAAAGTGTTCTGTACCCGGAATGACCTCCCTTCTCCCGGGAATCTGACCACAGGATTAAAGTGTTCTGTACCCGGAACGACCTCCCTCCTCCCGGGAATCTGACAATAGGATTAAAGTGTTCTGTACCCGGAACGACCTCCCTTCTCCCGGGAATCTGACAATAGGATTAAAGTGTTCTGTACCCGGAACGACCTCCCTCCTCCCGGGAATCTGACCACAGGATTAAAGTGTTCTGTACCCGGAATGACCTCCCTTCTCCCGGGAATCTGACCACAGGATTAAAGTGTTCTGTACCCGGAACGACCTCCCTCCTCCCGGGAATCTGACAATAGGATTAAAGTGTTCTGTACCCGGAATGACCTCCCTTCTCCCGGGAATCTAACAATAGGATTAAAGTGTTCTGTACCTGGAACGACCTCCCTCCTCCCGGGAATCTGACCATAGGATTAAAGTGTTCTGTACCCGGAACGACCTCCCTCCTCCCGGGAATCTGACCACAGGATTAAAGTGTTCTGTACCCGGAACGACCTCCCTCCTCCCGGGAATCTGACCACAGGATTAAAGTGTTCTGTACCCGGAACGACCTCCCTCCTCCCGGGAATCTGACCATAGGATTAAAGTGTTCTGTACCCGGAATGACCTCCCTCCTCCCGGGAATCTGACCATAGGATTAAAGTGTTCTGTACCTGGAACGACCTCCCTCCTCCCGGGAATCTGACCACAGGATTAAAGTGTTCTGTACCCGGAACGACCTCCCTCCTCCCGGGAATCTGACCACAGGATTAAAGTGTTCTGTACCCGGAACGACCTCCCTCCTCCCGGGAATCTGACAATAGGATTAAAGTGTTCTGTACCCGGAATGACCTCCCTTCTCCCGGGAATCTGACAATAGGATTAAAGTGTTCTGTACCCGGAACGACCTCCCTCCTCCCGGGAATCTGACCACAGGATTAAAGTGTTCTGTACCCGGAATGACCTCCCTTCTCCCGGGAATCTGACAATAGGATTAAAGTGTTCTGTACCCGGAACGACCTCCCTTCTCCCGGGAATCTGACCACAGGATTAAAGTGTTCTGTACCCGGAACGACCTCCCTCCTCCCGGGAATCTGACCACAGGATTAAAGTGTTCTGTACCCGGAATGACCTCCCTTCTCCCGGGAATCTGACAATAGGATTAAAGTGTTCTGTACCCGGAACGACCTCCCTCCTCCCGGGAATCTGACCACAGGATTAAAGTGTTCTGTACCCGGAATGACCTCCCTTCTCCCGGGAATCTGACCACAGGATTAAAGTGTTCTATACCCGGAACGACCTCCCTGCTCCCTGGAATCTGACAATAGGATTAAAGTGTTCTGTACCCGGAACGACCTCCCTGCTCCCTGGAATCTGACAATAGGATTAAAGTGTTCTGTACCCGGAACGACCTCCCTTCTCCCGGGAATCTGACAATAGGATTAAAGTGTTCTGTACCCGGAATGACCTCCCTTCTCCCGGGAATCTGACAATAGGATTAAAGTGTTCTGTACCCGGAACGACCTCCCTTCTCCCGGGAATCTGACCATAGGATTAAAGTGTTCTGTACCCGGAACGACCTCCCTCCTCCCGGGAATCTGACCACAGGATTAAAGTGTTCTGTACCCGGAACGACCTCCCTGCTCCCTGGAATCTGACAATAGGATTAAAGTGTTCTGTACCCGGAATGACCTCCCTTCTCCCGGGAATCTGACAATAGGATTAAAGTGTTCTGTACCCGGAACGACCTCCCTTCTCCCGGGAATCTGACCATAGGATTAAAGTGTTCTGTACCCGGAACGACCTCCCTCCTCCCGGGAATCTGACCACAGGATTAAAGTGTTCTGTACCCGGAATGACCTCCCTTCTCCCGGGAATCTGACAATAGGATTAAAGTGTTCTGTACCCGGAATGACCTCCCTTCTCCCGGGAATCTGACCACAGGATTAAAGTGTTCTGTACCCGGAACGACCTCCCTCCTCCCGGGAATCTGACCATAGGATTAAAGTGTTCTGTACCCGGAACGACCTCCCTCCTCCCGGGAATCTGACCACAGGATTAAAGTGTTCTGTACCTGGAACGACCTCCCTTCTCCCGGGAATCTGACCACAGGATTAAAATGTTCTGTACCCGGAACGACCTCCCTCCTCCCGGGAATCTGACCATAGGATTAAAGTGTTCTGTACCCGGGAGGACCTCCCTCCTCCAGGGAATCTGACCACAGGATTAAAGTGTTCTGTACCTGGAACGACCTCCCTGCTCCCTGGAATCTGACCATAGGATTAAAGTGTTCTGTACCCGGGAGGACCTCCCTCCTCCAGGGAATCTGACCACAGGATTAAAGTGTTCTGTACCCGGAACGACCTCCCTTCTCCCGGGAATCTGACCACAGGATTAAAGTGTTCTGTACCCGGAACGACCTCCCTCCTCCCGGGAATCTGACCACAGGATTAAAGTGTTCTGTACCCGGAATGACCTCCCTTCTCCCGGGAATCTGACAATAGGATTAAAGTGTTCTATACCCGGAACGACCTCCCTCCTCCCGGGAATCTGACCACAGGATTAAAGTGTTCTGTACCCGGAATGACCTCCCTTCTCCCGGGAATCTGACAATAGGATTAAAGTGTTCTGTACCCGGAATGACCTCCCTTCTCCCGGGAATCTGACCACAGGATTAAAGTGTTCTGTACCCGGAACGACCTCCCTCCTCCCGGGAATCTGACCATAGGATTAAAGTGTTCTGTACCCGGAACGACCTCCCTCCTCCCGGGAATCTGACCACAGGATTAAAGTGTTCTGTACCTGGAACGACCTCCCTTCTCCCGGGAATCTGACCACAGGATTAAAATGTTCTGTACCCGGAACGACCTCCCTCCTCCCGGGAATCTGACCATAGGATTAAAGTGTTCTGTACCCGGGAGGACCTCCCTCCTCCAGGGAATCTGACCACAGGATTAAAGTGTTCTGTACCTGGAACGACCTCCCTGCTCCCTGGAATCTGACCATAGGATTAAAGTGTTCTGTACCCGGGAGGACCTCCCTCCTCCAGGGAATCTGACCACAGGATTAAAGTGTTCTGTACCTGGAACAACCTCCCTGCTCCCTGGAATCTGACCACAGGATTAAAGTGTTCTGTACCGGGAACAACCTCCCTCCTCCCGGGAATCTGACCATAGGATTTAAGTGTTCTGTACCAGGAACGAACTCCCTCCTCCCGGGAATCTGACCATAGGATTAAAGTGTTCTGTACCGAGAACAACCTCCCTCCTCCTGGGTATCTGATCATAGGATTAAAGTGTCTCTCTTCTGTGAAACCGACACACACCTCTGAAATAGAAGGCCCCCAGTGAATGCTGGGGACGCCCTTGAATTAAAGTGCTCAATAGCATTATGTAATATTACAAATATTTATCTATGTAATATACACAGCCTGCGTATATGACTGCGACACTTATCCTCATTTATGTACTGTAACATACTACTGTTGTAAGGTGCTACGTACACTGTGTGGTGCCATATACATACATTGATGTATGTGTATACAGATATTGTTTATTATATTATGCATACAATATTATATATATATATATATATATATATTGGGCTGTTATAGAGAGACAACATAGGTTTGATGATTTAATGACTTGGTGCTCCAATTCACCAAACACTTTCAGTCCTACGCAGGAACTTCAAGGTCCTGTGTAGGACCAAAACATTTTGTGAATTGGAGCACTGAGTCATTAAATCATCACACTGATGAAGATAACGGAGTGCTGTCTCTCTAACAAAGCTCAGGCTGAGTACATTTTATCTACACCTTACGGGACGTGGACCTCATTTTTGTTACTTAAATGATAAGTATAGCGTGCCACTGCCAACCCTTTCTGATATCCATAAACACACATATGTATAGATTATATCTCATATATACAGTGAGGGAAAAAATTATTTGATCCCTTGCTGATTTTGTACATTTGCCCACTGAGAAAGAAATGATCAATCTATAATTTTAATGGTAGGTCTATTTGAACAGTGAGAGACTGAATAATAACAAAAAATCCTGAGAAACGCATTTCAAAAAAGTTATAAATTTATTTGCATTTTACTGAGTGAAATAAGTATTTGACCCCCTATAAATCAGCAAGATTTCTGGTTCCCAGATGTCTTTTATACAGGTAACAAGCTGAGATTAGGTGCACTCTCTTAAAGGGAGTGCTTCTAATCTCAGCTTGTTACCTGTATAAAAGACTCTTGTCCACAGAAGCAATCAATCAATCAGATCCCAAACTCTCCACCATGGCCAAGGCCAAAGAGCGGTCCAAGGATGTCAGGGACAAGATTGTAGACCTACACAAGGCTGAAATGGGCTACAAGACCATCGCCAAGCAGCTTGATGAGAAGGTGACAACAGTTGGTGTGATTATTCGCAAATGGAAGAAACACAAAATAACTGTCAATCTCCCTCAGTCGGGGGCTCCATGCAAGATCTCACCTTGTGGTGTTTCGATGATGATGAGAACGGTGAGGAATCAGCCCAGAACTACACAGGCGGATCTTGTCAATTATCTCAAGTCACCAAGAAATCTATTGGTAACACAGTACGCAGTGAAGGACTGAAATCCTGCAGCGCCTGCAAGGTCCTCCTGCTCAAGAAAGCACATGTACAGGCCTGTCTGAAGTTTGCCAATTAACATCTGAATGATTCAGAGAACTGGGTGAAAGTGTTGTGGTCAAATGAGACCAAAATCGAGCATTTTGGCATCAGCTCAACTCGCCGTGTTTGGAGGAGGAGGAATGCTGCCTATGACCCCAAGAACACCATCCCCACGTCAAACATGGAGATGGAAACATGATGCTTTGGGGGTGTTTTTCTGCTAAGAGGACAGGACAACTTCACAGCATCAAAGGGATGATCAATGGGGCCATGTACCATCACATCTTGGGTGAGAACCACCTTCCCTCAAGAAGAAGCACATTAAGGTCCTGGACTGGCCTAGCCAGTCTCCAGACCTTAATCCCATAGAAAATCTGTGGAGGGAGCTGAAAATCCCTCCTGAGATGTGTGCAAACCTGGTGGCCAACTACAGGGCGGCCCTTATATGGGTCCCAGTGGGTCCATGGACCCAGGCGGCACTTTGACAGGGACGGCAAATTGCCGCCCCAAGGCATGTTGTTTCATGCACCAGCCCCAGGTCTGTCACTGTGTCCCACGTCCAGGGCCGGCGCCACCTATAGGCGAGGTAGGCGCCGGCCTAGGGTGCACGACTACTGAGGGAGCAGAGCCACACACGCACCTTGGCAGCTGCTGTGCCTGTGTAAAGAATCTGGGGAGACAGAGGGCGCCACTCTGAAAAGAGTGATTGCCTAGAAAGCCCCCTCCTGACCCCCTCAACGAGCGTTACAGCGCCTGGGTAATGTGCAGGCCGGTCAGCTGCTTTTATGCTGGAGACAGTCAGCTCCCCTGTTGCCCTCCAGATCCAGCCTCGCCACAGCTTCATCCACAGCTACCACTGTGTCCACAGCCCTGGAGCAGGGCAAACCCACCACTTAACTCATCCTGGCCATCTTCTCTTGCTTCTGCCTGGTCTGGCCAGTCAACATAGTGGTACTGATCTTCTCCATCACGAACAGTAGTATAGCATCCCGTATGGGAATGATCGATTACCCCGCTGCCATAATCCCTACACAGTGGAGCTGGCTCTGCAGCTTAGATGCAGGGAAAAGGGAACTATGCCCAGATGTGATTTGTTTCTGCTGCCAAGACGTGCACTGCCAGCACATTCTGATGGCACTGAAAAGGTTAAATTAAAATAAGACCTAACACAATCGCTGAACCCTGTGGTTCTTAGAAAGGAATGTGTTTGAAAATGTATCTATGAACTAAATGATTAACCATTTGAGTATCAAAAGTCTGTTCAGTTACATGGTTGATTTTTTTTTTTTATGATTTCTGTGGAAATGTTCACAGTGTATATTTCAGATTCCCTGTCCCATTAATCAGCTATAGGGTGGTCAATACATGTTCACAGTGTATATTTCAGATTCCCTGTCCCACTAATCAGCTATAGGGTTGTCAATACATGTTCACAGTGTATATTTCAGATTCCCTGTCCCACTAATCAGCTATAGGGTGACCAATACATGTTCACAGTGTATATTGCACATTCCCTGTCCCACTAATCAGCTATAGGGTGGTCAATACATGTTCACAGTGTATATTTCAGATTCCCTGTCCCACTAATCAGCTATAGGGTGGTCAATACATGTTCACAGTATATATTGCAGATTCCCTGTCCCACTAATCAGCTATAGGGTGGTCAATACATGTTCACAGTGTATATTTCAGATTCCCTGTCCCACTAATCAGCTATAGGGTGACCAATACATGTTCACAGTGTATATTGCACATTCCCTGTCCCACTAATCAGCTATAGGGTGACCAATACATGTTCACAGTGTATATTGCACATTCCCTGTCCCACTAATCAGCTATAGGGTGACCAATACATGTTCACAGTGTATATTGCACATTCCCTGTCCCACTAATCAGCTATAGGGTGGTCAATACATGTTCACAGTGTATATTTCAGATTCCCTGTCCCACTAATCAGCTATAGGGTGGTCAATACATGTTCACAGTATATATTGCAGATTCCCTGTCCCACTAATCAGCTATAGGGTGGTCAATACATGTTCACAGTGTATATTTCAGATTCCCTGTCCCACTAATCAGCTATAGGGTGGTCAATACATGTTCACAGTATATATTGCAGATTCCCTGTCCCACTAATCAGCTATAGGGTGGTCAATACATGTTCACAGTGTATATTTCAGATTCCCTGTCCCACTAATCAGCTATAGGGTGGTCAATACATGTTCACAGTGTATATTGCAGATTCCCTGTCCCACTAATCAGCTATAGGGTGGTCAATACATGTTCACAGTATATATTGCAGATTCCCTGTCCCACTAATCAGCTATAGGGTGGTCAATACATGTTCACAGTATATATTGCAGATTCCCTGTCCCACTAATCAGCTATAGGGTGGTCAATACATGTTCACAGTGTATATTTCAGATTCCCTGTCCCACTAATCAGCTATAGGGTGGCCAATACATGTTCACAGTATATATTGCAGATTCCCTGTCCCACTAATCAGCTATAGGGTGGCCAATACATGTTCACAGTGTATATTTCAGATTCTCTGTCCCACTAATCAGCTATAGGGTGGTCAATACATGTTCTCAGTATATATTGCAGATTCCCTGTCCCACTAATCAGCTATAGGGTGGTCAATACATGTTCACAGTGTATATTGCAGATTCCCTGTCCCACTAATCAGCTATAGGGTGGTCAATACATGTATTTTAACCGACTGAATGCTATAAAGGTCTGCACAGCCAAGCAAATGCTGGAAACCTCTTCAGCATTCAAAGGAGTTAAAAGCCCAATTTAAATGAATTGGAAGATTTATTTGTCCGCTATGATGCAGCGGTTTTCTAGCATTCAATGGGTTAATTCTTTTTTGGACAGTTATGAAATATAATCTAAAATTTTTACATGTTATTTTATAACTGTCCATTTTTTACTTTTATATAACATAATGGATGTGGGCGTGTTTTGGTGGGTGTGGTTTTGGGAGGGGGGCAGCATTTCGTCGTTGGACCCAGGCAGCACAATGTCTTGGGTTGGCACTGGCCATCTACAAGAAACGTCTGACCTCTGTGATTGCCAACAAGGGTTTTGCCACCAAGTACTAAGTCATGTTTTTCAAAGGGGTTATATACTTATTTCACTCAGCAAAATGCAAATCAATTTATAACTGTTTTGAAATGCGTTTTTTTGTTGTTATTCTGTCTCTCACTGTTCAAATAAACCTACCATTAAAATTATAGACTGATCATTTAATTGTCAGTGGGCAAACGTACAAAATCAACAGTAGATCAAATATTTTTTCCCTAACTGTATATATATATATATATATATATATATATATATACATACAATACACACACACACACATATATACACTATTTCTCCATTAAAAGGGACAAAGAGCCAGCCCACACCCACATCTCACCATACACATCTTCCCCCATTGAAATCTACGAACAACACAAAAGAGGAAAACATTTGCTTCTTAATTAAAACCACTCCATCTGCAATGCTCCATCTCCGACAAGATACAAACGAATACATAACGAGGCTGGATAACAGACTCCCAAATCCATCCAATGAGATGTAACAGATGTAATATTCACTGGTGCACTAAAGACCTGTTCCTAGGGTCCACTATCAAATTGTCACCCTCGAATTGACGACCCTCCCAAGGGCAAATTAAATATGCTGCCAGGCTGAAAAATGGCGACATAAGAATCTTGCCAGCATGACGAGGGCGACATACCTAAGAAAAGAAGCGGGGGAAAAAGTGTACCCTTAGAAAGGAAGCAGGGAGCAGACTGACCTTTACATTCAGCAGAAACAGAGGAGCAAGTGTGACTGTGATGCCTCATCGCCGTGACTGCAGGGGCTATGTTGTGGCACTCAATGGGTTAATAGATGCTGAGAGTGCGAGTTCATTCCATTCCGTCCATTAACTCTTCGAGTGCTGCATCACAGCCCCTGCAATCACGGAGATGGGGCATCATAGTCACACTTGCTACTCTGCTTCTGCTGCATGTAAAGGTCAATTCTCTCCCGCTTTCTTTCTTACGGTTTATCTTCCCTTTCTTTGTTAGGCATGTTGCCCTTTCTTATTTCCTGGTGACATATTTAATGCGCCCCTGGGTTGGTAGCCAAATTGAGGGTGACATTTTGATAGGATAATGTTCCTAGGAGGCTAATAAAGTGCATCACTGCTAGGCTGGACTGAGTTCAATGTACAAACAAATATTGGAGTAAATCCATAGAAAACCATATTCACCATAGAGAACAAAAAAAATGAATGAGACGGTTATCTCTTGAGCAAAGAAACAAGAGCAAAATTCTTTAGGGTCATGGAGATTTTCTGTCCATAGCAAGGAAAGAGTCAGATTATTATAAGGAGGTGTTACTTCTCCATTAAAGGGTTAACTCAATCTCATCAGGAAGGGAGATTTATACAGGAACAATTTGGATGTCACTTCGGTTCATATTCGTAAAAGTAAACTAGATTAATTCTGGAGTAAACTAACCGCACCACGGGGGTGGGAAATTCCTAAATTCCCATGCACTTGAATAGACATTTTTAACACCTTGAATACCAGAGAGGTCTCCAATGCATTGCGACCTTCTAGCATTCAAGATTTTAAAAACTCAATCTAATTTAACAGGCATTTTTATTTGTCCCTTCAGAATAACTCCAGTTTGCCTTTGACCAAATACGCTGACCAGCCCCATGGTCTTTAAATGGTTAAATCATTCTTTTTTACTCGTAGAAAGGGAGATTTATACAGGAACAATCAGACGGCAGCTTTGCCCCACTAGTCGAATGGAGAAAAGACATTAAATCTCCTTGTATTGTGCTCTCGACATCAACTCGACAGAGGAGATGCAACTTTCCAAACTACTCCCACATAATCTCGTCTTAGCCGGGAGCGTTTTTTTGTGTATGTGTGTTTTTTTTCTTCCCAGATGCCATGGCAACAGTAACAAAATCTATCAGGGTTGGGGGACAGCACAGAGAATTCAATCTGTGTACATCACATTGGGCTTCTTGCTCAAAACAAGATTCAGCAGTTTGGGGTGAAGCCAGCTTCACTGTAAGGGAGAGCTTAAAAGGATAGTAATGTTTCACAAAAACAGCTCCAATTAATCTTCATAGTATTTGAGTCATAGAGAGTATTATTTCAATACTGTCAGAGTTGTAGTTCAAGAGTAATTCAATGATAAAGTATCCCCCTCCTGCCCCTTTTACCTAGTGTAAGCCACCTCCCCTCAGATGCGTTATCTGGTCACCAGACCAGACAGGTCACAGCAAGGGACAATCTTCTTTGCTATGACCACAAAGAAAACCCTGCACCTCTTAACAGGTTTTTCACTTATGCTAATTGAAGATTGTCCCTCTCTGTAATCTATCCGGACAGTCTTGTTGCTCTGAAGTGAGCAGTGTTACATCAGTAAAAGGGGCAGGAGGGGGAAACTTTATCCTTCAATTACTCTTGAACCACAACTCTAACAGTACTGAAATAACACGCTCCATGGCCCAAATACTATGAAGATTAATCGGAGCTGCTTTTATTGTGAAACATTACTATCCTTTAAAATAAATAAAATAGAAACCATCATTTCAGTTAATTCAAAGCAATGCATTGGATACCTCTCTGGCATTTAAGGGGTTAACAGTCCCAGTTAAAATCTGTGTGGATTTGGGGATTTTTTTGTTGCTGTCACCAACGGACCATAATGACTATTTTGTGCATCAGTAAAGAGCCCAAGGGTGCATTCTGCAGCACCAAAATGGTTCCTATGAGCCATTCAGGGGTAAGAAATATCCATAAATATATGTGGATCACAGCCTTAATCTCCACGGATTGTGCGCACAGTCCCTATAGCTCACCGGTGTCTGTCTTGGAATTCCTTCACTAAGAGCCTATAGGTCTGCACCTGCAGCTCAGTGAGACTGGACTGTGAGACTTCAGTTTTGTGGCTGAGTCTCTTCTAGAGGGACCAGCTAGGAAATCCCTGGGGTTTCCTTGCAGAACCTGCAAAGCTTTGTCATGATTCCCTGATGAGAAGAGCTGCAATTAGGGTACAATCTTCATGACTGTTGCCCTTTAATCCTTTAACTCCTTAAGGACAGGCAGTTAAGGACCACAGGCATTTTTAAAAAAATGTTTTCAGGAATCTATTCAGGGCTCCCTGAACAGCATGCAGCCACACAAGGAGTCCTGGATTTCATGATGTGCCAGGACCGTCATGGGTCCTTAAGAGGTTAAAGACTATAAAGGTGTGCAATGCATTGCTTTGGGTTAAGGGGTATAAATACTTAAACTTTATTAATGTAGTTGATAGAAAAAAAAAAAAGTGTGACTGATGTAAATATCCTCCCCCCAACACTTACAGTGACATCAGCCCCTTCTTCAGTGAAAGGGTTGACCTGGTTGGCCAACCAGCAAACTGGTTGTTATGGCAACCTGCTAATCTCTAACATACACGGAGGCGTTTGCCACCATGTGAGCTGCTTTAATATGTCCTGAGTGCTGACTTGAATGCCGCAAAATGCTTCTCTGTATGCAAGTACATGACAAGATGTCATAGCAGCCAATAAATTGCCGGTCTATCAACCAGGTCAGCCTTTTTACTGCAGAAGAGGCTGATGTCAGGGTAAGGGGTAGGGGATTATTAAATGCTGAATACCTCTGTCACATAAAGGGTTAATACACACTAGTGTCACCCTGTAAAATAAATTAACACATTTTTTAATTACTATGTTTAATATATTACTATGTCTAATATATTTCCTATTGTGTGTGTGTTTTTTTCCAGCAGATAGTCGGAATATTATTTTTATGATTCACTTTAACAAGCGGTGATTTTCTAAAACGAAAGGTCATCTTATTCTTGGTGGGCAAAGTGCAAAAGAAATGACCAGAGTCACTGCTCAAAGCTTCAGCGTCACCGATGAAAGGTACATCACAAACAGCACTGTCATCTGCACGTTATATAAAAAGTCTTCAGCGAAAGATCTAAACATAAACCATAAAGGTACAGAATTTATTGAAGGAGAGAGAGCGAGTGGAAGTTAACCCTTTGAGTGACAGACAAAGCAATGCAATGTGTACCCCTCTGGCACTCAAAGCATTAATACCAGAATATTGTTTGATAAATACCGTAATATCGGTTACTACAAATGTAGCAATTCAAGAGAAAACCCACAGCGGGCAGAGGACAAATAAAAAAAAAACTGCCACAGATTTAAAAGGTGCTTTTAACCCCATGAATGCTAGCCAAATGAAGGCACTGGAGACCTGTCTGGCATTCAAGGGGTTAAAATGTAAGTCACTCGGCATTACAGGCATTTCTAGGATACCTAAGGGTCAGTTGGTTTACTCAAGAAATGCTCCATTCAGTTAATTTTCAGAACAGCAGCCAGAACCAGAATTTAAAAAAAAAGAAACGCTCTGTTGAAGTGTTAGTAATGTCCAAAAAGTTTTATAAGATTTGTAGAGGCTAAAAAAAGATTATCATTGCCACAAACCCCACCTCTCACACCGCTATGGTTTGAGAGATATTGACTATCAAAGTTACCCCTTCCCTCCCATTCCCTTGATGTCAGGTATTAAGCTGAGAGAAGGGGATCCATGTCGGCCGACAAGATGAGGCTCTTCAGCAGAGCCGAAACCCCGTTATTAGAAAAGAACTACCTCATGTGAACGGTCTACAAAGTGTGCTTGCAAACCAGCCACACTTTGTACACCTTTCCAATTAAGTAATTATATTCTAATAATTGGATTTCAGCTCTGCTGCAGAGCCGCTGGCTGATCACCAGACCGGGGTCTCCTGCTGTCAGCTAGATGCTGACGTCAGGAAAAGTGGAGGCAAGGTGGAACTTTCATTGCCAATATCTCTCAAACCATAGCGGTGTGAGAGATGGGGTTTGTGGCAATGATAATCTTTTATTTAGCCTCTACAAATTTTATAAATTTGTTGGACATTACTAACACTTTAACCCTTTGAGTGCCAGAGAGGTAGCCAACGCATTTTGCTTAGGACAGCCCTCTGGAACGCAAAAGGTTTAAAGTAATATATATGCATTAAATAACTTTACAGTTCTCAGTCCATAGACTAGAGTAAGATGCATTGTAATTCACGGCTCTGCAGAAATGACCATCACTAACACAACCCGACTGTCTCCTATTCTGCTACTGGATCCAGAGGATGGGAGATCCTATTTAGCTTACCAGTTATTTATGTGGCAAGTAACATTGCAGATCTAGTTCCAAATTAAAAGGGTGCGTCACTTTAGCCCCTCGAGACTTAGATAAAAACCATAAAACTAAGCAGAGGAACACAACTGCAAAGCACACAAGTACATTTTTATTAACCCTATGAGTGTCAGAGAGGTGAGAAAAAGCATTGCGTGCACCTCTAACATTTAGAGGGTTTAGGCCCTTTTCAAAATGGCGACACAAATTCAGCGATTCTGTGCTGGTTATGTCATTATCAGTTGAGCAAGGTCGTAGGCTGGATTGAGGTGCCTTTCACATGGACAACCGTCAACAAATGCACCAAAATTAAAAAATGTCATCTTAACCGAACAACACAAGAACGCAGAAAGATACAGCAAGGATGGTCTGTACAGAGGCCTATAGGACTGCAGTAAAGATACAGTAAGGAAGGTCTGTACAGAGGCCTATAGGACTACAGTAAAGATACAGTAAGGTCTGTACAGAGGCCTATAGGACTGCAGTAAAGATACAGTAAGGAAGGACTGTACAGAGGCCTATAGGACTGCAGTAAAGATACAGTAAGGAAGGTCTGTACAGAGGCCTATAGGACTGCAGTAAAGATACAGTAAGGAAGGTCTGTACAGAGGCCTATAGGACTGCAGTAAAGATACAGTAAGGAAGGTCTGTACCGAGGCCTATAGGACTGCAGTAAAGCTACAGTAAGGAAGGTCTGTACAGAGGCCTATAGGACTGCAGTAAAGATACAGTAAGGAAGGTCTGTACAGAGGCCTATAGGACTGCAGTAAAGATACAGTAAGGAAGGTCTGTACAGAGGCCTATAGGACTGCAGTAAAGATACAGTAAGGAAGGTCTGTACATAGGCCTATAGGACTGCAGTAAAGATACAGTAAGGAAGGTCTGTACAGAGGCCTATAGGACTGCAGTAAAGATACAGTAAGGAAGCACTGTACAGAGGCCTATAGGACTGCAGTAAAGATACAGTAAGGAAGGTCTGTACAGAGGCCTATAGGACTGCAGTAAAGATACAGTAAGGAAGGTCTGTACAGAGGCCTATAGGACTGCAGTAAAGATACAGCAAGGAAGGTCTGTACAGAGGCCTATGGGACTGCAGTAAAGATACAGTAAGGAAGGTCTGCACCGAGGCCTATGGGACTGCAGTAAAGATACAGTAAGGAAGGTCTGTACAGAGGCCTAGGGGACTGCAGTAAAGATACAGTAAGGAAGGTCTGTACAGAGGCCTAGGGGACTGCAGTAAAGATACAGTAAGGAAGGTCTGTACAGAGGCCTATGGAACTGCAGTAAAGATACAGTAAGGAAGGTCTGTACAGAGGCCTATGGAACTGCAGTAAAGATACAGTAAGGAAGGTCTGCACAGGGGCCTACATGACTGCAGTAAAGACACAGTAAGGAAGGTCTGTACAGAGGCCTATAGGACTGCAGTAAAGATACAGTAAGGAAGGTCTGTACAGAGGCCTATAGGACTGCAGTAAAGATACAGTAAGGAAGGTCTGTACAGAGGCCTACAGGACTGCAGTAAAGACACAGTAAGGAAGGTCTGTACAGAGGCCTACATGACTGCAGTAAAGATACAGTAAGGAAGGACTGTACAGAGGCCTACATGACTGCAGTAAAGATACAGTAAGGAAGGTCTGTACAGAGGCCTACATGACTGCAGTAAAGATACAGTAAGGAAGGACTGTACAGAGGCCTATGGGGCTGCAGTAAAGATACAGTAAGGAAGGTCTGTACAGAGTTCTATGGAACTGCAGTAAAGATACAGTAAGGATGGTCTGTACAGAGGCCTATAGGACTGCAGTAAAGATACAGTAAGGAAGGTCTGTACAGAGGCCTACATGACTGCAGTAAAGATACAGTAAGGAAGGACTGTACAGAGGCCTATGGGGCTGCAGTAAAGATACAGTAAGGAAGGTCTGTACAGAGTTCTATGGAACTGCAGTAAAGATACAGTAAGGATGGTCTGTACAGAGGCCTATAGGACTGCAGTAAAGATACAGTAAGGAAGGTCTGTACAGAGGCCTAGGGAACTGCAGTAAAGATACAGTAAGGAAGGTCTGTACCGAGGCCTATGGGACTGCAGTAAAGATACAGTAAGGAAGGTCTGTACAGAGTCCTATGGGACTGCAGTAAAGACACAATAAGGAAGGTCTGTACCGAGGCCTATGGGACTGCAGTAAAGATACAGTAAGGAAGGACTGTACAGAGTCCTATGGGACTGCAGTAAGGAAGGTCTGTACAGAGGCCTATAGGACTGCAGTAAGGAAGGTCTGTACAGAGGCCTATGGGACTGCAGTAAAGATATAGTAAGGAAGGTCTGTACAGAGGCCTATAGGACTGCAGTAAAGATACAGTAAGGAAGGTCTGTACAGAGGCCTAGGGGACTGCAGTAAAGACACAGTAAGGAAGGTCTGTACAGAGGCCTATAGGACTGCAGTAAAGATACAGTAAGGAAGGTCTGTACAGAGGCCTAGGGGACTGCAGTAAAGATACAGTAAGGAAGGTCTGTACAGAGGCCTATGGGACTGCAGTAAAGATACAGTAAGGAAGGTCTGTACAGAGGCCTATAGGACTGCAGTAAAGATACAGTAAGGAAGGTCTGTACAGAGTCCTATGGAACTGCAGTAAAGATACAGTAAGGAAGGTCTGTACAGAGTCCTATGGAACTGCAGTAAAGATACAGTAAGGAAGGACTGTACAGAGGCCTATAGGACTGCAGTAAAGATACAGTAAGGAAGGACTGTACAGAGGCCTATAGGACTGCAGTAAAGATACAGTAAGGAAGGTCTGTACAGAGGCCTATAGGACTGCAGTAAAGATACAGTAAGGAAGGTCTGTACAGAGGCCTATAGGACTGCAGTAAAGATACAGTAAGGAAGGTCTGTACAGAGGCCTATAGGACTGCAGTAAAGATACAGTAAGGAAGGTCTGTACAGAGGCCTATAGGACTGCAGTAAAGATACAGTAAGGAAGGTCTGTACAGAGGCCTATGGGACTGCAGTAAAGATACAGTAAGGAAGGTCTGTACAGAGGCCTATGGGACTGCAGTAAAGATACAGTAAGGAAGGTCTGTACAGAGGCCTAGGGGACTGCAGTAAAGACACAGTAAGGAAGGTCTGTACAGAGGCCTATAGGACTGCAGTAAAGATACAGTAAGGAAGGTCTGTACAGAGGCCTATAGGACTGCAGTAAAGATACAGTAAGGAAGGTCTGTACAGAGGCCTATAGGACTGCAGTAAAGATACAGTAAGGAAGGTCTGTACAGAGGCCTATGGGACTGCAGTAAAGATACAGTAAGGAAGGTCTGTACAGGGGCCTACGGGACTGCAGTAAAGATACAGTAAGGAAGGTCTGCACCGAGGCCTATGGGACTGCAGTAAAGATACAGTAAGGAAGGTCTGTACAGAGTCCTATGGGACTGCAGTAAAGACACAGTAAGGAAGGTCTGTACCGAGGCCTATGGGACTGCAGTAAAGATACAGTAAGGAAGGACTGTACAGAGTCCTATGGGACTGCAGTAAGGAAGGTCTGTACAGAGTCCTATGGGACTGCAGTAAGGAAGGTCTGTACAGAGTCCTATGGGACTGCAGTAAAGACACAGTAAGGAAGGTCTGTACCGAGGCCTATGGGACTGCAGTAAAGATACAGTAAAGAAGGTCTGTACCGAGGCCTATGGGACTGCAGTAAAGACACAGTAAGGAAGGTCTGTACCGAGGCCTATGGGACTGCAGTAAAGATACAGTAAGGAAGGACTGTACAGAGTCCTATGGGACTGCAGTAAGGAAGGTCTGTACAGAGTCCTATGGGACTGCAGTAAGGAAGGTCTGTACAGAGGCCTATAGGACTGCAGTAAAGACACAGTAAGGAAGGTCTGTACAGAGGCCTACATGACTGCAGTAAAGACACAGTAAGGAAGGTCTGTACAGAGGCCTATAGGACTGCAGTAAAGATACAGTAAGGAAGGTCTGTACAGAGGCCTATAGGACTGCAGTAAAGATACAGTAAGGAAGGTCTGTACAGAGGCCTACATGACTGCAGTAAAGACACAGTAAGGAAGGTCTGTACAGAGGCCTACATGACTGCAGTAAAGATACAGTAAGGAAGGACTGTACAGAGTTCTATGGAACTGCAGTAAAGATACAGTAAGGATGGTCTGTACAGAGGCCTATAGGACTGCAGTAAAGATACAGTAAGGAAGGTCTGTACAGAGGCCTAGGGAACTGCAGTAAAGATACAGTAAGGAAGGTCTGTACCGAGGCCTATGGGACTGCAGTAAAGATACAGTAAGGAAGGTCTGTACAGAGTCCTATGGGACTGCAGTAAAGACACAGTAAGGAAGGTCTGTACCGAGGCCTATGGGACTGCAGTAAAGATACAGTAAGGAAGGACTGTACAGAGTCCTAGGGGACTGCAGTAAAGATACAGTAAGGTCTGTACAGAGTCCTATGGAACTGCAGTAAAGATACAGTAAGGAAGGTCTGTACAGAGGCCTATAGGACTGCAGTAAAGATACAGTAAGGAAGGACTGTACAGAGGCCTATAGGACTGCAGTAAAGATACAGTAAGGAAGGTCTGTACAGAGGCCTAGGGAACTGCAGTAAAGATACAGTAAGGAAGGTCTGTACCGAGGCCTATGGGACTGCAGTAAAGATACAGTAAGGAAGGTCTGTACAGAGTCCTATGGGACTGCAGTAAAGACACAGTAAGGAAGGTCTGTACCGAGGCCTATGGGACTGCAGTAAAGATACAGTAAGGAAGGACTGTACAGAGTCCTAGGGGACTGCAGTAAAGATACAGTAAGGTCTGTACAGAGTCCTATGGAACTGCAGTAAAGATACAGTAAGGAAGGTCTGTACAGAGGCCTATAGGACTGCAGTAAAGATACAGTAAGGAAGGTCTGTACAGAGGCCTATAGGACTGCAGTAAAGATACAGTAAGGAAGGTCTGTACAGAGGCCTATAGGACTGCAGTAAAGATACAGTAAGGAAGGTCTGTACAGAGGCCTATGGGACTGCAGTAAAGATACAGTAAGGAAGGTCTGTACAGGGGCCTACGGGACTGCAGTAAAGATACAGTAAGGAAGGTCTGCACCGAGGCCTATGGGACTGCAGTAAAGATACAGTAAGGAAGGTCTGTACAGAGTCCTATGGGACTGCAGTAAAGACACAGTAAGGAAGGTCTGTACCGAGGCCTATGGGACTGCAGTAAAGATACAGTAAGGAAGGACTGTACAGAGTCCTATGGGACTGCAGTAAGGAAGGTCTGTACAGAGTCCTATGGGACTGCAGTAAGGAAGGTCTGTACAGAGGCCTATAGGACTGCAGTAAAGACACAGTAAGGAAGGTCTGTACAGAGGCCTACATGACTGCAGTAAAGACACAGTAAGGAAGGTCTGTACAGAGGCCTATAGGACTGCAGTAAAGATACAGTAAGGAAGGTCTGTACAGAGGCCTATAGGACTGCAGTAAAGATACAGTAAGGAAGGTCTGTACAGAGGCCTACATGACTGCAGTAAAGACACAGTAAGGAAGGTCTGTACAGAGGCCTACATGACTGCAGTAAAGATACAGTAAGGAAGGACTGTACAGAGGCCTATGGGGCTGCAGTAAAGATACAGTAAGGAAGGTCTGTACAGAGTTCTATGGAACTGCAGTAAAGATACAGTAAGGATGGTCTGTACAGAGTCCTATAGGACTGCAGTAAAGATACAGTAAGGATGGTCTGTACAGAGGCCTATAGGACTGCAGTAAAGATACAGTAAGGATGGTCTGTACAGAGTCCTATAGGACTGCAGTAAAGATACAGTAAGGATGGTCTGTACAGAGGCCTATAGGACTGCAGTAAAGATACAGTAAGGAAGGTCTGTACAGAGGCCTAGGGAACTGCAGTAAAGATACAGTAAGGAAGGTCTGTACCGAGGCCTATGGGACTGCAGTAAAGATACAGTAAGGAAGGTCTGTACCGAGGCCTATGGGACTGCAGTAAAGACACAGTAAGGAAGGTCTGTACCGAGGCCTATGGGACTGCAGTAAAGATACAGTAAGGAAGGACTGTACAGAGTCCTAGGGGACTGCAGTAAAGATACAGTAAGGAAGGTCTGTACAGAGTCCTATGGAACTGCAGTAAAGATACAGTAAGGAAGGTCTGTACAGAGGCCTATAGGACTGCAGTAAAGATACAGTAAGGAAGGACTGTACAGAGGCCTATAGGACTGCAGTAAAGATACAGTAAGGAAGGTCTGTACAGAGGCCTATAGGACTGCAGTAAAGATACAGTAAGGAAGGTCTGTACAGAGGCCTATAGGACTGCAGTAAAGATACAGTAAGGAAGGTCTGTACAGAGGCCTATGGGACTGCAGTAAAGATACAGTAAGGAAGGTCTGTACAGAGGCCTATGGGACTGCAGTAAAGATACAGTAAGGAAGGTCTGTACAGAGGCCTATGGGACTGCAGTAAAGATACAGTAAGGAAGGTCTGTACAGAGGCCTAGGGGACTGCAGTAAAGATACAGTAAGGAAGGTCTGTACAGAGGCCTAGGGGACTGCAGTAAAGATACAGTAAGGAAGGTCTGTACAGAGGCCTATGGAACTGCAGTAAAGATACAGTAAGGAAGGTCTGCACAGGGGCCTACAGAACCGGCTGATGTCAGGGAAAGGGGTGGAAGGGGGGATTCTACTAGCTGAATAAATCTGTAACGATGCAGCATTAAAGAATGCGACTAACATCGGTCATAGTTAACCCCTTGAATGCTACAGAGGTTTTCAACGCAAAGCACTGACACTCAAAGGGATAACGCACTTCACAGTTGTCAGTCCGAAATAAATGTCCAGTTTGGGATCTGTCTGGGCACCAGACCAACACCATTCACGCCAGTCACCCTTTAGTTCAGCAGATTATAAATGCGGCTCGGAGGAGACGGGCTTGGCACCAGCTAGAAGAATTGAGATGTTACAGTGAATAATAGCACACGGATATCCTGGCACAGAGGGGATCCAACCCCAATAGTCACTTTGTGGAATGGGGCGAAAAAAAAGGCCTAGAAAACCAACAGTATAATTCCTTCTAACAAGAAACAAAAAAGAAGATTAGGAGCATTCCTATAATATCTTATAACGTCTTACCCATACAGTTATAGTATGGGGTGCACTCAGTCTCTCAAAATTACAATACATAACCCAAAAGAAAAACAGAAAGGGAGTAATAAGAGGCACATGACTCATATAAAAATCAATAACACAATTTATACAAATAGGAACTTTATTATTGGCACAATGCCAAAATCAGGACTGAAAAAAAAGACATCAGCATGGTGATAAAATCCCACCCAAAATATCACCCCCCCCCGCCTTCCACACCACAAAAAAGCCACCAGTACCAACAATAAATAATTAAAATAAAAGCAAAGCAAAAAAAAAAACAAAAAAACAAAAAAGTTAATAACAAGAGAGGCTATACGCAGCACTAATATGGGAATGGAATACAGTGGCCATAATATTGTTAATACACTGCCGTACTGTATGCACATCAATATTCTTAACTTAATAGACAGCAAACCAAACCTGATGTATTGAACGTTCACTCCAAAGCATTAATACGGAAATTCATATTCACAATTGCACAGGATAAAAAGATCACACATATGTGATGGAAATGAAAATGGAGATGAATAGGATTATTAAATGTTCACTCCAAAACATTAATATGGAAGTTCATATTCGCCATTTCACAGAATAGAAGGATCACACTTATGATGGAGATGAATATGATGTCTTTTTATCTCTGAACTGATATAAGCATGGACAGTTAATTTCTTTTTTTATATATATTTCCTTTTCTTAAAGGGATAGTAATGTCTCAAAGTGCAGCTGCGATTCTTCTTTATGCTTTTTATAACAGCACTATGTTTAATTACTTACTGTTCTGTAGTTCAACAGATATTCAAGCTCAAATGATCCCTCTCTCACCCCTTCTGGCTGCCTCCCCTTAGAGCTGCAATCCAGTCGTGGGACCTGACGGATTGCAGCAAGGGACAATCTTCACACAGTAAGTATACAGAACATTCTGCACCTTGAAAAAGGAGGGCAGGATATGGCTTTTGCTTACTGAAGAATGTCCCTATCCTCTCTCCATCCGGACTACACATAGAGGCAGCGTGACGCAGGGGTAGGGGGGAGTGGATCCTTTTAGCATGAATAGCTGTTGAACTACAGAACTGTAAGTAATTAAACATAGCTCTATGTGTTATAAAAAGCATAAAGAAGATTTGCAGCTGCACTTCAGTAGAGACATTACTATCACTTTAAAGCAGTGATTCTCAACCAGGGTGCCGTGGCACTTTGGTGTGCCACGGACATCAGCTTAGGGTGCCCCATGTTTTCTATGAAGACTAACAATAATGGACTTTTAAATAAAGATTTATAGGCATTGTTATGCACAATAGATTTAGTTTTGATATTATGGTTATAAAAACTAATAATAACTGTATATTTAAGTACTGTACCCTTCTTATGCCCTTGATAAAGTACATTAAATATGTTAGGGGTGCCCCGAATGTTCTAGATTATGTGTTAGGGGTGCCCCGAACAAAAAAAGATTGAGAACCACTGCTTTAAAGTAACCCAAGAAGGGGAGGATTACTGCACATACTCACTGTGCTTTCTACCTCTAGATGAACTGGACTGAGCAAGGATAGTTCACTTCTATTTTATATATACTTTCCATATACCCATTAAGAGGAGGTTTAGTGCACATAATCACTGTGCTTTTTTTAATCTCTAAATTAACATACAAATGAACTTCCATGCTCGTTTCAGTTCAATATACTCCATTTCCATAAACCCAAAAACGAACAAGATCACTTCATATAGTCACATATTTCATACACTGTGTTTTTATCGCTACATGAACTGAAATGACCCTGTTTCTATTTCCAGTTTACCTCCTTCATTCCCAAGATGTAGTATTTTATTATCAGCTTGGCCAGTTAAGATGGCCAGAGTCAGTTATAGCCGATCATTATTGATAATGGCTGCATTCCTTGCTGTGGCCTTGACCTCTTCATCAACACTGTACAGCCAGGCGATTCTGAGCTCCCCTCCTCTGGACATGCAAACAGTCATTTTTTCAAGATATCCCTAATTAAGCACAGGTAGCTCAATTACCATCTCCCTGCGATTAAGCTGGGTTATCCTGAAAATCTGACCTGTCTCTGTGAACGCAGGACTAGCCTTCAGCAACACTGGCAGGCTTACCTAGCTTTATCAGTATGAGGCAATGTACGTATGTATACAGGGCCACATTCAGCAAGTTAAACGAGTACATTTCTGGAAAGAGGAGACAAAACAAAATTCCAAATGATTTCAGTGGGTCTAGTAAACAGTTGAATGCTAGAGAGGTCTCCAACACAGGCATAGAAAACCCCTCTAGAATCCAAGTGGTTAAAGTGACCTTTAAATCAATGTGGAATTAGTACATTTTCATTTGTCCTGTATACTGCTGCTGTTTTGCCTCTTCCGCTTGCTGAATACGGCCCATAATCCACAGCACAGCAGCAGGTAAATAACAGAACAAAGCTTACTAGAAAGTAATTGCTCATTTCTAAATACCTCTCCGTTGGTCTTAAATAAAAGGGGAACTTTTTTAAGGAGCCAAATCAAGCCGCTGCCAAGTGAGGCAAATGGGATTTCAACTCTGTAATTAAGAGCTCTTTGCTCGTTGTGCTTTATATATCCAGCACAAGACTCATCTCACTGTACATGACCTCATTTTCATGGTATGAAACAGAATACGGTTGTAGAACAGGAATATAATGATGATATGCTGAGATTTTACACCCTTTCTCAGTAGAAAGAACCCAAATATCAAAGCAAAAAAGAGTCCATGATTCTGTTTCTTCAAACCAGACAATATGATTGACTTGTTTAAAGATACCTGGAGCTATATTTTAACCCTTGACTGCTTTAGACACTCCGACACTCAAAGGGTAAATCAGTAGTTATTTTATAAACACAATTTATACGATCAGTTTATCCCCCCTCCATCATAACCAGTCAGACGAAGATGTGGAAATCTAGAGGTTAGAGATCTGGCACAAGATCACAATGTTACAACTGTAATGAAACATTTACAAGGTACAAAACAGCAATCCACTGGAAAAGAAGAAGAAAAAACCATTTGAGTGCCAGAGAGGTGTGCAACACTTACAAAAATCCCAAAGTCATGTTTAAAGGAGCAGTAGACTTTATCATGGGTATTCCCAGTGCTGTGAGATGTTTCCTGCAAAAGTTCTTACGGCACAATATTTTTACATGAAAATTAATTATCTGTTGCTGTCAACAAGTAGACCTTTTACTTAGTATAGAGAGCCGTAGTCTATGACTTAATATTTTCTACTAAGTGTTTTAAAAGTTGGTGCTGTAGGGCAATTAATCATATAAACAGTAGGAATCACATGAGACCAGCAGGACAATAATTCCAAGAGGCCAACAGGAAGTACTGAATGAAGGGAAACGAGCAACACTTCACTACTAGCACTGGTACAAGGGGGTAGGGATATGGGGGCAAAATGGTTTAACAGAGGCACACTGGGGCAAGAGGTTTAAAGGGCGATGGGCAGCATCAGAGGGATAACAGATGGCACAAGTGTAGGGCACAGGAGGGCAAGAGATGGTACAAGTGCATTTCAGGATAATGGGCGCAAGACACCGAGCCGGTACACGTGATCACTACAAGGAATGTAATACTGACTGCTACAAGACTGGAGAGGTCCGTTACAGCCTCTCTTTTGGACAGCCGGTACATGTGATCACTACACAGAATGTAATACTGACTGCTACAAGACTGGAGAGGTCAGTTACAGCGAACCGGTACATGTGATCACTACACAGAATGTAATACTGACTGCTACAAGACCGGAGAGGTCAGTTACAGCCTCTCTCTTGTCGAGCCGGTACACGTGATCACTACACAGAATGTAATACTGACTGCTACAAGACCGGAGAGGTCAGTTACAGCCTCTCTCTTGTCGAGCCGGTACACGTGATCACTACACAGAATGTAATACTGACTGCTACAAGACCGGAGAGGTCAGTTACAGGCTCTCTTTTGGTGAGCCGGTACACGTGATCACTACACAGAATGTAATACTGACTGCTACAAGACCGGAGAGGTCAGTTACAGGCTCTCTTTTGGTGAGCCGGTACACGTGATCACTACACAGAATGTAATACTGACTGCTACAAGACCGGAGAGGTCAGTTACAGGCTCTCTTTTGGTGAGCCGGTACACGTGATCACTACACAGAATGTAATACTGACTGCTACAAGACCGGAGAGGTCAGTTACAGGCTCTCTTTTGGTGAGGCGGTACACGTGATCACTTAAATGTGCCAGTTCTCAGAATGATATCTATGTGGTCCTTAAGGGTAAACCTACCTCAGGACCGCTGGTAGTTAAGGGGTTAAGTCAGAGGTATATAGCTTTATTCAGCTATAGCTGATTAAGAAAAAAAAAGACAGAGTCAAATATATCGTAGGCTGAGCCAGGATTTTTTTTTTTTTTTGTAAATAAAATGCGTCATGTACCATTTTGGTAGAGATAAACAGAAAATCTGCCCCCAGCAGAACATTGCACCAGGATAAATCAGTTACTAATAGCAACTGTCACGCAGTAGTTATTTATCTGGGACAGCTGGGAGATTCTAGCAGAGGATTTAAAGGAGAAGTATTATTATTAAAGCCTAATGATAACCTCCCAACTTACCTTACCACGGGCAGAAACTCCCAATGGTCCTTTTAATTTTTTCCCCTCACTCCTGGGTTCAAAAGATATTTTCCATCAGTCCTGGTATTCACGCACATGGAAGGGGACATAATGGCTGCCGACAGGCTCGTAGGACCTCAAACTCTGCTCCGTGCATATGGTAATCTTAACTCTTAAAGGACCAATGGGATATGCAACACATTGCTATGCAACACATTGCACATGCCCCTGGTCTTTAAAGTGGAACTCTCTCTCCAAATAAAGCACCCCCCAAATAAATATTGATATAGCGATAAGCATAGAAATAATAGTATTATACAACGTTATAAAGAAATTCTGCTTGATCCGAGATGAACAGGCAGGCACCAGAGCAGGCATCTTGCCTTAGAGACATCTGCGCACCCGCGATGTCCGTCCCGGTCTCCATCAGGACTGGGGAGTAGGACTAGCAATTGTACCTTAAGATACAGGAAGTGACTGAATGCGCAGGGGCACAGATGTCTCTAAAGCAAGAAGCCTGCCTGTCATTATCAGATGAAGTAGGATTTCTTAATGTTGTAATACTATTATTTATTTGCTTATTGCTATATGAATAATTATTTGGGGAACACTTTATCTGGAGGGATAGTTCCACTTTAACCCTCTGAGTGCCAGAGGGGTAGGCAACACATTGCGTACCCCCTGGCACTCAAAGTTAAGCAGGATCACAAGTGCTGGATGCTTCAGTCCAAAACTGCTGCCATCAGCTGTTATGTCTACCGCCACGGACGTGACATCGCGCACTGACTGAAGATGGTATCTCTAGTTACAAAGGCATAAGGGAAACCTTTTTACAGGCCATAAGGATTTTCTTCCATACTACGTTAAGCGTGTGCATGTGAGTAGGGGGATATTATTAGACATTGTCCGATCTCCTTTACGCCAGGATTTTAACCCTTCTGGAGTTGCAGAGGAGAATGCTCTGGCACACAAATGGTTAATGTGTCAGACATATGGATATGTATTAAAATGTTGCAATCTACATCAAAATAGGAATATTATTTCCTCTGATACAATCTGGCACTTCATACATAGCTACAAAAGAACAATATTTTGCAATTCATTCATACATAGCTACAAAAGAACAATATTTTGCAATTCATTCATACATAGCTACAAAAGAACAATATTTTGCAATTCATTCATATATAAGCTACAAAAGAACAATATTTTGCACTTGTAAATTTATGTGAAAAGTAACATAAAAAGGAGTTAGTGCTGGATGAACTCACTGCTAAACCTGGGTGGGGGGTGCTCTACTCTGCGGTGATCCCTTCGACACAAGAATAAGGCACACTTCGCCATAAGCACTAAGAATTATCTACATAAGGGGAGAGGGAGCGGCTGTGGTCATTAGAATAGAAGGTTGGTGTAATGCTGATGATCTGTAGTGAAGCAATGCCTTGCATATCACTCTGGTCCTCGAAAGGTTAAAACAATAGGAATTTTCATTTCTCCCTTAGCATGCAGGTGGTTTGTGTCAGAATTGCACCTTCTTAGGTTACTGAATACGAACGACCCTAAGTCTTTTATCTCACTCCGTAAGTGTTTATTTCCACTGAATAAGGAATTGAGAGTCCAGTTCGATCATCCCCTCTGGTTTAAATATGACTTAGATCAGGGTGTGAAATTACATACAATACACAGCGTGCGCTCAGGACTGATGACGAGTTGTATTAATACTCTCTCTAGAAATCCAAATGCTGTAACACAGAGGTGAGAAAGAGGAGGCACTACAGCTGTTGAGTACTACAATTTCCCATCATCCTCCTCAACCCTGCTGTACTGGGTCCCTACCTTGCTACACACGGATATACAGCGAACCCCATTCCCTTCTCTACAGCCTTGGTTAAGGCTTCCTGAACCATGTTCCGGGGAAAACAGGGTTCCCTGAATTTGCTTTCTGGCACTCACAAGAGTTAGAAAAGTAAACCCGTGTGTATGTATTGTATACTTAACTTGAAACTTTGGAAATGAGCACACCTTGCGATCTTTAGAATATAAACACTTCCAAGAAAGTCGATTCTTAATGCTATGTCATTGTTTGCTCTAACCCGGAGGAGATCTGCCATTTGTGAAGAAACCTAACATGTTACAGTTCTGAGAGATCACCTCTTAAAGGGACAGTAATGGGGAAAAAAATGTTCATTTTCATTTGTTATAATTCACAGCATATTTTAAAATCTCATTACCTTCATATTCTTCTTCAAATTGGATTTAAAAAGATCCCCCTCCCACCCCAGATCCAAAAGCTGGTCCGGACAGACCGCAACGAGGTACAATATTGTGTCAGTATAAGGTAAAAACCCTTACTGGGCCGGACGGATCACAACAAGGGACAATATTGTGTCAGTATAAGGTAAAAACCCTTACTGGGCCAGACAGATCACAACGAGGGACAATATTGTGTCAGTATAAGGTAAAAACCCTTACTGGGCCGGACGGATCACAACAAGGGACAATATTGTGTCAGTATAAGGTAAAAACCCTTACTGGGCCAGACAGATGACAACGAGGGACAATATTGTGTCAGTATAAGGTAAAAACCCTTACTGGGCCAGACAGATGACAACGAGGGACAATATTGTGTCAGTATAAAGGTAAAAACCCTTCCTGGGCCGGACGGATCACAATGAGGGACAATATTATGTCAATATAAGGAAAATCCTTCCCGGTCCGTACAGACTGCAACGAGGGACAATATTGCGTCAGTATAAGGAAAAACCCCTCCCAGTCCGTGCAGATCGCAACTAGGGACAATATTGCGTCAGTATAAGGAAAAACCCTTCCTGGCCCGTACAGATCGCAACAAGGGACAAAATTGTGTCAGTATAAGGAAAACTCTTTCCGGTCCAGACAGACCGCAACAAGGGACAATATTGTGCCAGTATAAGGAAAAACCCTTCCCGGACCGGACGGATCTCAATGAGGGACAATATTGTCAGTATAAGGAAAACCCTTCCCGGTCTGTATAGACCGCACAAGGGACAATATTGCGTCAGTATAAGGGAAAACCCTTCCCAGACTGGACGAATCGCAACTAGGGACAATATTGCATCAGTATAAGGAAAAACCCTTCCCAGTCCGTACAGATCGCAACGAGGGACAATATTGTGGCAGTATAAGGAAAACCTTTCCCGGTCAGTACAGATCACAACAAGGGACAATATTGTGCCAGTATAAGGAAAACCTTTCCCGGTCAGTACAGATCACAACAAGGGACAATATTGTGGCAGTATAAGGAAAACCTTTCCCGGTCAGTACAGATCACAACAAGGGACAATATTGTGCCAGTATAAGGAAAACCTTTCCCGGTCAGTACAGATCACAACAAGGGACAATATTGTGCCAGTATAAGGAAAACCTTTCCCGGTCCGTACAGATCGCAACAAGGGACAATATTGTGTCAGTATAAGGAAAACCCTTCCCGGGCCGGACGGATCTCAATGAGGGATAATACTGTCAGTATAAGGAAAATCCTTCCTGGTCCGTACAGACCGCAACAAGGGACGATATTGTGTCAGTATAAGGAAAACACTGCCCTGCTTCGTCAAGGGGGACAGGGTTTTCCTTATACTAACATAATACTGTACCTCGTAGGGATCCATCTGTTCAAGAGACCGGCTTTAGGATCTGTGAGATCTCTGCCTGATGTAAGGAAATGGGAAGGAGGAGGGATCACTGATATTGAATATGAAGGGAACAAGATTTAAAAATATACTATTAATTATAACAAATTAAAATGAACAATCCTACAGGTTTTTCTTGTTTGTTTTTGTTTTTTTTACATTACTATCACTTTAAACACTCACAAGTCAAGTAGGGCTCCTCCCTCTGCCTCTCTTATAGAAATATCACTAATTTAGACACTAAATGAGAGTAAATTGTTGATTTCAATATTATGATTTGCAACAGACTCTTTCACCCTGAGAATCTGGGTCAAAAATCTGTGTGTGTGTGTGTGTGTGTGTGTGTATTATATATAATACATAACACACATTTTCCTTCTATGCTGTTTTTAATTTAGATAGGGCTTTAGATGAGTTTTAGAGTAGGACTTGCCATTCATTATGGGGTACCCTGAGAGGGTGGCAAGCTTAAAACTCTTTTGGCCAAAATTTGGGGGACTATAGCCCCATATTTATCTAGTATTATATATACTCAATACAGGGCACTCTTTTCACTATTAGAATGGAGGAGCGCAGGTTTGTTGTTTGATCATACATATATAAAAATTGGATGTGGTAAAGCATACCAGCAAGGACTAAAAAAAAGGACTCACAGGACTTGTAAATGAAAAGAAATTTTGTATGAGCCGAAACGTTGAACGCAAATAAAAACCTCAAAATTTCTTTTCATTTACAAGTCCTATGAGTGCTTTTTTTTAGCCCTTGCTGGTATGCTTTACCACATCCACTTTTTATATTTCATATGGACACAGCACCGAGTCAATTGCTACAATAATCACCGTGTATCGGAGTGCCCATATCTCTACTGTCTATATACCGTGGATATAAAAAGTATACACACCCCTGTTAAAATGCCAGGTTCTTGTGATGTTAAAGAATGAGACAAAGATAAATCATGTCAGAACTTTTTCCACCTTTAATGTTACCTATAATGTGAACAATTCAATTGCCAAACAAACTGAAATCATTGAGGGGAAAAAATAAAAACACTCACAATAACCTGGTTGCTTAGGTGTGCACACCCTCTTATAACTGGGGATGTGGCTGTGTTCAGAATTAACCAATCACATTCAATCTCATGTTAAATAGAAGTTATTACACACCTGCCATCATTTAAAGTGACTCTGATTAATCACAATTAAAGTTCAGACGTTCTAGTAGGATTTTCCTGACATTTGCTTAGTTGCATCTCAGAGCAAAGCCGTGGTCCGCAGAGAGCTTCCAAAGCATCAGAGGGATCTCATTTTTGAAAGATATCAGTCAGGAGAAGGGTACAAAAGAATTTCCAAAGCATTAGATATACCATGGAACACAGTGAAGACAGTCATCATCAAGTGGAGAAAATATGGCACAACAGAGACATTACCAAGAACTGGACTTCCCTCCAAAATTGATGAGAAGACAAGAAAAAAACTGGTCAGGGAGGCTTCCAAGAGGCCTACTGCAACATTAAAGGAACTGCAGGAATTTCTGGCAAGTACTGGCTGTGTTGCTACATGTGACAACGATCTCCCGTATTCTTCATATGAAAGGACTATCGGGTAGGGTGGCAAGACGGAAGCCTTTTCTTACAAAGAAAAACATCCAAGCCTGGCTGAAGTCTGCAATAACAAACATCAAGTCCCCCAAAAGCACTTGGGAAAATGTGTTATGGTCTCATGAAACCAAGGTTGAACTTTTTGTCCATAATTCCAAAAGTTATGTTTGGCGCAATAACAAAATTGCACATCACCCAAAGAACACCATACCCACAGTGAAGCATGGTGGTGGCAGCATTATGTTTTGGGGCTGTTTTTCCTCAGCTGGAACCAGGGCCTTAGTCAGGGTGGAGGGAATTATGAACAGTTCCAAATACTAGGCAATTTTGGCACAAAACCTTCAGGCGTCCTTTAGAAAGCTGAAGATGAAGAGGAATTTTACCTTTCAGCACGACAACGACCCAAAGCAAACATCCAAATCAACAAACAAAAGCATGGCTTTACCAGAAGATTAACGTTTTGGAATGGCCCAGCCAGTGCCCAGACCTGAATCCAATTGAACATCTGTGGGGTGATCTGAAGAGGGCTGTGCACAGGAGGTGTCCTCACAATCTGACAGATTTGGAGCGCTTTTGCAAAGAAGAGTGGGCAAATATTGCCACGTCATGATGTGCCATGCTAACAAAAGGTGCTTCAACAAAGTATTAGTTTAAGGGTGTGCACACCTATGCAACCAGGATATTGTGAGTTTTTTATTTTTTTATTTTACCCCCTCAACGATTTCAGTTTGTTTTGCAATTGAATTGTTCAAGTTATAGGTCACATTAAAGGTGGAAACAGTTCTGACATGCTTTATCTTTGTCTCATTCTTTAACATCACAAGAACCTGGCATTTTAACAGGGATCTGTAGACTTTTTATATCCACTGTATATACATACAAACAGTCAAAGGGTGGAGCACTTGCTGTATAATAGGACAACTTGCCTGGATGCCAATCACAAAGTAGAGAGTATGGAATATTGGAGAAGAATGAGCCGCACTCACAGGTCTTGTGGTGAATCAATCAAAAGTGCTGGTTTACGAATTGACGTTTCAACCCCAACGAGAGACCCTCTTTGGGTAGAAAAGATCAATAAACCAGTTCTTTTTATTGATTCACTAACAAGACCTGTGAGTGCAGCTCATTCTTCTCCAATATATTTTATATTATATATATATTATATATATAATATGTGTGTGTGTGTGTGTATCTTTATTATATATGAATGACTTATTCGGTTCTCATTCTATAACGTGCCAGATGAAGAGACCTAATTAGACTTGAAATCTCCCACTTTAAAGCTACTCCGTTAGCTAATGAATGTATCACTTTTTCTTTCCAGCTGTTGGTGACTACAGCTCCCATCATCCCCTGGCTGGGATGATTGGAGTTAGTCTTTAACCCTTTGAATGCCAGAGGGGTACGCAACGCACTGCAGTGCGTTGCGTACCCCTCTGGCACTCAACGGGTTAACAGCTGGGGAGCCAAAGGATGCCTACCCTCCTAAGTAAATAACCTACTGACATACAGAAACATCTCAGCATTACTTCACTCTGTTTACACACCTTTACCTTCGTGTACCTGTTCCTCGCCTACTACTCGCAGCGTTCACCTGCTCGCTAATCTTTTCATAAAGATCCTTATTGTTCATACAAAGAGGCATCTCCACAACAGCTTAAACCAGTAAAAAAAAAAAAAAGAAAAAAATCTGAAAGTAAAATATTATGGTTCAAGGACAGGTGAGTACAACTTTCCCTTAAGCTGGTCAATGGCTCATTGTTTACGTCTTTCAACACACAGAGGAGGCTCGGCCTCTCGGAGACGCAGCCAGGAAAATGTTCTCAGGCAAAGTGCCGTGCAACAAAGGCAAGAATAGTCCTTCCGTCGGGTCTCCTTGGTATTGATTCTTCTGCAGCTTGGAAAGCAGGACTGTTCTAGGAAGCTATGTATTAACTATTTAAAGGGATAGTTGCAATTACTATGTAATATATATATTACATACACACAAACACACACACACACATAGATATTTATCCTCCTGTGTAAAATAAGAGAATCCACTGCTAAAAGAGCTCATTTATTCAAAAGTTATAGCAACTCAAACTTACATTTATTTTTGATGTAATATCTAAATGGCCTGAAATGCTACAGTGGCGCTGTTGATACACCATCCTATGCAGGTTAATGGTCAGCAGACCAGAGGGGTCGATAGGATGGTGTAGGTACAGAGCCACTGTAACATTTCAGGTCGTTTAGATACTTTAATTACATATTGTGTTGCTATCCCTTTAAGGTCCAGAGGAGTTAGGCAAAGTGCTGCACATCCTCTGGTACTTAAGCCGTTGAGTGCCACAGTGATGCACAATGTATTGCAACGTGCCCTTGTGCACTCAAAGGGTTAAAGAGAACATATCACCCTAAGACAATTTTAGTCTGTTTTGAAGACAAGTGAAATCTGTCTATATGTTGTACAACCACTTTTCTATAAAATAAATCGTTTTTGAGAAATTAAACCTGTATACTTTGATGGCGCAGTCTGGTATTTTATGCTAATTCCCTGCATAGTATGAAGGTTATATGCATCCCTGCACACCCTTCTGATCCTTAGCCCTTTAACATCCAGTGACGTGTCAGAACCGTCACTACTGTTTTTCCCTTAACCCCTTAAGATCCAGATGATGTGCTATGACCATCACGGTCCTTATACCCTTAAGGGCCGATGACAGTCATAGCACGTCACATACTTTTCCCTTACAGAGCTCTACAGGGAGCGTTATAAGTAAAAACAGTGCTAAAATTGACCGCTCCGAGACTGGAGCGGTCTCTCTTAGGCCCCAAAGCAGCACACTGGTACGCGTACTAGGTCACGTGTACTGACGCGTCAGCAAAGATCAAAGCAGTCCTTAAGAGAAGGTAACTTCCCTGGACAGTTGGTCCTTAAAGTGTTAGTAATGTCTAAAAAAAACTTTTTTGCATTTAGAAGAGCTCAAAAAGCTGATCTAAATGCAAAAAATGTATCTCTCAAACCGCTATGGTTTAAGAGATACGGGCGTTTGAAGTTTGATTTCTCCTACTGACAGCTGTAAAGCTGTCAGCAGGAGATTTGTGTCGGTCGACACGGAGGCGCTTGAGAAGTGCCGGGATCTCGTTACTTACACGGAATCCCTTCAATGGAATGGTCTAAAACGTGTGCCTAGTTTTCAGACACACGTTTTAGACCATTCCAATGAAGGGATTCTGTGTAAATAACGAGATTGCGGCACTTCTCAAGCGCCAGCGTGTCGACCGACACAGATCTCCTGCTTACAGCTTTACAGCTGTCAGTAGGAGAAATCAAACTTCAAACGCCCGTATCTCTTAAACCATAGCGGTTTGAGAGATACGTTTTTTTGCATTTAGATCAGCTTTTTGAGCTCTTCTAAATGCAAAAAAGTTTTTTTTAGACATTACTATCACTTTAAGGGGTTAAGGACCAGTGACGGTCCTGGCATGTCAAGTATTGTTTACTCACAGCGCTCCTGCAGGAGCACTGTGATTAGTAGCAGAGACTGAAATTGATTGCTCTAAGATTGGATCGATCACTTTCAGTACCCCATTTGGCATGCTGGCACACGTGATCAGTCACATGGGCCAGCACATCAAACTTCGCTATCTGGTCCTTAAAGGACCACACACCCCAGAACCACTGGTCCTTAAGGGGTTAAAGGGTTTGTGTGGCCAGTGACGCACGTTTTGTCTTCCATTTATTATATATATCTATAGATATAGATTTATATATAATTTTTATTTTGTTCTTGTTAGTTGATCTTTAAACGCTGATTGTTTATTATCTTTTGGCAATCAAATATTGTTTTAAAACTAGCACAGAAGCCAAAACAAATGCTGCCAAAGGTCACAAACAAGACTTCGGAGTCAGAAAGAGAAAGTAACACAAACTGGATCTTCCAGCAGATGCTTCCAGAGTGAGAGGACAGGTTGTAAACAAGTGTAAAGAGAGAAAGGGAGAAAGCACATAAGGTGTCCCTGTGTGCATCAACAATGTAGACCAGTGATTCTCAGCTCCAGTCCTCGGGGCACACTAACAGGTCATGTTTTCAAGATATCCCTAATTAATCACAGGTGAATCAATCATAATGACTGAGCCACTAATTACTCACCTGTGATTAAGCAGAAACAACCTGAAAACCTGCACTGTTAGTGTGCCCCGAGGACTAACGTTGAGATACACTGATGTAGACAGATCTGTCCATTACAAGCAACCTTTAGGCATATACTCACAAGAAAATTGGTTGGACAATAGAGATTATATATAATATCCATCCTCCTTTGAGTGCCAGAGACGTATCCAACACACTGCAACCTCTCTGGAACTCAAAAAGAATATATATTTGTTTATATTATGTAATACTAGTGTAAAAGCCTGTGTACAGGTGCCAAGGTCCAGGTAATGTTAATCTTTTGAGTGCCAGAGGGGTACGTCGCGTACCCCTCTGGCACTCAGAGGGTTAAGCGGCCGCTTCATACGCAGTAGAGACTGCCCAAAAGTGATCAGTCTCTACTGCGCATGACAGCTTCTGACAAACATCCTAGTGAATTATTATACAGGATATATATATATATATCCCTTTGAGTGCCAGAGGGGTACAGAATGCATTGCAAAGCAAACTAAGGTCTATGGCATCACTGAAAGAATAATGCTCCTGAGATGGAAATGGGAAGTCAACATAGCAAGAAGACCTGGGGAGAGATTCATTAAGCAATGATAAAGTAGAGACAACTTCTCCACTGATATCACTTGTCCAGTTCCTATGTTATTCTATGGAGTCTATTCACCAAGATCTCCAAACTTGAGGAAATCTTAGTGCAATGGCTCCACAGAATAACATAGGAATTGGAGAAGTGATATCACTGGAGAAGTCATCTCCACTTTATCACCCTTGATCACTTATTAGTGAATCTCTTCCTGATGATAGATGGGTCAAATTCATTTTAGAATGGATTCCACTCAATACTAAAGCAACCAAGAAGAAGACCAAAGGCAAGAAATTACCAAGTACACAGTGGCAACAAAAGGCACAGGACCAAAGTTGTTGGAGGTTTGCTTAGGAGGTTTTCATCCTGCAGTGGATCGACAATGGCTGAAGATGATGATGCTATATATTAGTTGAAGAGCCTGTTACACGGGCCACAGTGCCACTGCCAGCCAGTCGTGAGACAGTCATGCACAGTACAGACTGCCCACACTGCGGCTGAAACAGAGCGGGACGCCCCTTCGGAGTGTCCCGCTCTGTATCAGCCTCATCACGGGCAGTCTCTACTGCGGATGACAGCGTCATTACACATGTTTTAGCGAATTATTATATAGGATTTATATATATTATTATATATATATATATAACACATATACACACAGTCAATATTTATGTTTATCTATAAACATTCAGTGGACAGAGGAAGAATTCACAAGACTTGAACTGAAGCTCCAGGAGAACAATGTAAAACGTCAACATGTCAGTCAAGGTCACATGACCTGTTACATGGACTTCCTCCATGAGCTCCACACCCCTCTGGGGTTAACCTTGTCCGAAAAGTTGACACAACACATTTTCCCTATGAACTCTAGTTCAATCCTGCGAGTTCTTCAGTCCTCCAGCAGACAATGAATGCGCAGCCATGTCACACGCAACAAAGACCAATAACTTAAGTCTCCCATAAAACTAAATGTACATCTGTAATATCCTTACTCATACAGTTCCAACAACCACCTAGAGGCCAAGAACACAAACCAAACAATGCAGCAAACTGGATGCATCTTAGGTGACAAAAAAAATATATCCCAAAATTTCCATTGATTTAAACGTGTGGTAAACCCTTACTATGTACATTTTTGGTAACCTTTTCAAATATCGCATTTTAAATAGCGCGCTGCTTGAAGCCGCATTCAGCAGGTCGCAGTATTCAAAAGGCGGACATGACAATCTCGTATTGCATATCAGCGCAAGAGGGTCATGCCGTGCCTTTAAACAGCACGATCTGTAAATGTACTAGTACTGAAATTGTACAGTTGCGATTACTATGTACTGGAGCAAAAGTAGTAATCAGATATAATCAGATATATTCTCCTCTTTTACACCGAATTAACATCTATGATATCCAATATCACGTTAATATATAGATACATATGTGCAATGCCTATCACATCTGAAAAAGCGGTTTGTCCCATTGAGATTACTACTTTTGCTCCAGTACATAGTAATCGCAATGGGACAGTTTCGATACTAGTAGATTTACAGATCGCGCAGTTTAAAGGCACGGCATGACCATATCTCGCTGATATGCAATGTGAGATTGTCATGTCCGCCTTTTCAACACTGTGACCTGCTGAATGCGGATTCAAACAGTGCTGTATTTAAAATGTGTCGTTTCTAAAGTAAACCTGCATTTTTTTAATATAGGGTTACTTGTGTTCAGTAAAGCAAGGGTAATTCCACTGCTTCAATTAAAACTAATTACCCAGCAAACTAGGAATAGTCTTTTTTCTTTTTTAAGAGTTTAACCCCTTAACGACCGGCCGGTAGGCGCGGTCACTTAAGGACCACGGAGAATTTTTTTTCTTCAAATTCCGGTTCCGGACTCCTCGAACAGCGTGCAGCCGCAGGGGGGAGCCTTTAATTCCATGACGGTCATAGTACGTCATGGGTCGTTAACTCAGATCGACCCATGACGTACTATGACTGTCAAGGGTCGTTAAGGGGTTAAGTAAAAAAATTTTTTGCAGCCATGTGGCGCTGTTGCTAATAACGACTGTGAAAAACACTGTAAACACAAGCTTTCCATCTATGGCAGTAGCAACAGTTTTATCTTGAACTCAGAAAAATGTGACTTATCTCCCAGTAACTAAGAGAAACTTTGTTTCACTCAGCAGGAAAAGTGCTGCAAAATATACATTTTCAAAATTAGAGTTAGCTGTCCCTTTAACCCTTTGATTGCTAGAGAGTTCTTGCCATTACTTCAGCTTGTACCCCACCCCTCTCATTCCTGATTGGAAGATAGCCCTAAAAAGTCTTCCTGTTACTTGCTTCTCACTCCTAATCTTCAAGCTATATTGCGTTCCTAATGAATATCTGGCTTGTTACTGACCACCGTTCCTGTCTGATCCTTGTTTTTGTGCTTTGTCTCCCATTGCAACCTGGCTTGACTCTCCGACACCACTTACCTCTGTTGATCCTCCGGCTTGACCTTTACTGCTCACTCATCTGAGAGCCTTCCTTGCTCGACTGGTTGATTACTACCCAAGATTCTTTGACTGCTAGCTGATGCTCAACCAAGTTCTCATCTGACCACTCCAAGAGTTGTAGACCTCTGGTAACCAACTGCCAGTGGGTCTTCAACTAATAGAAACTACCGACAGTCTCTCTTAACCAGAAGTCAACCTGGACTGTTCACCAGTCCCTACTTTCACAGATTGCCTGATACAGTTCTGCAAGGGTCCTTTACATCTCCCATTGACCTCTAGCATCACCCTCCAGCTACGCACTCTAGAGTCTGGGAAATCCTTAATTCGACCAGTGTTACAGTTCTCCAATGCATTGCAAGCATTTGAGGGGTTAAAAGCTCCATTTAAAGAAACAGTAATGTTTCATAATAAAAGCAGCTCTAATTAATCATCATAGTATTTGGACTTTGGAGAATGTTATTTCAATTCTGTCAGAGTTGTAGTTCAAGAGTAATTCAATGACAACGTATCCCCCTCCCGCCCCTTTTACTGATATAACACTGCTCAGCCAGAGCAGAAGGGAGGTGCCCAGGTAGACTGCAGAGAGGGACAATCTTCAATTAAGATAATGGAAAAACCTGAAAAGCTTGTCAAGGGGGGCAGGGCTTTCATTGTTCTCATAGGAAGAAGACTGTCCCCTGCTGTTATCTGTCTGGTCTATGGACTGGATTACACATCTGAGAAGAGATGACTTACACTAGGTAAAAGGGGCGGGAGGGGAAACTTTGCTTGTGAATATCTCTCAAACCATAAAGGTTTGAGAGATAAGACTTCTATCGTTCTTCATGTTTTTTTAATGCCTACAAAATAAAATAAAGATAAACAAAGTATTACTATCCCTTTAAAGAACTGTAAAATTGTGGAATTTGTATAAGCTTAGAGGGTTTAATACTTTGCAGGGAAACTAGCCAGCACCAAAGAGAACATCCAAGCCGTCAGTTAGACAAATCCAATTTACAGACATTGACAAGAGACCTATTTATTCCACTTCAAGCCTTGGGCAGGTCAAACACATACATATTTTATGACCAAATCCATAAATGAATCTGAGGATTCCCTTCACCTGTATTTAAATTTGTAACCACAAATCTAAGAAAGGAACCTCAACAGAGAGGAATTAAAAATCCCAAAATGAACATGTCTATAGGCTGTAGCAGCAGTGACAGTCAAAGAGATGTCTGGAGATGGGTCAGGTATCCCCGTAACACAAAACATTAACCTTTTGACTTAAAGGGTTAAAAGATCCCAGTGTCCAATGTGACCTTTTTTCTGCAGTCCTAGTTTGTGTGACACAGAGGAGTCCAATGCATTGCTTGGCCTACAGTATGTTCATCCTTCTTCACCGCATCCCAGCTAATGTAACGCTTATTTCCACAGTAACTAAAAGGGATCTTAACCCCTGAAGGACCACAGAGGTAGGCAATGCATTGCAAGGCACTGGGAACGCCTCAGGTCTTTAAGGAGTTAATACCAAAAAAGCAACTCTGTTGATTCTGAAGGTGAAGGTACTTCCTTTCTTAGTCCTACATTACCTCTCTCACTCACTGACACTTAACCCAGTGCTGGGGGAGGTGGGCAGTGCATTGCTGAGCAGTGTCAGTGAGTGGGGAGGTAATGTAGGGATAAGATAGGATGTCAGTGCTACGGGAGGTGGGTAATGCATTGCTGATCAGTGTCAGTGAATGGGGGAAGGTAATGTAGGGATAAGACAGGAAGTCAGTGCTAGGGGAGGTAGGTAATGCATTGCTGAGCAGTGTCAGTGAGTGGGGAGGTAATGTAGGGATAAGACAGGAGGTCAGTGTTAGGGGAGGTGGGCAGTGCATTGCTGATCAGTGTCAGTGAGTGGGAGGGTAACGTAGGGATAAGATAGGATGTCAGTGCTAGGGGAGGTGGGTAGTGCATTGCTGAGTAGTGTCAGTGAGTGGGGGAGGTAATGTAGAGATAAGACAGGAGGTCAGTGTTAGGGGAGGTCGGCAATGCATTTCTGAGCAGTGTCAGTGAGTGGGGGAAGGTAATGTAGGGATAAGACAGGAAATCAGTTCTAGGGGAGGTGGGTAATGCATTGCTGAGCAGTGTCAGTGAGTGGGGGAGGTAATGTAGGGATAAGACAAGAAGTCAGTGCTAGGGGAGGTGGGCAATGCATTGCTGAGCAGTGTCAGTGAGTGGGGAGGTAATGTAGGGATAAGACAGGATAAGTCAGTGCTAGGGGAGGTGGGCAATGCATTGCTGAGTAGGGTCGGTGAGTGGGGGATGAAATGTAAGGATAAGATAGGAAATGTCTGCATGACATGTCTTGATTACAATCATCTATACATCTAAATAACTCAAATAATAGTTTTCTAAATAAAAGGCTGAAATGACGTACAGGTGATATTTGAAAGCTGATTCAAAATAAACAGTTGCTTTTTTGGTGTTATGGCCTTTTAAAGAGGAACTGAAAGTTAGTGGAATTATTGTAAATAATTGAAAAGAACTTCATTCCACAGGTTCAAAGTAAACAGCACAATAAAAGGTAAAGTCCTTGAAAAATAAATTGTTTTATTGTGTTTTCTTAGGATTTTCACTGACATCTCAAGTCCTTTTATAGACACTACTGATTTCAGGTAAGTTTTACAGTCCATCACTTTAGTTATGGTTGAATACCTGTCCACATGGACCCTTTACACACTGGGGAAACCATTTTTTTTTTTTTTTGCAGGCTCACTTCCTTGACAGGAAACTATAAACTACTGGATACACAGTTCTATACACCAGAGCAGATGTGGGCAACCTGAGGGCTTCCAGTGGTTGTGGCCTACAACTCTCAGCATACCCAGTGGCTTCCTGAAGAATTCCAAGTCTGAACTAGACAATACTAAATTGCCAGTTACAACACTGTCCACTGACTGTTGTGACACAAAGCAACGCCTGTTCTGGGCTAGAAGAACATGGCTGCCAAGCTTCAAGAAGCACATCATATCTATGTATTAAATGTGACAAAAGATATAGAAAAGATTAGAAGAATAATCAATGATATTCACCAGTCAGAAAAAAGGAGTTACTATTCAGGAGATGAGAAGGTAACCCCGTGCGGAAAAACTGTCATATTGTGCCCTCATTCAGCGAATACTCAATGTAGAGTGTAGATGCTGCTCTCTCAAATAGCCAGAGGTTGCCTCCAAGATCCCTCATAGAACACAAGAAAGGAGGAGGCGGCACAGACTGAACCGTGCACAGTAAACCAACACAATTTATAAAAATAGAACATGGACTTACATCATCCAAAATCCACCGGTTGATACTCATCAAAACCAGTATACAGCGTGCTGGGTATTTATAACCCGCTCTACTCAGTGACACACATGTCACAGCAATAGGCAGGATTCATTCTAATAAATCATCATCTGTTTAAAAAGAATGTACATTATTAAACAAAAAAACCTAAAGTAATCAACGCGTTTCATGACCCAAAGTCCCTTTCTCAAATAATCAGTGGCTCTGTCATTGCGATTGGGATAGTATCACATATTTTGCCAGGGTCTATCCTCCTGAGTAAAGCAAAGGCACTCTCACTACTGAAAGGTGGTTTATTCAAAAGTTATTGCAAGTCAAATTTGATGGTTTTCTTAGGTGCAGTCTCTCAACGACCTGAAATTGTACAGTGGCACTGTTGCTATACCATCCTATGGGGATTTACAGTCATCTGACCAGAGCTGTCCATAGGATGGTGTAGCAACATCGCCACTGTGACATTTATGGCCATTGAGATACTGCACCTACAAAATAAATAAATAAAAACTAAAATGGACCTTTGTGCTGCAATAACTTTTGAATAAAATACCTACCAGAAGTGGAAGTACACTACAAGATATTTGTTTCGCCTATTAAGTGCTACTGTCCCTTTAAGTCCTTAACGACCAGAGAGTTGAGCAACGCATTGCTAAAAACTGTCCTGTTGGTGAGCCCCTAGGATTGGAGCGGAGAATCAAGGTTTATGGAAAGTTGCATTTTGTTCGTTCCAGTACAGCACATCTTTAGTATGATCAAAAAGGCCTTGTGAATATAACCCCTTGGTGTCCGAGAGGTAGGCAGCACCCTGCTTCACAATGAGTTCCTCATCCTCTCTGACCCCCAAGGGAATACCATCAAAGTATGGAAAATGTAGACATTTCTGTGACATTTCCACACCCCCATACATACAATGCAGGCCTGTATTTATCAGTATTGTTCCTTCTTCAGATCTACAGTTATATAAAAAAAATAACAAAGATTACTGCTTTCTACTTGATCTTTTTTCCACAATAAATCCAACACTTTCGTTTTTACATTTAGGTCACTAGCTCAAGCCTCGGGTTTAAAGCTGGTAAATAACACCCGTGGCATTGACATTGTTCTCTGTTAGCCGTAAAAAAAAGGGAAATAAAAATAAAGATATATTTTTCTCTTTGGTCTACCAATTCTATTTATCCTTTATCTTTAATCCTCTGAGCCCCAGGAGGGCATGCAATGCATTGCATCTTGGATGCTATAGAGGTTCTCCGACTAAATTATCCATGGGGTAATCCTCATCATAATAAATACAAAATGTAGTGAATTAAAATGTGCACTGGTCTGGGAAATATTAGGCTGGAAAGTAATTATTTGATCCTATGATTAAAGGAACATTAATTCCTCCCAATAATAACAACACCTCCTTACCTTACCCTTTGAGTGCCAGAGAGGTATGCAACGCGTTGCGTACCACTCTGGCACTCAAAGGGTTAATCTGGCCAGAAAATTCTGATGGCCACTATGAATCAATTATGTGTGGATTGTTTCCGCAAAATATTTGATTTCGGAGAATCAGTCTGCGGAAAGTTTATTCATAGCGGCCATTATGATTTCAGGACCACATTAAAGAGGATGTATATAATTAGTCTAAATAGTTAGGTTATATATCAAATATGACTAAATGTGTCTTAATTTTTTTTAAGCTTCATTTGGTCTAAATTGAAGTTATAAAGTCTGCTCTGCACCTACTTCCGGATAGACTGCTGGTGCAGCTCTGTAACCACAGTCCGTCACGCTGCCTCTGCCCCCATTTATCCAGTCTCCTCCTATGACGGAGGCTTCTGTCTGTAAGCTGGAGAGGTCTTATTGGCTAGATATCTATCTCTGCCAATGAGATCGCTCCAGCTTAGAGACAGAAGCCTCAGTCATCGGAGGAGGCTGGATAGAGGGAAGGGAGCAGAGGCAGAGTGACAGACTGCGGTTACGGAGCAGGTAACCGCAGTGTATGGGAAGTAGCTGCAGAGCAGATTTACTTCAATTTAGACCAAATAAAGCTTAAAAAAAAAAAAATTAAGACATTTTTAGTCATATTCGATATATAACCTAACTATTTAGGCTAAGTTATATTGAGATGATAGGTTCCTTTAACCCCTTAGATGCTTCTGCAGTGGTGGACAACATGAGTCCCTTCAGTTGATGCTGAACTACACTTCCCAACTGTTGACTGGCAGGGAATGATGGGAGTCCTGCAGCAGCTACATGTTGCCCATCTCTACACTAGGTACATATTTTTTGGAGGTTTCTCTTGCATCCAAGTGGTTGGAATTATTGTGATAATATAGGGATGGCCATCCAGTCCTAATTGTACAATTCTGAATTTCTACAGTGTGGCTGAGCAACATGAGGCCCTCTAGCTGCTATAAGACTACAACTCCCATCATTACCCCGCCAGACAGCTGTTGACTTGGAATGATTGGAATCGTAGTCCGGCAACATTGTCCTCCCCTGTTCTAGAAAGTGCAAGGACATTTCAGATACTGTATGACTAATATAATATTTTGAGTTCCAGGCCAATGACATGAATAATTCAATAAGGGAATTCCAATAAATACTGTTCTAAAAATAAGCGTTTATATGCAAAAGGTCATGTAAGGTCAGGGGTTTCACAGGAGCCTGGGCGTGATGGACTAAGAAACAGTGGTGACTTATGGACCTTTGCAGCATTCAAGGTGTTGAAATTCTCATTTAACCCTTTGAGTGCAAGAAGAATGTTCACCGTATTGCTCTGCCCTTCTGGCACTGAACTGGTTAAATCAATAGGAATTTAAATATGACCCTAAGGTGCAATTGGTTTGACCCGCAATTGCTCCAGTTCTTCTTAACCCATTAAGAACCAGTGGTGCATGCAACTCATTGCTTCACACTGCATTGCATACCCCCCTGGTCCTTAAACGGTTAATAAACCAGTCTCATTCTGAGGGTTTTGTACTAAACTAGTGCAAATGAACTAAACCAGAAAGGACACGTAACTATTCCCCAAATTCCTTTTGATTTAACTGCGGCTATTAACTCCTTGAATGCTAGGTAGGTCCCCAATGCATTGCTTTGCAATGAACTGGAGACCTCTCTAGCATTCAAGGGGTTAAAAGCCCTATGTAAATCAAAGAGGATTTTTATTTGCCCCCTACAGTGCAGCTGGTTTGCTCCAGAATTAATCCGATTCTACTTTGCACATTAGCCTCATTCTGTCTCTATGCAGCCAGTTACAGGGCTCCGCTGTCAGCTATAAGCCTGACTGTTAGCTTGAAGGATCAAAGCTGCCTCTTCGCCAATCTTTGAAGTAGCAAAATTAATTTTAAACAGCATTACAGGCAATAAGCAAACGGTGTAAGACTATGGGGCAAAAGGATCACTAGACCACATTATTTATTGCATTAAAGAAAAAGTAACACTTAATACTGAATATAGGGCTGCAACTAACGATTATTTTGATAATCGATTAGTTGGCCGATTATTTTTTCGATTAATCGGATAAAAAAAACAATATGCTAATTTTTCATTATTAAAACGATTTAATGAACAAACTGAGGGTTAAAAACAAACAAAAGCAGAATAAAAAACTTTATACATTAACATGTGTCATTGTTACTATTTTACTATGGGGTTTATGCACCTCTCTTTCTCCCCCCTTGTCTCTTTCTCCCCCCCATGTACTTCTCTTTCTCCCCCCCTTTGTGCCTCTCTCTCCCCCTTGTACTTTTCTCCCCTTTGTGCCTCTCTCCCCTTTGTACTTCTTTATCCCCTTTGTGCCTCTCTTTCTCCCCCTTTTACTTCTTTATCCCCTTTGTGCCTCTCTTTCTCCCCCTTGTACTTTTATCCCCTTTGTGCCTCTCTTTCTCCCCCTTTTACTTCTTTATCCCCTTTGTGCCTCTCTTTCTCCCCCTTGTACTTTTATCCCCTTTGTGCCTCTCTTTCTCCCCCTTTTACTTCTTTATCCCCTTTGTGCCTCTCTTTCTCCCCCTTGTACTTTTATCCCCTTTGTGCCTCTCTTTCTGCCTCTATGTACATCTCCCACCTGTACCTCTTTCACTCGCTCATCTTTCTCCTTCTCCCCACTGGCTGCACTGATGACATCCGGTGCAGAACCACGTCAAACGCGGAGACACAGAGTGGTGCATGCTGGGGTTTTCTTCCTCAGTCTGGGAGCCAGTTTTAAACTGGCCTCAGAACAGAGGAAGAAAATACTAGCATGCTTCACGCGGCGTCTCCGCGTTTGACGTGGTTCTGCACCGGATGTCATCAGTGCGGCCAGTGGGAAGACAGTTGCATCCGGCAGACTTTTAGCGTTTCACAACCTATGGCGGCTGGCGGCGCTGCTGGGCGCCACAACTAATCAATGCACAACTAATCGATAATGAGAATCGTTGGCAACGATTCTCATTATCGATTTTTATCGATTTTATCGATTAGTTGTTGCAGCCCTAACTGAATAATATATACATTAATTGGTTTATCCTGTTGAGTATACAAGGGTACTCACACTGCTAATTGATGTTTTATTCAAATGTTATTCCATCTCAGATTTGCATTGTTGGGTGCAGTACCAATGTGGCCTGAAATTATACAATGACGCTGTTGCAACAGCAATCTATGGAGGTTTATGTGCTGAAACACAGCCTCACGTCGCTACGCCTGCCCCCTCACACACTTTGGGCATCACTGAGAGAGATTTTACTATGGATATATATATGCACACACACTAAATGTATGACCACCACAGTATGCGATAATACCTTTTTATCAGAGTAACATTCAAATTCTACACTACCAGACTAACATGGATACCCCAATTTTTGATATACTGCAGTGCAAATGCAATGTTTTGGAGGTAATGCACCGAAAGACTCAAGTTTGACCTGTAATAACTTTTGAAAAAACCTCTCTCAGCAGTGGGAGTGCTCTTGTTTGACTCAGCAGGATAAACTCTAATTTACAGTTGCTTCTATAACATAAAGTACATTCTCTATTATATTACATGCTGTTATATTATTGACTAGTATATGGCCCTCGGTTTGTTTCCTTATCTCAATCTAGCACTTGAGGAAAAGGTATAAACACCCCTGACATAACAAATATGTCACATATATACACCCACGCAGAGGCAAACTAAGAGGGGGTTCCCAGTTGCGCAGAAACTCTCACTGGTTTCTTCTGCCTATAAGATTAGGAAAGACCAAGCACTACAACCCTAATGATGAGAAATGTGTCACACTATTGTGCATATGGCCAAGCAAACACCAAATTAGAGCTTCTATTGGACTACAACTCCCATCATTCTCAGACAGCCGTTGGCAATCAGAGGATGATGATGGTAACTGTAGGCCATCAGTTGCTGGTAAAAAAAAACACAAGTTGCCCCATTTTTTTATCTATGTACAAGATGCTGCATTGACTTGTGAATGTAGAAAAGAAAAGAAAAGAAAAGAGAAAAAAAAGGTATTGTTATTGTATATTTGTAGGTTATTTTATTTGATGGAAATCCCTCCCCTGGTTTTCCATATCCTCCTATATAATATTTAGCTAAATGTATGTTTGTCAGAAGCTGCCATGCTCAGTACAGTCAGCTGTGGGCACTGCATTCATGCACAGTACAGACTACCCGTGCCATGGCGCAGAGAGAACTACGGTCTTAATTCAGTTATCAGCCGAGATGCGGGTACTCTCTACTGTGCATGACTGCACCACGGCCGTTGCTGGGTGGCACTGTGGCCCATGTAAACGGGCTCTTCAACTAGTATATATTTCTTCTAACACGTGCCACACTTTTACTATTATTTCTTTTCAAATGTGTATATTACATACAGCATAAGCACGTACACAGAAATGTACATGAGCAAGTTGTGGGGGAGTAAACTTAACTGCATTTGTTGTCAAACAGTAAAGTTACAAAAGTGGCAGTAGTTGAGTAATGTAACCCCTTAAATGCTAGATACATCTCCAACGCATTGTGTAGCAATGAAATGGATATGTTTCTAGCATCCAAGGGGTTAAAATATTTACGAAGATTTAACAAAAACAGGCCGATGTACTGACAACACTGGCGCAATTTGGGAGCGAACCAAATCCACCGTATGGTGACTAATAAACATTCCCAAATACCCATTGATCTAAATGGGGCTTTTAACTCCTTGAATGCTAGCGAGAACTCAAAATCAATCTCTCTGGCATTCAAAAGGCTAAAAATCCCATTTAGCCCTTTGAGTGCCAGAGAAGCATACAACAGAGCTCAAAGGGTTAAAAAAATCAAGGGGACTTTTTAATGTCCTGCATGGAGCAGTTGGTTTACTCCAATTCATCACAGAAAATCAAACCCACTGAGACTTCTCTTATACTTTTGTTATCCTGCAATTAAGTGGAGAAACTAATCATCGTATGGTCCCGGTGCAAAAATAATTTTGTGGTCACCCCAATACAAAAATATTCTCCATGGGGACAAACCAGTACCTATTAGCCACTAGAAGTCCGGACCCCATCACAACTGAAACCCACACATATATTCCTTGTCTGCAATTAAAATATATGTAAAAATGACGAACAGAAGTATAAACACCACTCTCACATAAAGAAATATGAACATCAAAAATAAAAATGGATTTTATCATTTTAAATATCATGTTCTTCCATCTAGCATCTGTAAAATTAAGTAATTTAATGTTCGATTTCTAAAGTCTAACCCTAAATGCATTTTTAATAAATGTGTATAAAGCCCTATATAGATACAGTTTGGTTTATTGCTTGCACACAGCTAATGCTGTAAATGTACTGAGATTAGTACCCACTGCCCTTCTATTCAGAAAGGCTAATATAGTACCTCAGGCTCATTAACCGACAACTAAACAATATCACCTCTTAGGCATCTTATGGCAAGGGGATACCTGGCAGAGCATATGAAAGACTAGATTTTAGGCCTCAGAAAAGAGGAAATACAGAATGTTTACAGATGCTGCACAGAGTATAGTGCATATAATTCTAGATCATATTTGGTGTTAGTGTTCATGTAATAAGCAGTAATACATTTTCTTTCCTATATACTAAGTGCATATGGATTATTATTTGAATTCAAAATGCAACAGCATATTCCAGTGTGCTGTACAATGGGGAAGCACAGACATAATGGTACATAGCACGAGCAATCAATGTTTGGATCCCCAGCTGCTGACGTCGATCCCCATCATCACACAGACCCACAGTGTGTCACACAGGCCCACCCACACAGTGTCAGACACACCCATTAACAGACCAACAGTGTCACACAAACCCACACAGTGACAGACCCACACACTGACATACCCACACAGTGTCACAGACCCGCACACTGACATACACACAGTGTATCTCAAAGACCGACCCACACAGTGTCACACAGACACACCCACACAGTGACAGACCCACACACTGAGATACCCACACAGTGTCGCACAGACCCACACACTGACATAATCACACAGTGTCATACCCACAGTGTGTCACACAGATCCACACAGTGACATACCCACACAGTGTCACACACGCTAACATATCTACACAGTGTCCCACAGACCCACACATTGAGAGACCCACACGGTGTCACACATAAATCCACGCACTTACAGACTCACACAGTGTCACACATAAATCCACGCACTGACAGACCCACACGGTGTCACGCAAAAACCCACGCACTGACAGACCCACACGGTGTCACACAAAAACCCACGCACTGACAGACCCACACGGTGTCACACAAAAACCCACGCACTGACAGACCCACACGGCCACACATAAATCCACACACTGACAGACCCACACGGTGTCACACATAAACCCACACACTGACAGACCCACACGGTGTTACCCCCATGCCCTGACCAGTCCATAGGTCATATAGAAGCACAGTGACAGAGCCAGTATCATGGAGACCCACAGTGTCACAAAGAGCCACACACAGTCACTGAGACCCACAGTGTCACACAGACCCACATACACACAGTGTCACACGCAACACCCACACACTGATAGACCACACACACACTCACTGACAGACCCACACACAATGTCACACCCACTCAAGCACTGAAACACCCACATATAGTGTCACACATAAACCCTTCCACAGTGTCACACACTAACCCACACACTGACAGACATATACAGTGTCATTCATATAGATCCACACAGTGACAGAGGCAGGCAGTGCCATAGTGTCACACACAAAGACACACGCAGTGCCAGACCCACGAATCGGGCTGATGTACAAGGTAAACATGGTGCAATCTTGGAATAAACCAACTGCACAATGGGGAACATCTAAAATAACCCACATTCCCATTTATTTAAATGACGCATTTAACTCCTTGAACGCTCTAAAGGTGCCCAAAACACTAGCACTGAATGGGTAAAAGGCCCCAATTAAATGAATGGTAATCGCGGTTTGCTCTCCAGGGGGGCAGTTGGTTTACTCAGAGAATTGCTCCATTGAGTCCCGGTGACACACAGACGCAGGCAGTGCCACAGACAAAGGTAGCCGTGATGCCCTCCCCCATGCCCCTCACCTCAGTGTGCTCCTCCGGTACCAGTGTGTGCCACCCCCCGGTGCCGCCCCCTCCTCCTCTCCCCCGCTGGGCATTTAGCTATCCGCCAGGAACATGGCACTGCCACACACTGAGCCCACTTCAGGAAGCGTCAGGTGCGGGCCAGAGTGACAGTGAGATCGGCCAACCGGAAACCAGCAAGTAGCTGCTTACACCGAAAAAGCCAATCAGAACGCGGAGAAGGCGGGGTTATGTAAATCACTGTGTCTGGAGAAGTGCGCAGGTGCTTGGCGCTTATTCCCAGTGAAGATGTGGGCAACGTGTGGCTCTGTAGTCAAGGCTGTAGCCGGGGGAGTATCATAGTACTCATCCCCAGCCGGTTTCCACGGGGATTGGGATCCCAGTGTGTGTGACATTATTGGGGTGGGGGTCCCAGTGTGTGTGACAGTGTTTGGAGGGATGGTTTTGTGGCAGTATTTGAGGGGATGATTTTGTGTCTCAATGCGTGACAGTGTTTGTAGGGTTGGTTTTGTGTCTCAGTGTGTGACAGTGTTTGAGGTGATGGTTTTGTGTCTCAGTGTGTGACAGTGTTTGTAGGGTTGATTTTGTGTCCCAGCGTGTGACAGTGTTTGAGGGAATTGTTTTGTGTCTCAGTGTGTGACAGTGTTTGTAGGGTTGGTTTTGTGTCTCAGTGTGTGACAGTGTTTGAAGGGATGGTTTTGTGTCTCAGTGTGTTACAGTGTTTGTAGGGTTGGTTTTGTGTCTCAGTGTAAGACAATGTTTATGAGGATGGTCTTGTGTCTTAGTGTGTGACAGTGTTTGAGGGGATGGCTTTGTGTCTCAGTGTGTGACAGTATTTGGGGAGAGGGGTCCCACATCGTGACAGTGTTTGGAGGGATGGTTTTGTGTCTCAGTGTGAGACAATGTTTATGAGGATGGTCTTGTGTCTTAGTGTGTGACAGTGTTTGGAGGGATGGTTTTGTGTCTCAGTGTGTGACAGTGTTTGAGGGGATGGTCTGGGGTCTCAGTGTGTGACAGTGTTTGGAAGGATGGTTTTGTGTCTCAGTGTGTGACAGTGTTTGGAGGGATGGTTTTGTGTCTCAGTGTATGACAGTGTTTGGAGGGATGGTTTTGTGTCTCAGTGTGTGACAATGTTTGAGGGGATGGTCTGGGGTCTCTATGTGACAGTGTTTGAGGGGATGGTTTGTGGTCTCAGTGTGTGACAGTGTTTGAGAGGATGGTCTGAGGTCTCAGTGTATGACCGCATTTGAGGAGAGCGGGGTCCCACTGTGTGGCAGTGTTTGAGGGAATTGTTTTGTGTCTCAGTGTGTGACAGTGTTTGAGGGGATGGTTTTGTGTCTCAGTGTGTTACAGTGTTTGTAGGGTTGGTTTTGTGTCTCAGTGTGTGACAGTGTTTGAGGTGATGGTTTTGTGTCTCAGTGTGTGACAGTGTTTGTAGGGTTGATTTTGTGTCCCAGCGTGTGACAGTGTTTGAGGGAATTGTTTTGTGTCTCAGTGTGTGACAGTGTTTGTAGGGTTGGTTTTGTGTCTCAGTGTGTGACAGTGTTTGAGGGGATGGTTTTGTATCTTAGTGTGTTACAGTGTTTGTAGGGTTGGTTTTGTGTCTCAGTGTGAAACAATGTTTATGAGGATGGTTTTATGTCTCAGTGTGTGAGTGTTTGAGGGGATAGTCTTGTGTCTTAGTGTGTGACAGTGTTTGAGGGGATGGTCTGGTGCCCCAGTGTGTGACAATGTTTGGGAGGATGATCTGGGGTCCCAGTTAGAGACAATGTTTGTGAGGATGGTCTTGTGTCTCAGTGTGTGACCGTGCTTGGGGGGATGGACTATGGTCTTATTGTGTGACACTGTTTGGGAAGAGGGGTCTCAGTGTGTGACAGTGTTTGGATCAGGGGTCCTAGTGTGTCACAGTGTTTGGGGAGAGGGGTCACAATATGTGACAGTGTTTGAGGTTATGGTCTGAGGTCACAGTGTTAGGGGAGAGGGGTCCCACCGTGCAACAATGTTTGGGGGGATGGTCTTGGATCTCAGTGTTTGACAGTATTTAGGATAGGGTTCCAAGCGTGTCACAGTGTTTGGTGTGGGTGTCCCAATGTGTGAGAATGTTTGGAGGTCTGGTCTGGGGTCACACTTTGTGATAGTTTTTTGGGGGATATCCTGGGGTCCCAGTGTGTGTGATAGTGTTTGGGGGATGGTCTGGGGTCCCAGCGTGTCACAGTGTTTGGGGAGAGGGTTCCCAATGTATGATAATGTTTAGGGGGATGGTCTGGGGTCTCCATGTGTGACAGTGTTTGGGGATGGGCTGGGGTCTCAGTATGTGACAGTGTTTGGGGGATGGGCTGGGGTCTCAGTGTGGGACAGTGTTTGGGGGATGGTCTGGTGTCTCAGTGTGTGACAGTGTTTGGGGAGATGGTCTTGGATCTTAGTGTGTGACAGTATTTAGGGTGGGGTTCCTAACGTGTCACAGTGTTTGGGGTGGGTGTTCCAATGTGTGACAGCATTTGGGGGTGATAGTGTGGGGTCTCACTCTGTGACAGTGTTTGGGGGGGATGTTTGGTGGGGGGAGTATGACAGAGACATACTTCAGTAGAGATCACTGTTAACATATAACAATATATAGCTATACTGGCCTGCTGTATGACTGACACTAACTTGCATAAGTAAATATATTAAACTAATTCAAAGGATAATAATGCATACTATGTGAAATAAAACATATAATGCAGGGATTACCCTGCAGGGTAAAACACTGGCACTCTCAGTCCTGAGATATGCTTTGTTCAAAAGTTATTGCAGCTCAAACTTCCATTTTTTTATTGGGGGTGGGGGGGTTTGCAGTACTTCCATGGACTGAAATGTTATGTTGGCACTTTTGCCACTGCAGTCTATGGACAGCTATGGTCAGTTGAACGTTAGCCTCTATAAATTGAATATGAATGAATAAATATGACTAAGAGTTGGTCCACTTTACTTTATACATAAGGCCCACCGTTATGATATGAAAGTAGATCATTAGATTATTAGATTTTAGTGTTCCTTTAATTATTACTGTATATCATCTCCATAGAGGTGGGCATGACTCTTTGTTGTCGGACTCAGGATATTATAAAATGTGAATACCTTATTGGCTGGCAAAGCCAGCCAGTCTGCAGATGTTACAAGTTACACATTAAACATCTGAGCGCCAGTGAGTTACACAGCACACCGCAAAACAACACGCCGCGCACCCACCGGCATCCAAAAACGTCATAAAAATGAAAATTGGAAAACTAACATAAAATAAAAGTAACTTAAATATGAAGTATTAACTGAAATGAATCCAGATGGGGGGACACCGAGCAGAGCACACCATTTGAGGCCCACTGGGAGGTAAAGGATGACATGCTCCCAGTGGCAAGAGCTTTGGGTGAACTCTGCTTGGATACGGGAATGCACAAATACCCAGATCAAATCTTCAGGCTTCGTTGGAACCTCACCTGACAGCACCTGCTTCCTGGTCACATAGATGGCCATCTTAGCCTGTGCAAGGAGCAGGTTTATGAGGAGGTCCTCAAGTAGGCTGACCAGACCTCACCTTTAACTGGGGACACATAGGAGAAATGCATACTGCAGAACTGCATTGATGTTAGTGAAGTACTGCAAAATAGCTATTTCCTATGTGTCCCCGGTTAAAGGTGAGATCTGGTCAGCCTATCCTCAGCCCTACTGGTCCGAAACACTGTGCGCCCAAAGATAAAGAGGTGAGCGGAGAAGTGCAGCCAGAACGACAGGAGGAGGCCCCTCAGGAATGACAAGAGGGGCTGCAGGTGAAATAAATGTGATATACACAGGACTCCAACGCCTGTAGTTAAATCTTTAACCCTTTGAGTGCCAGAGTGGTAGGCAACACATTGCAAAGCAATGTGTTTCCTACATCTCTGGCATTCAATGGGTTAAAAGGAAGAAATAGCTCTTTGGGAGAAGTTTTGCAGTGTGGGAGTCTGTGAACAAAGAATCGTGTTTGTAGTGTCCATGAAATGAAGTTATAATTAGAGACATATTTGTGGAATTAATCAATGCAGAATTGATTCATAATGGGCATTAGGATTTTCTGGCCCGAAGTGACCAGTTATGCCTTTAAAAAAGGGGTTCACTGGTTCCAATCCTGCAAAATTACACTTCCATAAGCATCCTACATTTAACCCTTTGAGTGCCAGAGAGGTATCATTGGATACCTTTCTGGCACTCAAAGAGTTAAAGGCATATCTGGTCACCTTGTACTGGACAGATCAACGTACGTTTGAGTTTCTTATTAGAATGCTTTATTGTTTCTTTAGGAACCTTATGAACTTGACAACTCCATGTGGAACACTTGAAGAGTGGATTGGACTTGCTGGGGACCACTATTTCCTGTGACACCCTGACCACTTCCTGATTGGGATTAACCAGGTGAGTTTGTAAGCATCCCCTGAGTATTGAAAACATCAGAGAGCAGCAAATTGTGAGTACATCTGTTTATTTCTAATACTGCACTGGTTTGGTTATATTTCACTATACACTGATGTTTGCAAATATGGCGAAAGTTCTGAAATGTTTGGTCATGGGCGTTAGGTGCTGTTTGATGGAATTAATGTCCAAGGTTTCCTGCTTAAATGACAAATAACATATCTTGATAATACCACCCACCACCACTTACTTTACTATGGCCAGAAAATCCTAATGTCCCTGATGAATTTTATCTTTGTTCAAGAGATACCCTGAATGTTAAGTCGATGGAGGCAGACATTACAGTTACTGGCAGTTTTGTCAAACTAAAGCTTGCTTAACCCCCTTTACAGACCACAGCGGTGTATGATGCAATGTGTTGGACATGTGTCTGGTTGTTAAAAGGTTAATTTACTCTTTAATTTACTGGACATGACATCAAGAACTGATTGAAGATGGTATCTTTTGAACAAAGGTAACAAAACAGAATTCATTTAGGCGATATAGTATTTTTTTGTTTATAGTTAAGTGCAAGATTGATTATTACCGTAGGTGTTTGTTTTCCTTTAATGGGCCTGATCTTGTTGTCAGCTTGGGCCTTAATCACATGAGGATTGAGAAGCAATTAGATCATAAGGAAGGCATAAATGTCCCCCCAAAACTAGGGTGGTCAGACCTCACCTTTAACCGGGGACGCATAGTAAAAACGCATACTGCAGGACTGCTTTGATTTCAGTGCAGTCCTGAAAAATGCCTATTTCCTATGATTCCCCAGTTAAAGGTGAGGTCTGGTCAGCGTACCCAAAACTCCATTTGATTTCAGTCGGGATTTTAACCCTTTGAATGGTACAAAGCTCTCCAATGTATTGGTATTGTTGGATTGCTCCAAAATTGCCCTGGTTTTCTTTGATACATCTGCCTGCTGTTACACATTTCAGTTATTTGTTTAGTGATTTGGAATGATCTGTGCAAATTCGAGGATATGCATGTGCAATCCCATGTGAATAATCTGCCGATCAATCATTTTGACCTATCTGTGCTTAACCCTATGAGTGATATATTGGTGTACTCTGAAAACTATGATAAGAATCTCTGAACTACACCACATGTGTGGGGGATATATGAAACCGCTAATCAGTTTAACCTCAGTCAGTGCCCAACTATTGTGAAGCAGTGCGAAGGGCACTCCAGGCACGCAAAGGGTTAGGTATGGTTTAAAACCACTTTAATTTTAGAGGTGTCTGAAGCGCATTGGAAAGCAATTTGATGGAGATTTATCTAGTATTCGGGGGGGTTAAAAGATCAGTTCAACCCTTTGAATGCCAGACAGGCACTCAACCCAGTCTGTTGTGTAGTCCTCTGGTGATAAAGAGTTAAATCAAAGAAGATTTGAGACATTTTTATTTGTCCCCAAGGGTTAGTGAGACCAGATTGGCATTTTACTGTAGGACGCTAAATCCCCCGCAGTAAAACGGCACCTGGCCATATTATCTCTGGTTCTGTTGGTGTTTTCCATTTTTGTTTCTGAGCATACTGCCACTGAGAGTGGTGTATGCATCTTGATTTCTATATTGATGTCTTTTTTTTCTGGTAAACTACTGTCAAAGAAATTTTATTTTTGGAATGTCACACTTTCCAACATTTCAAAAAGCCTAAGATGGACAATGTTTTAGGTGGTTTTGCTTGGGGCTTGTCTGGTGGGTGCCATTACCAAGAATATTTAGGTTACTTCAGACCTGTTTATTGGATTTGACAGCTCTTTATGTGATTGAATAAATAATTTAGAACTAGAGGAAAGTATTTTATGTACAAAGATTAATTTATAAACTCATATAGGAACAATATTGCAAGTTGTTGTTGATGTGGAACATTGTGATACAATTATATACACATTACACATTTTGATCTCCTGCAAAGAAGCACAGATGAAATTGGGTCTCAAAGAACCGATGTCCCTTCAAAAGGTATGGAATTTATATTTTCCTGTTGTGCCTCTATTACTGCTATGTCAGTTTTGTTTATGCTGATATGTCAATTGTTATATACTGTATCTTTTTTTCCGTGTAAATTAAGGGTTCCCAAATCCGTGCTCGGAGTAAAGTGGGCACTTAAATCAAGGATGCTTATGAAAACGTCATTCTGCGGGACTGTGTAGGCAAACATCTCAACTTTTTACATGGGCAAAGAGGGACAGATTTGTTTATAGTGGTATTGTATGGGTGGGAAGGGCATTGCCGATAAATTTTTACATTATTTCATGACCTAGTGACACCTCTTTGTGTAACTAATGAAACGATTTAGAACAAGACCAAAGTATTTTATTTGCCCAGGCTAATTTATAAGCACATATATTGAAGTTAAAGCAAATATTATTGTGAATTTTATTGCTGTGGAGAAATGTGATGGGAAAGAGGGATTTGGGTCTCAAAGAGGTTCAGTCCCTCCTAAAGAGGGACACTTGGGAGACGTACACAGGTATATGTGGTCACCTATACTCAGGGACCCTTAACAGGCCAGGCTCTTAGAGTTTCCCTGCTTGTGCACAGGTGAGTTAATGAAATGACCGAGCTTCTGGTGGACTCACCTGTACACGAACTGGAAAACCTTAACCCTTTAAGTGCAAAGCAATGCGTTCCATACCCCTCTGGCACTCAAAGGGTTAAAAACATGGGGCCACGTGATGTAAAAAGATATTGTATCAAATCTGGAGTGAAATATACGCACAATAATGTGGGCGCGATTAACCCTTTGAGTGCCGGGGAGTATTCAATGTGTTGCACACCCCTCTGGCACTAAAAGGGTTAATGCTAATTTAAAATGGCACTTTTAACCCATTGAATGTTAGAGAGATCTCCGACGCATTGCTTTGGACCTGCCCCAATGTCACTGTGTATGTGTACAGTGTGATATTCTAAAAACAAAGGTACTAAATCATCTTGTTATGTAATGGTGAATTGCTATGCTGATGGCATGTAATATTGTATTGCCCCACTGGTGGCATATGATTTTTATTACTCTGTTGGGCTGCTGGTAGCATGTTACGGTGCATTGCATCGCTGGTAGCATGGAATGGTGTAGTGCTTTGCTGGTCTCATGGTATACCAGATAAAGGTTGTTAATTTAAAAAACATGCTGTAACAACAAAGCATCGCTGATTATTCTTATTATGGTCTTGCTTCTTGGTCCGTCAATTCTCAGATGTATTACTGTAATTTTTTCATTCATTTCTGCTGTTTCCGTCGAAGGCAAAAGCCATCTTCAAAGTGGGTGTCATTTAATCTACCATCATATTGTAAGTTATTCCAAAAAATATCATATAACCGGCTTTTATGTATAATAACAAAAAGGTTGCAACCGCACTCGTTCAATCACTGTCGTTAAATACTCCAAAAATTAAAAAATAAATCTTTATTCCAACATTTAAAATCGGCATACATGATTACTATGGAGGTGGAAAACCCAAAGAATGCAACAAGACCCCCCCAAAAAGGTCTAACGCGTTTCGCGCTATACACAGCGCTTAATCATAGATCTAGAGCTATTATACATATAGGTATCCAGGCTGGAGAACCTGTAGTGACCATTGCACCGGAATTCATCGTTTTTCATTCTACCTTATTGGGGGTAAGTTTTACCCATTTCGTTCTTGAGTACTATATATGCAGCGTGCGTAGCACTATACCCTTGTGACTGTTAACCAGCTTTTATGTCTTAGTTCTGTCAATTTTTTCTGATTAAATAAAAATGATCTTAACTTGGAGGTACTTTATAAGTATTAACAGAAAACTTTACTTATCCATGTTTTTACATTTTGTTATTTTTCCTACTGAAATCCTTTGACACATTTTCCAAAGTGACTGGTTGGTTTACTTCTGAAAACACCATCATTTTTTTTTACCGCCAACTGATGATCCAGCCGTTCTTCATTATATCGGCTTTTTGAGCATCACACCCAAAAAAGGAAACTCGAGTCTGTGTTCATTGTATTGGAAGGATTCTGATCTACCTGTGCTTCTCTGAAATCAAAGGTACCAAGTCACCTGATCCTGCAATATTGTACTGCTCAGCTGTACTTATACTAGAACTAAAAAAAAAAAAAAAAATTTTTGTATGTTTTATTTATGTAACGCCAGTATTTGTACTTGGCAGTTTACAGTACAGGGGAGGTATATGAAGTGCAGTTTTTTTTCAGACATTGTAATAGGAGGTTAAGTAGGAATTCATATATTGTGATAGGAGGACCCTGGCCGTTAGGGCTTACAATCTAAGAAGGGAATGGGCAACATACAGATACAATTGGGAAGAAAAGCAGTGAAAGTAAAAAAAATCCCTAAAATTCTAATTAATTTAAATAGTTCGGGACATTAAGGGGTTAAGAACCATAGACCCCCTGGCAAAGTTGTGAATGGCCCCAAAAATATATGGAAATATTTAGGATCCAAAAGTGTAGTTGTAATTTCCTTCTTTCCCCTATATTTGGGAAAAGAAGCCACAATTACGTGTGCACCCACAACCGCCTCACTCAACCATAACCATTGGATTAACTTGGTTCTTCCTTTAACCCTTTGAATGCCAGAGAGGTATCTAATGCATTGCTGCGCAATGCATTGGATGCCTTTCTGGTACTCAAAGGGTTAAAACTGAGAGTAAGGGAACCCAAGATAAGATCCTTTTGAACCAGTACGTCACTAGCAAATGCTAAGTACCACCCATGCATTACAATGTCCCTGCTAAGACAAGCTTAGTTTGTTTTACAGAGAATTAAAATCTGCGTTTATGGTGTCCTAGCTAATTCTCCTGTAAAATAAAGTTTTGGTGAAATGAATCTGGTGTCTGTGACACATTGTGGCACTCCAGGCTAATGCCATGCACGGTATGCTAATAAGTTCTGTTTTAGGCCAGCCTTACCCCTCGCTGTGCTATTAGAAATGCCCAGTTGTTTGTGAAATCTGCCTAGATTCATTCATAGCACAGGGCGTGGTCACAATGGCTCAGAGCAGAAACAAATTAGCATACAGTGCCAGGAACATACACTGGTTCAATTCTCAAAAACTATATATATATATATATATATATATATATATATATATATATATATATATATATATATATATATATATACAAATGGCTAGCAGAGCACATAAACAGCATTTACTTCATTTTAAAATGAACTAAACTTATTTTAAGGTGACAGGCCCACTTTAACCCCTTATATTCTTGTGAGGTCGCCAACGCGAACAATGAATGGTTTCAGGATATCCCAGTGGGTAATCTGTGGCTCAGTTATTTTGATTGATTTAGTTTACGTATGCCCAATTAACCCCTTAGCGTCACATGATGTGCCAGGATCGTCACACCGTTGATGATCCAGGGATGCCATGGAATTCTGGGATAGCAGCAAAGCTGCACGCTGCTCTGTCATCCCAGAATTAATTGCAAAAAAAAGTGTAGTGGTCCTTAACCCTTTGAGTGCCAGAGGGGCACACAACACATTGGTTTGAGTACCCCTCTGGCACTCAAAGGGTTAATAGCCACCCACCCGGATCGGGCAGTCATTTAACGGAACTACCACCCCTTGTAAACTTGCCCCCAAATAGTTACCCATCTGGCGACTAGCTGCTCAATAGTGCTAGCCGCCAGAATTATTACCGCATTATTGAGAATTTCTGCTGCTCCCGGGACTGACAGCCAGGAAACAGTGCAGATGTCTTTGCATAGTGACGTCTGCAAGCCTGCGCTGTCAGTCCCAGTCTGCTCTAGGAGGCGTTGCTAGGAGCCGCACGGCACCAGAAGGGACTGACAGCGCAGACATCACTATGCAAAGATGTCTGCGCTGTCCGTCCCAGGAGCAGTAGGAATTCTCAATAACGCGGTAATAATTCTGAGCAGCTAGTCGCCAGATGGGTAATTATTTGGGGGCAAGTTTAGAAGGGGTGGTAGTACCGCTTTAAGGTGTTAATGATATCCAGTTGCTGTGTTCTGAAGACTAGAGCGGAAAATCACGAGGATAAATAATGGGCAGTAAGGCGGTATGTAAAGTGGGACCTAGTAGAACAAGGGGTAATCAATGGGTGGTCCTCCAGCTGTTGGGGACTAGAACGCCTGTTATTCACAGCCAGAAGCTGGGTAGAGATGGTGGACTTGTAAGGTGCAATTTAAATAAGCTAAAGAGGTGGAAGTCTGGAGTAAACCAATTATACCATAATGAACTAATTAAAATGATCTCAGGTTCCCATTGCGTAAAATGAGAATTTTAACCTTTTGATTGCTAGACAGGCCTGTCCATAAACTAGTGGTATTGAGATTGCCCTGACCATACCTACAACTCAATGTGGGCATGGTCAGCACAGCTGAGACTCCACCCCTCAGTCTTTGGCGGTCTAGACCGTGTCCTACTCTGCCTAATGGGGAATCCATCCCTGCACAGAGGTAATGAAAGGAACGACAGAAAAACAATAGTGTAACATCTAATCTGTCAAACTGAAACCGCCATTGATTTTAGCTGACAGTGTTATTGATTCACCCCTGCGCTCATAAAACATCTTTCATATTGGGCTCTCAAAGTCTTAAACACAATTAATGCATCACTTCAGTCGCCACTAATTAAAAATCAGACCTTATTGAATCTACTTTCCTTCAAATAAATAGACAATAAGTAATATCTTGCCATGCTCTGTACTTTTATATTAGGACATAAATAATTTATTGTTTTGTTTTGTCTTAATGCGGGAGAGCGGAGGTCAGAGAAGTCATGAGGTATTGAACGAGGGTCAGATCTGATGCTTAACATCTTGCAGACCACAGGGGTATGCAGTAAATCTTTCTTGATGCAGCTCTAAAAAGGTCTGCATCCATCAAGTTCAGACTGTGCCCTATCACCCCTATTGTTCCAGAGGAAGGCACAAAAAAACCCAAAGACATTGAAGCCATTTCCAGTTCAGCCCCAAATGAGTAAAATAAATTTCTTTCTGACTCCAAATGGTAGTTGGATATTTCCCTGGATCAGCATCCTAGCCGGTGTGAAATAAAAAGCAATGATTCTCAGTATTGTTCTGAGCTTGAAAGATAGCCTTTCCTTTTTGATAACAATTACATTATCTGGAAGTACAGCATCCTGAGGCAAGGAATTCTAAAACTTTACTGCCCTTACTATAAAAAAAATCCCTGCCTTTTGTTTTAGTCGAAAACGTCTTTTACTCTAGTCTTAATGGATGAGCTCTTGCTTTTTAATCCAATCTTGGCAATTCCTTCAACACCCCTATGTTTCTTAAGGGAGTTAACCCTTTGAGTGCCACGGAGATATCCAACACAATGCATTGGATACCTCTCGGACACACAGAGAAGTAAAAGGACAGTAACGCGTAAATATGCATCACAATATTTATCCTGCTGAGTAAAACAAAGGTGCTCCACTTCTAGGGTTCTTGTATTTAAAAGTTACTTTAGCTCAAACTTGCACTATTTGGCTGTAGTACCTCCATGGTTCTGAAAACTTACAGTGGCGCCATTGCGACAGACGCCTGTGGAGGGTTATGGTCACTGACAGTATGTATCCATAGTTTTCTGGAGCAACAGTGCCATCAAATACTTCAGGCCATGGAGGTGTACTACATCCAAAATCGCAAGTTTGAGCTGCAATAACTTATGAATAAAACATCTCGGCTGTGGGAGTGCCCTTGTTTTGCTTAGAATGATAAACCATACTTTTTTAATATATGAAACCTCCATGTTATACAACATTATCCTTTTAAAGATCTGGGCCTTGTTCCAGGCTTGGGCCATGTAATGGCGCTAATGTCCCTATTAGTAATGGTTCCATTGGGCTGCATGCGGTTGGTAGAAACCCCAGTTTTTATGGAAACGTATGGCTGTATTCAGTTAGCTGAAGGAGAGCAATTCTGGAGAAAATTAACTGTATTACAAGGACAAATACAAATATCCCTGACTTACAATTGATTTAAACAGATACTAACACTTTATTTTGACTTTAAATATTCGTTAAGGGATAATATTTAAAGTCAAATTGCCTGTACTTTTTATTTATATTGTATGCTTACATATTCATGTTCCTGTCGGTGAGCTGGCTGGCTCTTCCTACAGAGGGTTTTCGGTCGGGGGCTATAGAAGCAGTGATGATGCAATGTAAAAAGATAACCGAGAATTTAGTGCTGCAGGGATAGTGTTACATTGTATCGCTATCCTACTCGGCTGGGCAACTGAGCAGAAAACATTCTGGAAAAAGAGATCCAAGGAGATCATGTCAGGATGCATAAAAATGTAAATAAAATAAATGCATATGAAAAAAGGAATAAAGTAGATACAATTTGACTTCATATAATATCAGAGCGGTTACCATCCCTTTTTAAATAGGGAAAAAGCAATGCATTGGAGACCTAATGTTCAATGGGTTAAAAGATCCATTTAAATCAATTGATCTTTTTATTCCCTGTAGTACAGTTGGTTGCTCCTGAATTGCTCCTCTTGGGGTCACTGAATATGGCCCTTGTGATAAGCCTGGTGCCCTTTGGTAACAGCAGAGCAGGTAGACGTCCCAGGGGAAAGCGTAAAGTAGTGGACTGATTAATCCTCCTTTTATTCTTCACAGGTTGCCAGAGCATTGCAAAATAATTATAATTATTTAAATATTTATTCACACTAAGATTCACTAAGCCTTTGAGTGCCCGTGGGGTTAATGGATTCGATAAGTGCTGTCCAAATAATGGTGTATTGCGCCACTGGTCTCGTACTGGTGTATTGTATTGCTGGTCTCATATAATGCTCTGCTTGTCTCATATAATGGTGATGCTCTGTTGTTATCATGTACTGATGTGTTGCATTGCTGGTCTAATGTAATATTGTTTTCTATCCTTTGAGTGCCAGAGGTTTTCATTCATTAGACTCCTTTTTGACACCCAAAAGAGAATTGGGGTGGGTGGTATCTAGCTATAATATAATGGTGTATTGCACTGTTGCTCTCATGTACTGGTCTCATACAATGGTGTAATAATGTACTCTATCCTTTTGAGTGCCAGAGGAATACGTGCACTACGCTCCTCTTCGGCACTCAAAAGATTATTGGGGAGAATTGTATCAATCTTAGTTTTTTTTTCTGCACTTCTGGTCTTAATGTACTGGTGGATTGCACTGCTGGTCTCATCAACTAATGTATGTCACTGCTGCTCTCATGTAATGCCACATTTCTCTGCTGGTCTCATGTACTGGTAGATTGCACTGCTGCTCTCATGTAATGCTGTATTGCACTGCTGCTCTCATGTACTGGTGGACTTATGTAATTCCGTATTGTACTGATGATCTTATGTACTAATGTATTTCACTGCTGCTGTCATGTAATGTCACATTTCTCTGCTGGTCTCATGTACTGGTGGATTGCACTGCTGCTCTCATGTAATGCTGTATTGCACTGCTGGTCTCATGTACTGGTGGACTTATGTAATTCCGTATTGTACTGATGGTCTTATGTACTAATGTATTTCACTGCTGCTGTCATGTAATGCCACATTTCTCTGCTGGTCTCATGTACTGGTGGATTGCACTGCTGCTCTCATGTAATGCTGTATTGCACTGCTGCTGTCATGTACTGGTGGACTTATGTAATTCCGTATTGTACTAATGTATTTCACTGCTGCTCTCATGTAATGCCACATTTCTCTGCTGGTCTCATGTACTGGTGGATTGCACTGCTGCTCTCATGTAATGCTTTATTGCACTGCTGGTCTCATGTACTGGTGGACTTATGTAATTCCGTATTGTACTGATGGTCTTATGTACTAATGTATTTCACTGCTGCTGTCATGTAATGCCACATTTCTCTGCTGGTTTCATGTACTGGTGGATTGCACTGCTGCTCTCATGTACTGGTGGACTTTTGTAATTCCGTATTGTACTAATGTATTTCACTGCTGCTCTCATGTAATGCCATATTTCTCTACTGGTCTCATGTACTAATGTATTGCACTGCTGCTCTCATGTAATTCTGTATTGCACTGCTGGTCTCCTATACTAGTGTATTTCACTTCTGGTCTTATGTAATGTCGTATTGCACTGCTGCTCTCATGTAATGCCGTAGCATGCAAAAGATTATTGAGGTGGGTAGTATACATTTTTTTTTTTTTTTTTGTACGGCTAGTCTCATGCAATGCTGTACTGCTGGTCTCCTATACTAATGTATTGCCCTGCTGGCTTCCTGTACTAATTTATTGCACTGCTGCTCTCATGTAATGCCGTATTGCACTGCTGGTCTCCTTTGGAGCATGCAAAAGATTATTGAGGTGGGTAGTATAAATATTTTTTTTCTGTACTGATAGTCTCATGCAATGCTCTACTGGTTTAATTTAATGCTGAATTCTTTCCTTTGAGTTCCAGCAGGATTAATACATAAGATTCATCTTTGACATCCAGAAGATAATTGAGGTGGGTTGCATCAGTCTTTTTTTTTTTTTTTTTCTCTGTGCCACTGGTCTCTTGTAATGATAAACTGCAGTGCTGGTGCCATGTAATGTTGAATTGCCATGGTGTAGTCATATAATGGTGTATTTCCCTCATGCAATACTTTGCTGCTCTAATGTAATGGTGTATCGTACTGCTGGTCTCATGTAATACTCCTCCAGTCTCCTGAGGCTTAAAGCGTAACTTTCACCTGAATAACATAACGCCACAAATGATAATTACATTAGAGACATCCACAGACTTATACTTGAAAATAAAACTAATTGCTGCATTAAAGGGATAGTAATACTTATAATGTCAAAAAAAAATGTTGTAGGGTTTATTTCCCTGAGTAAAACAAGAGTACTCCCACTGCTGAAAGGTGTTTCATTCAAAAGTTATTAATTTTCAAAGTTGAATTTTTTAGGTACAATATCACAGTGGCCTGAAATTGTACAGTGGCGCTGTTGCTACACCATGCTATGGAGATTTATGGTCCCGGGACCAGAGCTGTCCATAGGATCGTGTAGCAACAGCGCCACTGTACAGTTTCAGGCCACTGTGATATTGCATCTAAAAAATTCAACTTTGAAAATTAATAACTTTTGAATGAAACACCTTTTGGCAGTGGGAGTACTCTTGTTTTACTCAGGGAAATAAACCCTACAACATATTTTTTTTTTACATTATAAGTATTACTATCCCTTTAATGCAGCAATTAGTTTTATTTTCAAGTATAAGTCTGTGGATGTCTCTAATGTAATTATCATTTAATGAAAAATAGAACCTTTTATGCACCCGCTGGGATATGTTAGGAGGCGCCCTCTGCGCCTGCACTGTCAGTCCCTTTCGGCACAGTGGCATTCAATTCACCAATTGTGGAGTTGAAGGGGACGGACAGCACAGACGCAGAGATGCCGGCTCTGCGAGATGTCTGCGCTGTGCCCCGGTGCCTTCCTGTTTAAAAGGCTCTCTTTTCATTAATGCAGCAATTAGTTTTATTTTCAAGTAAAAGTCTGTGGATATCGCTAATATAATTATCATTTGCAGCGTTATGTTATGTGACCGTTTCTCTTTAACTATAGTGGAAGCATTTGTACCAGGGACCAACATCCAAGGGGCCCTGTCTGTCCCAGGGGCCATTAGGTTTTAGTGATCCTTTGTGTCTTGCTCCAGGACCCTCCAGTGACTCATTATGCCATTGTCCATTTCTATGTATCAGATGTAGATTTAACCTTCACGCTCCCAGCAGTGGTGCAGGATGCCTTTAATCAGTGCTACTGATGGTTTACTATCTAAACAAAAGAATGATAGCATCTGCACATGTTTAATCCTTTGAGTGCCAGAGAGGTATCCAACACATTGCGTTGTAATGCGTCAGATACCTCTTTGGCAAGGGTTAACTGTGTTGAGCTCTACTGAGCATGTTTCTTTTAACACCACACATATACAGCGTTTTGCGGCATGACCCATGAAGGTCTGTGTATGTGTGATATTAAATTAATTATACTCGATAGAGCTTTACACACTTAACGTGTGCACATACCATCATTCTTTTGCTTTACTCTTCTAGTCTCATGTAATGGTGTTTTGACCTGATGGTCTCATCTAACGGTGTGCTGTCTTTATGCTCTTATGTATTGCTCTGCTGGCCCCATGTAAAGGTGTATTATGCTGTCTTTATGGTCTCATGTAATGCTCTGTTGGCCCCAGGTAACAGTGTATTATGCTGTCTTTGTGATCTCATGTAATGGTGTATTGACCTGATGGTCTCATGTAACGGTGTGCTGTCTTTATGGTCTCATGTAATGCCCTGCTTTCCCCAGGTAAAGGCGTATTATGCTGGCTTTATGGTCTCATGTAATG